>CAUYUJ010021945.1:72877-117877 GCA_963575745.1 Prorocentrum cordatum | reverse complement strand
GAGACTCTCTCTGGTGATCAAGGCAAAAATTCGGCGCCTCCAAAGGGTGTGGTTTGCAACCGGCACCCTGGGGAACATCCCGGGGGGCACCCTAGGGGGCGCGCGGGGACCTCGATAGAGTTCTCCCGCGGCTCGAGGAAGCCCGACGAGGACAGCGTCGTGCCCCCCAGGCCCCAACGGTGCCGATCGCAAACCACACCCTGGCGTAACCACACCCTTTGCAGTCGCCGAAAAAAAGGTTGGAACATCATAGACCTCCGAGTGTGGCCAAGAGGGGGGGGCCCAAAAGGGGGGGGTGCAAATCATGACCGGCGACACGTGCGCGGCCCAGGGGGGGGCCAGGGACGTAACGAAATGAGAAGAGACACCATGAAATCTGAGGAAATATCATGTAGACGAGCGCGTTCCACTACTCGCAAAGTAACTACACGCAAATGGCCTGGATCCCCCGCGGGGGATATACGAAAAATTACACCAAAGCAGACATGTGCTTTTCTGACGCTTACGTTTGCGAGTAGGCACTTTGCAAGTAGTGGAACGCGCTCGGTGATGATTGGCAAACGCCGTGATATCCCCCCCCCTGGTCCTCACCCTTAGTGGGCCCCGGAAACGGCAGGGCAGCTTTTTCACCGTTTCCGAAAAAATGTCCCTTGAGAATGGAAACGGCAAAACATCGGCGGCCGGAAACGGCAACAAAAACGGCTCCAGGATTGGAATCGGAGCGGGAAACCCGTAAAAGAACGGCGACGGAACCGGGACACAACAACGGCGTCGGAACCGGCAACAGAAACGGCAAGACGGAACCGGCAACAAAAGCGGCGCTGTCCTTTCCAGGGCCCACTGAGGTCCTCACCTCCCTCTTTGCCGCCCCCGAGCTCCCGCCGCACCGCCCAAGGTCCTGCAAGGGACGGGCCACTGGCTCCAGTCGGGAGCGGCCAAGAGGGGGGTGTCCGAGAGGGCTGGGGTGCAAATTCACGACCGGCGGCACGTGCGCGGCCCGGCGAGGGGGCCAGGGGCGGAATGAACCAAGAAGAGGCACCATGAAATCTGGGGAAATATCATGGCCCACGCCATGATATCCCCCCCCCCTAAGAGGCACCATGAGATCTGGGGAAATATCATGGCCCACGCCATGATATCCACCCCCCCCTAGTCATCACCCCCCTCTTTGCCGCCCCCGGCTCCAGGACGGGGCGGGGCTCCTTTCTGGGCCCGCTCCCCAGGGGCGGCCGGGCCCCGTCGGCCCCGCGGCATCCCCGGGGCCCAGCGCGCGAGAGCCCTCCTCCTCCTCCTCCTCCTCCTCCTCCTCCTCCTCCCCCTCCTCCTCCACCTCCTCCTCCTCCTCCTCCTCCTCCTCCTCCTCCTCCTCCTCCTCCTCCTCCTCCTCCTACTCCTCCTCCTCCTCCTCCTACTCCTCCTCCTCCTCCTCCTCCTCCTCCTCCCGGTGCTCGGGAATTCTCTCTGGCGGTCAGGGCCAAAGGGGGGCTGGAACAGCATGGACCTCGTCGGAGGGCCCAGGTCCTGGGACGGGCCTGGAGGGGCCCTGGGACATACAAATGAACAGACACAGATAAACCTATTCCCCATATGTTTTACCATATGTTCTGGGTGTTTTTTCTCTCCCCCCCACTTTCCACATTTTCCCGTCTTCTCCTGGGGGAACGACGATACAATTGTGTCTGTGTGCTTTTTTCTTCCTCCCGAGGGCCGCCGGTTCCCGCCTTTCGGGGCTCCTCTCGGGACCCGCTGTTCCCCCGGGGGGCGGCCCTTGCCCCGCCGGCCCCGCGGGGGCGTCCTCTGGGCGCGCGCCTCGCGCGAGGCCCCCCGCGCCCGAGGCCCCGCGGGCGCACCGCTCCCCAGTCGAGATCGCGTCGTAGAAAAATCAGGACGGGAGGTTTCTGGCCATTTTCGGCCCTGGGGACCCTCGCGTTAGGAGCGGCTTGCGTTTTTAGGATGTGTCCTCAAAAACGATGTTGAAATTAGGGGAATCGATTTAGATAAGCGAATGTGTGAAAACAAACCTACCTATTTAGATCCGAAATCTGGAAATGTCTATTCAGATCGTAGAGGTCTCAATACATCGGACAAGTCTATTTAGATAGCCTATCTAAATAGAGCGGAAAATATTCTCGTGGACGAGAAACCGGTCCCGGGGAAGGGGTCGGGACTTCCAGGGGCGCCGTCCCGAAAAAATCCGGGCGTCGCATGTCTGGGTCTGCCCTGCCCCCTCCCGCGGCCACTCGCAGGTTGCGCCTCGGACTCGCGTCGCGACCCTTCCCGCTCACTCGCGCACCCATGCACTCGCACTCGCGCTTACATCGCGCCCGCTGCCTCGTTCATCGCCCCCTCCTACTGAGGGGCAACGGCACGGGGGGCCCAGCATGGGGAGGGAGGCCGTCGACATGGAGTCGGCGGTAGGGTTAAGTCGGGCGTGTCCCCCTCCCCCTACAAAGGGATTTTCGACGAAAAATAAAAATACTAAAAAATACGCCAAATGGTAGAAAAATGCTCAAATAATAGTCCCCAGACTATTTTTGTAATACTTTTGAATGTTCCCCCTGTAGAGGGAAAAGCCCGACTTAGCGGTAGGGTCCCGAGAGCACCACCCCGCGTCCGTCCCTTGGCGGGGGGGGGGGCTGTCGGGCCCCCACTGGCGATCGGCGATCCGTGGGCGATGGGCGGTCGGGGCGTCCCTCCCCGAACCCATAGTCCCCCCCCCCCCTGACGGTGCCCCTGACCCGCCCCCAGCCCGTTTGAAGGGGCCCTGGTACACACAAATAAATACACACAAATAAACATATTCCCTAACCCGGAGAAGCAATTAAGGAACCCCCCGGCGTTATCATTAGCACCGCGCCGTAATTAAATAATTATTTGGGGGGGTTTTCGCCGAGCGATATTATTAGCACCGCGCAAATGGAAGGAAAATAAATAATTCCAGCGCCCCGCCTCGGGTGGCATCCCAATTAGAATTGTAACGAGAATAAGAATACGAATACGAATAAGGTGTACCCCCTCCTGGTGCCAGGATAACGCTTCCGGGTGCCGGGTGCGTTATCCTTTCACCGGAGAGGGGAGGGGGGGGGGGTCCTTAATCGCTTACTCGGATTATATGTTCCTATATCTTCTGGGTTTTTGTCCTCCCCCCCACCTCCCATATTTTCTCATATTATCTCATATTTTCTGGGAATCGACGCTTTAATGTGTCTGTGTGTGTTTTTTCCCCTCCTGACCGTTCCCCGCCCTCCCTCCCTCCCTCTCCCCGGGCGGCTGGCCAGTCGGAGTGCTCCGAAAGCCCCGCGGCGCCGCCGGCACCCCCCCAGGCCCGCGGCCTCCTCCAGCCGGCGCGAGGACCGCTGCGGCGCCCCCCCCCTGAGAGAGCCAGGCGCTGGCCTGCCGCCCTCGACGGTGGGAACCTGCCCCCCCGGCCTGCCCTGAGGTCGGGCATGTTCCCCTGCAGGCGGATTTCGGAGGAAAAATCGAAAACTACCCCAAAGGTGTTCCAAAATGGTCCAAAAAGGATCGACAGATCGCCCCGAGCTTTTACTGTCTGCAGATATTCCTCCTGTTGAGGGACACGCCCGACGCAAGCCTGCCCGTGGCAAGGCACTCCATCGCCAGCACACGCCTCCCGCTGGGCCTTGGCCGGGCTGGCACCGAGCGCGGCGATCTCCTCCCTTCCTGCTGATGGGCCTGTTTTCCACCATCACCACCACCATAAGTTGGAGGGGGAGGGGGTCCTCCTCCTCCTCCTCCTCTTCCTCCTCCTCCTCCTCCTCCTTCGCATCCTCCTCATCCTTCCCCCCTCCAACTTTTGGTGGTGGTAATGGAAAACAGGGCCAAGGTGGTGGCCCCAAGTAGTCAAGAATAGCTAAAAAAAACGTCCCCAGCCTATTGCTTTACTATTTTTGAATATTCCCCCTGTAGAGGGACAGGCCCGACTTAACCCTAGACATCCTGCCTCGAAAAGACCGAGACGGAGGTGCTTCATAGTTTTTCCACCTCTCGGGGCCCTTGCCCTTGCGTTGACTGGGCCGCGGGAGACCGTCAACCAACGACTCGGGATGAAGCACCAGTCCCGGGGAAGGGGTCGGTCGAGAGGTCGAGGGCCCGCGTCTTGACAGAGCGTCGACACGCCAGGTGCCTGAAGCCCTTGCCCCGTCTCCTTGGCTCCATCCTTGCGAAACCCCTCCCTCCTTCTGCCCCCGAGGCCGTGAACGTCGCTCCTCGCGTGGGTTCCCTGAGGTCTGGGCCTCCTCCCCCTCCTCCTCCCCCTCCTCCTCCTGCTCCTCCTCCTCCTCCTCCTCCTCCTCCTCGTCCTCCTCCTCCTCCTCCTCCTTCCTCCTCCTCCTCCTGCTCCTCCTCCTCCTCGTCCTCCTCCTCCTCTTCCAGCTCCTCCTCCTCCTCCGTATACGGGCGGCTCCTGCGCCCGAGCCGTCGGCTCGCGGCCTCGTGGGCAGGAGGAGAGCCCCCCCCCCCGGAGGCCGGGCACGGCAGCGGAGCCCCCGCCGCGGTCGTGCCACGACGCGGGCAGGTCTTGGATCGATGACTCCCCTGCCGAGGATGCTGGGTGGTGCCGGAAGAGGAGGGAGGGGAGGAGGGAGGAGGGAGGAGGGAGGAGGGAGGAGGGAGGAGGAGGGAGGAGGGAGAAGGGAGGAGGGAGGAGAGGAGGAGGGAGGAGGGAGGAGGGAGGAGGGAGAGGAGGAGGAGGAGGAGGAGGATGAGTAGGAGGAGGAAGGAGGAGGAGGATGAGGGAGAGGAGGTGGTGCTGTGTACCCAGCTTCGCGAGGCAGGTCGCAGGGAGGGCTCTGGGCCCCGAGCTGGCGCCTGAAGGGAGCTCTCCTCCTCCTCCTCCTCCTCCTCCTCCTCCTCCTCCTCGTCCTCCTCCTCAACCTCCTCCTCCTCCTCCTCGTCCTCCTCCTCGTCGTCCTCCTCCTCTTCCTCCTCCTCCTCCTCCTCCTACTCCTCCTCCTGCAGGTAGGAGCATAAAGCAGGAAGGCGGACAGAGTGGATTGAGTCCGGGCTCTCCCAGAGAACCACAGAACACAGCAACAGCATGCCGATTCTTGAAGTAGGAAGGCGCTTGAAGTGGATTGGGATCTGGGAATCCAAACATACCTGCTTTCAACGACCGGCGTGTAATGCTGTCCTCCTCCGAGCTGGTGTCGGCGATGCTTCCGTCCCCCCCGAGGGCGCCGACAGGGGGACGGGCTCAGGGGGGGAAACATTGACCTGGAATCGGCGAGACGTCTCCGACAGGTCAGCGATGGGCCCGCGCGCGCGAAGCCGCGCGTTCCTGGGAAAAGGGGCGGGGCCAGCACGCGCCCCGGTCGGCGCTGGGTGGGCGATTGAGGGCCGATGCGTGCCTCTCCTGGCTGTTCCCGCCGTTCCCTGCACTGACGCACGCGCTCTTGACGTTCGCTCCAGTCTCGGTCGAGCTCCGCTCTGGGACAAGACTGCGCAGAAACGACTACGAAGGCGGAAAGATTTTGGAACGAACTTTGACAGAAGGTGGAACGAAGCTGGAAAGAAACCGGATGAACGCTGCAACGACACCGGGAGGACACTAAGACGACCCTGGAACGAACCTGGCACAAATCCGAAACGGCATCACCATGGAACTGGGACGTGACCAGAACGTTCCATCGCTGATCACGACGAACATAGGACGAAAGCGTAACGGACAGACAGAAAGGAAGCGTACTCTTAGCCACCTCGAGGGCCCCGAGACCTTACACCTGATCCCTGTCGTTCCCCCTGGCCTTCGGGTCATAGCTTGGGTCTACGGCAGCCGCTCGGGACGATCCGAACACCCCCGAACGCCCTCGGCGAGGCGCAGCCGATGGGAAGGCGTCCCGAGGCTGGAAGGCCGCACAGAACCAACGAAAAAGCCCGAAAACCATGTTCCCTCCGAGCCTGACCTCTCTTAACGCTTCAGAGAAACATATCCCGTCCTGGACCCCAACGGCTTCCCCTAGGACCAATTCTGCATCCCGAGTCGTGTGCTGACAGTCCCGGGGACGTCCCTGGTGCTTGAAAACGGCCATAACCCGTGTCCCTGAGGACCCGTCCCCCCCAGGACCCGCTTCTTCAATCGGGACGGGACGCAGGCTGTCGCTGATGCGCTGATGAGCTCATCAGCGAAATCTTCGATCTGTAAGCTTGGAACCACCTCGGCCATACCGCTCGCGTTACCGGCCTAGAAACGCATGTCGTGTTTGGCACGGGCATAACCTCGCCAACCGAGCACACGAAATCGGCGAACGCGATCCGCGCGTCCTCGTGGCGAACGCGACTCCAAAACCCCCGACGTCATGAATTTGCTCATCGCGTCGACCCTCATAGTTCTCGACCCATTCCCAGGGACCGGCGTGTCACCCCGAGCAGTTCTCTGACGGCCCCGAGGCCCGGCCGGGGCCTCCCGGAGGCGGAACATGGCGAAAAACCTCCCGTCGTGACTTCTGTCTGACTCGAGGGTGCCTGGGACTGCTGATCCCACCAGCCAGCCCAAAACTCCACCATCCAACACACACGGTCCGATCAGGGCCCGTGTTGGGCGCCCGAGTTATCCGGGGTAACTCGGGTCCGGGGTAACTCGGGTTTGGATTCCCGGAAAAGGAACCCGAGTTAGCCCTGACCCGAGTTATCCCTGATGATTCGGGGCTCTGACCGTGCTCCTGCAACCCTGGCTGCCAGGGAGCGGCGGCGAGCCCGGGGCCAACGCCCCACCCGGTGGGGACGGCAGACGTCCGGCGCCCCCACAGAATCGAGACCCAGGCTCTTCGCAGTGCTCTGCCTCTCGGGGCCCCCACTGGGCCTCGGGGCCGTCAGGAAACGACCCGGCTATCAAGGAGAACACGGTCCTGGGGAAGCGGCCGCGAGGTCGGGGGGAAGGCAGCCGACTCGGGCCAGGAACAAACCAAGCTCGGAGGTTCAAAGATGGGGTCCTGAGGGATGGGGTCCTAAGGATTGGAAGGGATCCCAGGGTGAACTCACACGGTTCCGGGAACATCGCCCTTCAGACCCCATCCCTCAGGACCCCATCGCTGAAGCACCGACAAGCGGAAGTGCCTCCGTTGCCGACAGGCAGAATTGTTGGGAGGAGAGATCCAGAGATAGCCAACACACAACTATTAAAACTTGTTTTGGTCTGCGGGTCGGGAGCGGGCCCCTTCCGGCCAAGAGCTAAACGGGACGCGGGCAGCCCTAATTGGGGAGACAGGGCGCGGGCGGGCGGGGCCTCCGGCGGCCGGAGAGCTCAGAAAACAGGCGGTGCCGAAGATCTTGCACAGGACAGACAACCATGAAAACACGACCCCACAAAACACACACAACAAAAAACGGAAAACAGACAACACGCCAGCACATCAGCTTCTGATAGTGCCAGCTTCGAACCTCCCTCGGGAGCGGCCAAGGGGGGGGTGTCCAAGAGGGGGGGGTGCAAATCATGACCGGCGGCATGTGCGCGGCCCAGCGGGCTTGCCAGGGACGTAATGAAATAAGAAGAGGCGCCACTAAATCTGGGGAGATATCATGGCCCGCGCCATGATATCCACCCCCCCCTAGTCATCACCCCCCTCTTTTCCGCTCCCGAGCACATCAGCTTCTGGTTGTGCCAGCTTCGAACCTCCCCCACCCTCTGGAGGGACCTGCCCGACTGCCCGCCGGTTTGGACGCCCGAAATGGGTACCGAAAAAATGGGTACAATGCCCAACAGCAAATGTTGTCCCAAACCAACAGCGGCCGCTGTTGGGCAGGCGGCCCTCTGTCTCAAATGAACACGGGCCGCGGCGGCACGGACAGCGAGTCCTGTTCAAAATAAATCAGATCCGCTGTTGGGCATTGTACCCATTCTTTCAGTACCCATTTCGCGCGTGCAGAGCTTCGAACCTCCCCCCCTTCCTCTGGAGGGCCCTGCCCGACGGCCCGCTGGGGCGCGGCGGCGCCCGGCGCCTCCCGCACGGCGGACCGCGTGCCCAGCACGGCGATCGTGCCCTGAGCGGGCGGCGCGCGCGCCCGGCCCCCATCGGGGATATCTTCTGCCCCGGGTCCATCCAGACCTCCTCCTCCTCCTCCCTCCTCCTCATCCTCCTCCTCCTCCTCCTCTCCCTCCTCCCCTCCCTCCTCCTCCTCCTCCTCCTCCTCCCTCCTCCTCCTCCTCCTCCTCCTCCTCCTCCTCCGCCTCCTCCTCCTCCTCCTCCTCCTCCTCCTCCTCCTCCTCCTCCTCCTCAGACCCGGGTCACATCGGGCCTGGAAAATCCTGCAGGATTCCCTGCACCCAAGCCCGGTCCAGTGCGCAGGATCCTGCAGGATCCTGCAGGATCCCGCACCCGAGCCCGGGTCCATGCGACCCCCTGGCGCTGCAGGATCTCCTGCAAGAGCCGGCGCTCTGGCTGACCCCCGTCTGCGCGGACCCCCGAGCCCCGCCGCCGCCGCTCCCCCTTGGGGGGGGGGCCTCGCCGCTCCCCGCGGGGCCGCCGCCGACGGCAGCCGGGCTCGGCCAGGGAGAGCTCGGCCAGGCCGAGCTCGGCCGGGCTGAGCTCGGCCAGGCTGCGCTCGGCCTCGGCCTCGGCTGAAGTCGGCCAGGCTGAACTCGGCCTCGGCCTCGGCTGAAGTCGGCCAGGCTGGCTTTGGCAAGGCTGACGTCGGCCAGGCTGGCCTCGGCCAGGCTGAGTTCGGCCAGGCCGAGTTCGGCCATGCTGAACTTGGCGCGGGCCGAATTCAGCATGGCGGAGTTCAGCTCTCCGAGTTTGATGTTGCTCCCATCGTACTTAAGGGACCACGAGGACCGCATCACAGAACTAATGTCGAGCACCAAGGAAAGTATCGACACAGTGTCGAAGGAGTATCGCCTCCCAGAGCACGACAAGTTTCGGGTACTTTCTGGGTGCTCGATTGAACTTCTTCCTCGTGACCCAAGCTGCGCCCCCCCGACGCTTCTTAAGAAACTCGGAGTATCCATATCGATCGCCTGCCGGATTCCCCGAGGATCCTCCAGGCGGCAGCTACATACAAAAACCCCGCCTCGGACGGCAGCAGTTCGGAGAGGCAGCCCGGGATGGCTGATTGAGAAGCTCGGAGCACTCGTTTCGGCGGTGGACAAACCTCCCTTTAGTAAACCTCCCCTCAGTGAAAACGACCCAGATCCGAACTCGACGGACTTGGACCCGCAAAAATGACGGCCGCGACGCCCTCTCGCGAACCGAAAACGGCCAATTCCTTACTCGACGTGTCGAGTAAGGATTTGGCCGTTAGGGCGCACTTTCCTCGAGCGGGCACGCACGGGATGCACTTCCTCCACCTCCTGGTCCTCCTCCTCCTCCTCCTCCTCCTTTTCCTCCTCCTCCTCCTCCTCCTCCTCCTCCTCCTTCTCCTCCTCCTCCTCCTCCTGGCTTGCCTCTGGGCCCGCCTTCTCCTCCTGCTCCGAGCCGAACCGAAAGCGGCCGATAGGAGGTCTGCCCACCCCCAATCGTTCCTGCGAGGGCCTCCCGAGAGAGAGAGAGAGAGGCCTCCCCACGGGGGAGCAGGTCGCTCGGGCAGCCGGGCCCCCGCACACGGCTCTCCTCCGGGCCGGGCCTGGGGGTGTATCGCAGGCCTAGAGATTGGCACCAACACCAATTTCGGCGGCGTGCCTCCACCGAGGGAAGAAGATCCCGATTTCGGTGATGGTGGTAATATTCTGGCTTCCAAGGTGGCCGAACTATTACCACCAACACCGAAAATCTAGGATCACCTTCCCCCTGTGGAGGCAACCCCCTGTCTTGGTGTTGGTGCCAATTTCCAGGCCTCCGAGTGTATGCCCGCAGTCGTGGGCGGACACAGGGAAAGACCCAGCCAGGCTCAAGTCGGGCGTGTCCCTCTACAGGAGGACTCTTCAGACATAGTCAACACATGGTCTGGGCATGATTGCTCGACCACTCTTTGAATCTTTTTGAGGAGAGATTTTCGTCAGAAATCCGCCTGAAAGGGGGGCATGCCCGACCTGAGCGTACGCAAGGGAAGACCCAGCCAGGCGGAACCCGGCCATGCTGAACTCGGCTTATGATGTTCCAACCTTGTCACCCCCGCCGACAGCCCCACATCGACCCCCGTCGCGGGCAGCCACCGCGCGCCGAAGGCGCTCGGACCCCCGTCGCGGCGCGACGACGAGGCGAGGTTGACCCCCGACGGGGGGGTACCCCCCACGCTCGTTAAGAAACCCAGAGTCTAAAAAGAGCTGTTGAGCTCGATCGGATGAGCCAAACCAAGGGCCCCCTGAGTCCAGATTCAGCCCAGGATCTTCCAGAGGCCTCTCCTGTGAGGTCCTCGCAAGAACGAGTAAGGAGCTATTGAGCCCAATCACGAGCCAATCAAGGGCCCCCTGAGTCCCGTTATATCGTGATTCTGCTGACCCGGGTCAATCCAGACCCGGGTCAGTCAGGCCTTGCAGAATCCTGCAAGATCCTGCAAGATCCTGCACCCAAGCCCGAATCAATGCGAAGTGTCCTGCAAGATCCTGCAGGATCATGCACCCAAGCCCGGGTCAATGCGACGCTGGCCCTGCAGGATCCTGCAAGATCGGGCGCTCTGGCTGACCCCCGTTTGTCTTGACCCCCGTCTCAAGGCTTCAGATTATAGCCCAGATTCAGCCAGGGATTCAGCCAAACTAAATTGGTATTAAGCAGGATGAAGCCGGGGTGCGCTGGATTGAGCCGGACTGAGCTGGATTTCGACCCCAGCAATGCCAGCACCCATGCGGGATGGAGAAAGGAGTCGCATCCGAACCATCCCCAGCCCAATTGGGGGAGCCTCGGCTCCCTCCCCGCCTTTCCGCGCCCCCTACCACCACCACCACCACCACCACGAGCTTTGAAAAAAAGGTGCGTCATTGCAAATATTCGAACAGGGTTTGCTTGTTTTTATCGGTATTGTTCGTGTTAGTGAAGGAATCGTGAGTAGTAGCACTGGTAATATAACTGTGGTGCTGTTTCTCATCTGCTTCACAGTCGGGCGCGTCTTGTTCCCTGTTTCGCAGTCGTGGTGAGCTCTGTTTCCCTGCCTCGCGCTATCGCAACCAGGCGGGTTTCAGTCCTACGGGTTGGCGCTCCACCAAACGTGGGCCCACTAAGGATCCCACCGCTTTTTCCAACGCGTCTTACAGATGCACGGATTCTGACAAAACCTCGCAAGAGCATGCGAGCGGCATGTCCGCTCCCCTTACCCGCCGCCATTTCAAGCAACGCTGGGCCGAAACAGTCGTGCCAATGAGCCCTGGCTTCTGCGAGATCGAGGTTACACTTCGACCCTCGCAACGCCCCCCCCTCCTTTAGAAAGGGCCCAGGGACACACAAACACATACACACAAATCCCAGGATCCCCCATAGTTTCCCCACCTGTTCTGGGTTCTCTTCTTCCCCCCTATTCTTGTAGTTTCCCATATCTTCCTGGGGGTCGTCGATGAATTGTGTCGGTGTGTTTTTCCACTCCTGACACACACAAACAAATACACACAACTCCCAGGATCCCCCATATTTCCCCACCTGTTCTGGGTTCTCTTCTTCCCCCCCACACTTCTTGTAGTTTCCCATATTTTCCTGGGGATGGTCGGTCAATTGTGTCGGTGTGTTTTTCCACTCCTGACGTGAGTTGAACTTGTCAAACAGACTCTGCCTCAAACGACGGCGCGAGGCCTAGCCAGTCTTCAGCCTCCAGGGACCCTCCTCCTCCTCCTCCTCCTCCTCCTCGCCGGGCCCCCAGAGACAGCGAAAGACTGCCCGAGATGAAAACCCTTCCCTGGGAAGCGGTCGAGCTCTCCGCGGGCCCACGCAGGGGACCAAAGGACGCCGGAGCCCTGGGCGGGTCCTGGGTGGGGATGGCTTCCCTCTCTGTCGTAACCAGCCTCGGTCTTAACCTTAGGTCGGGCCTGTCCCCCTACAGGCCGTCCTGAGGCGGAACATGCAAAACAGTAAAGAAAGTACCCTGCAATGATCACAACTGCTAGAAAAATCGTCCCCAGACCATCTTTTGACTATGTTTGAATACTCCTCGTGCAGACGGACGTGCCCCCGACTTAACCTTGTCCCACAGGCCCACATTTCAGATAGGAAAGAAAATGCCCTACAATGATCACACATACTGTCTCTCGACCACGTCTCTCGACCAGACTGTTTCTCGGCCATGTCTCTCGACTGTCTCTCGACCATGTCTCTCGACTGCCTCTCGACCATACCTCTCGACCATGTCCCTCGACCATGTCTGAACACCCCTCGTGTAGACGGACATGCCCGACTTCACCCTGCCCCACAGGCCCCCGGGCGATGACCGCAGGCCGCGGGCGACGACCCGCCCGACGGAGAGGGAAGCCATCCCCACACAGGACCCACCCACGGCTTCGGCGTCCTCTTTTGTCCCCTGCGTGGGCCCGCGGAGAGCTCGACCACTTCCCATGGACGGGTTCTCATCTCGGGCAGTCTTTCGCTGTCTCTGGGGGCCAGGCGAGGAGGAGGAGGAGGAGGAGGAGGAGGAGGAGGAGGAGGGTCCCTGGAGGCTGAAGACTGGCTAGGCCTCGCGCCGTCGTTTGAGGCAGATTCTGTTCAGACCTTGGCAAGGTTAACTCAAGTCAGGAGGAGGAGGAGGAGGAGGAGAGGAGGAGGAGGAGGAGGAGGAGGAGGAGGAGGAGGAGGAGGAGGAGGCCACGGGCGACGACCGCCGGGGCCCGGGGCTCCACGGCAGCCCCCGGGCGAGGGCCGCCTCGGGCGCGCGCCCGCGCGAGACCGACGCCGTGCTCCCCGGCCGCCCGCCGCCCGAGCGCCCTCCGCGAGCTCGCGGGCCCCAGAGCGGGCCCCCGGGGCCGTGGAGGAGGAGGAGGAGGAGGAGGAGGAGGAGGAGGAGGAGGAGGAGGAGGAGGGAGGAGGGGGAGGGGGGGGGGAGGGGTAAGGAGGAGGAGGAGGAGGGAGGAGGGAGGAGGAGGAGGAGGAGGAGGAGGAGGAGGGGGAGGAGAGGGGAGGGGGAGGAGGAGGAGGAGGAGGAGGGGGAGGGGGAGGAGGAGGAGGAGGAGGAGGGGGAGGGGGAGGAGGAGGAGGAGAAGGAGGAGGGGCAGGGAGGAGGAGGAGGAGGAGGGGGAGGAGGAGGGCAGGAGGAGGAGGAGGGGAGGGGGAGGAGGAGGAGGAGGAGGGGGAGGGGGAAGGGGAGGAGGAGGAGGAGGAGGGGAGGAGGGGAGGAGGAGGAGGAGGAGGAGGAGGAGGAGGAGGAGGAGAGGAGGAGGAGGACCGCAGGCCACGGGCGACGACCGTCGCCCACGGGCCGCGGGCCCCGGGGCTCCACGGCAGCCCCCGGGCGATGGCCGCCTCGGGCGCGCGCCCGCGCGAGACCGACGCCGTGCTCCCCGGCCGCCCGCCGCCCGAGCGCCCTCCGCGAGCTCGCGGGCCCCAGAGCGGGCCCCCGGGGCCGGGGAGGAGGAGGAGGAGGAGGCGGAGGAGGAGGAGGAGGAGGAGGAGGAGGAGGAGGAGGAGGAGGAGGAGGAGGAGGAGGAGAGGGGGAGGGGAGGGGAGGGGGAGGGGTAAGGGGAGGAGGAGGAGGAGGAGGAGGAGAGGGGGAGGAGGAGGAGGAGGGGGAGGGGAGGAGAAGGAGAGGAGGAGGAGGAGGAGGAGGAGGAGGAGGAGGAGGAGGAGGAGGAGGAGGAGGAGGGGGAGGGGGAGGAGGAGGAGGAGGAGGAGGAGGGGGAGGGGGAGGAGGAGGAGGAGGAGGAGGAGCAGGGGAGGGGGAGGGAGGAGGAGGGGGAGGAGGAGGGGCAGGAGGAGGAGGAGGGGAGGGGGAGGAGGAGGAGGAGGGGGAGGGGGGGAGGGGGAGGAGGAGGGGGATGATGATGATGAGAGGAGGAGGAGGAGGAGGAGGAGGAGGAGGAGGAGGAGGAGGAGGAGGAGGGCCCACGCCGCTCTGATGAGACACGTGGCTCCCCCGAGTCGCGTCGACCATGGGGGCGCGCCGGGTCGTGCCAGTGCCCTCAGTCCACCTCGGGGGCGCGCGCCCGGCCCGAGCATGCAGTGCGCCCGCCGTGTGGTGCATCGTTGCCCCAGCGGTGTGGCCAGAAAGCCAGACGGCGCCCGCCACGACGCATGCACGATGAGATTTCTCGGTGCGCGCGTCGCCCCTGGGGGGTCGACGCTCATGTAGTAGAAGTATGTTGGGGTGACGCCGAAACCAGCCCTCTGTGCATCATTCGCAGCAGTAGCGAAAATGTGCAAACATTGGGGCTAGTCAGCGTGGGTAAAGCTCGCAACATCGCTTACTGCGGGTCCATCAGCCTCCTGCTCAGAAGGGAGCAGACGAAGGACGAGGGTGCAGGACAGCGTTCGCACGAAGCCGTTTCGGCTCAAGCCGATCGCTTCCGAATTTTCCATCCGATAACGTGTCGCATTTTGTTTAAAATATCAAGCAGCAGGCCCATATGCCCGAGGAGCGGGTAGAGAGCATGGGAAACTTAGTGAAGTCATGCCAGCAAGCTGTAGTGGCGATGCAGGTTTACAAGGCCGAGATGGACGACGTGGTCGCCATGCGGGCGAAGCGGATATTGGGGCCATGCGGCAGCGGCGATGAGAAGGCGACGGAAGTTCCGAATGTCATGTACGAAACACGGCTCAAAGAGAAGCCGCAGGGCAAGGACGGGCCGCTCAAGAGACTCTCCGCGTCGATGACGGCGCGAGCGCGTGCAACTGCCGCAGGTTGGCGCGAAGAGGAGCGCCTCGCCCTCTACGGCCCGCGAGGACGAAGAAGACGACGACGAGGGCGAGGAGGAGGAGGAGGAGGAGGACGGTGAGAAGGAGAAACACGAGCCCGACGAGGGGGATGAACTCGAGCCCGCTGCTGTCAAAGCCCAAGCCCGCTGCAAACGACCACCCCCGCGCGGGAAGACGTCGTGAGGTGGTACAACGAGGGACGGATGCAGCGCCGCGAGGGAGTCTTTCGGAGACGTGCACCAGGTGTGCGCGATAAGCAAGACAGTGAAAACGTATAGTAAGGACGCGTGGTAAGGACGCAAGGACCTTGGAGGCCGAAGTTGAAGTATTCTGGGCGGCAGGCGGCCAAACCCCCAGGGAACCTGAGAAACTGGCCTGCGAAAATTGCTAGGGACGGGCCGCAGAGGCTGAGGCAGGCAAGGGCCCAAGGGTAACCTTGAAAAAGTCGTTTGTCCTTACTATGCGCGTTGACTGTACATCGGACGAAGGCAACACGGCCGAGACGATGCGGGCGACTAAAACGATGCCAAAAAGATGCTGGTCAAGCTGGTCGAGCTGCCCCACGGCAATGGAATGCTGGTGCTTGCGCAGATACCTCCGCCAACAAGAAAAAGAAAAGGCACCCAAACGGCATACATATGCAACGGCGGAAACAACTGCTTGGCACTGACGGGGCAAGCGTCTCCGCGGCTACAACAGATCGGCCTGCAAGAGCAAGGGCAACGGGATCTTGGAGTCTTTGTGGGGATCATGTATGTTGTCATGACCATGGGATGCCAGAGGATACCAGCGCCGTTCCTGCGCGGCGGCTGTCATGGTGGACAGACTGCGAGCGATCTCAAGTACCCTTGCGGGCGGGGGGTGCGCATATACATACAAACGTATATTCATATGCATGCATCGCTATAAACAGATGAGTTGTTACATGCCATTATGTGTGAACAGATGAATGTATCTATATAAGCATACAAACCTATATATATATATATATATATATATATATATATATATATATATATATCCGCCGGCCCCCTTGTGGGGCCACCAGGCTGCGAGGCGCGTGATTCGCAGTTTCCTGTACCAGTTGTAGCTTGTAGTTTCCAGTGTTACAGTGTCTGCTTCTTGCTGGTTACTGTAACTAGTTGATTGACCGCGCGAGGGGGGGGAGGCCCAAACAGGATTTTAGCGTCCCCTGGGCGCGTTGTCTGAATTGCTGGGGGGGCTCGAAATCGACACCCCTCACGCAGATCCGCGGGGTCAGGGTCCAAAAACACATGGGATTTGCCACATTTCTGAAATTCGGTGCCACCCCTCACGCAGATCCGCGGGGTCAGGGTCCAAAAACACATGGGATTTGCCACATTTCTGAAATTCGGTGCCACCCCTCACGCAGATCCGCGGGGTCAGGGTCCAAAAACACATGGGATTTGCCACATTTCTGAAATTCGGTGCCACCCCTCACGCAGATCCGCGGGGTCAGGGTCCAAAAACACATGGGATTTGCCACATTTCTGAAATTCACGCAGATCCGCGGGGTCAGGGTCCAAAAACACACGGATGTGCCACCCCTCACGCAGATCCGCGGGGTCAGGGTCCAAAAACACACACGGGATTTGCCACATTTCTGAAATTCGGTGCCACCCCTCACGCACATCCATCGCAAGGCGTGGTAACCCAAACTGCGAGTACTCCCTCGGCCCTTTAATCCCAAGGTGTGGTAACCAAGCTCGTAAACCATACACGTCTTACCAATCGCCCTGTGTGGTAACCCCTCTTGTGATCAGTTGGTTTTGCCGATTGCGAATCGGCCTCGCATGAAGTTCCGATACTGCTGCACGACAGCGCCAAGGCCTCATGACTTAGCTCTTCCATGGCCCATTCTCCGAGAGAGGGGGCCAGCGGCAGGGGGCGAAGCGCTTACGGATATATATATATATATATATATATATACGTCTACATATGCATGCACCATACAGGCGAGGCTCGGTGGCGGCGGGGCGGCGACGAGCATTCGTCGGCGACGGCGACGGCGACCGCCCGAATAGTGCAAGCACTGGAGGGGCCGCGCACGTCATGCAAGAAGCATGTCCTCATCGCGCACACCACCGCATTGCCACAAGCACGTATGCCATAGTCACACATCACACATCTCCCATTCAAGATCTGCTGTTGTGATATGAATTGCCTCGCGTGACAAGCATGTGCAAAGATGCGAGTCTGCGAATACATCTACTCTTCGAGTGACAAGGAGGTTGTGGGGGGGGAGCCCCAAATGACGACAATTGCGATGAATATGCTGGTGTCGATGCTGGTGATGCGCTCGCGAGCTGATGACGATGCATGATGGTGAGTGTGATGGTGATGATGCTTGGCGAAGATGCTGGTGATGGGTGAGCCATCGGGACACCATCTGGGCACCATCTGGACACCGCAATGAGAATTTTATGTTCGACCTGACGAGTGATCTCACCCTTGGTTACTCTATCAATACATCATGCTCACGACCAAACTGTCACACTATCAATCTCCTAATCGATCCAACTATATATTTATCGATCTCAACATGTATCGGTCTCGCTATCCATCGGTCTCACTAGCTATTTATCGATCGATCTCACGGGACAGCCATCGGGACAACTGTGTGGACCACCTGGACACCATCGGGACGACACCTTCGGGGCACCATTGGGACACCATCAGGACATCGTCGGGGCACCATCGGGATACCATCGGGACACCATCGGGACACCATCGGGGCACCATCGAGACACCATCGGCACACCATATGGGCACCATCGCGACACCATGCAGACACCATGG
Organism: Prorocentrum cordatum; assembly: GCA_963575745.1. Classification (NCBI taxonomy): domain Eukaryota; class Dinophyceae; order Prorocentrales; family Prorocentraceae; genus Prorocentrum; species Prorocentrum cordatum. The sequence goes on along the minus strand of CAUYUJ010021945.1, from coordinate 100,343 downwards.
GGACACCATAAGGAAACCATCGGAGCACCATGTGGACGCCATGCGGCACCACGTTGACATCATGTGGGCACCATCGGGACATCATCGCTCGACTCCATCGGAACACCATCGGGGCACCATCGAGGCAACACGGGGACACCAACTGGACACCGTCGAGGCACCATCGGGACACCACCCGGACACCCTCGGGACAACCTGGGCCACGGCTGGCCAGCCAGGGGGCACAGCATCACGTGGCCCGGTTCTTCGCACCAGCCACGGCGGGCTCATGCCTCACGCCCGCCCACGCAGCTTCGCCTCCCACGCACGCACGACACGAACACAAAACGAAACCGATGTCCACCTCACTCCCCAACCTCCGACGCATGTGCGTGTGCATCTGCACGTGCGTACATGCTGCGTCGCCTGCGATTCAGTTTCGGGCAACGCGCGGATCTTCCGCTTCTGTCGAGGCGAGGCGCATCTGCGGAGATGGCGCCCGCACAACCTAATGATACGTGCGCCTGCAATGGTGGCATATGCACCACGCAGATGCGGGCAGAGAAGTCAGCGCTGTAAAATGTCCGCTGTAGGACACAGAGCGAACGATGCCCTGAAAGGCGCGGGGTCCACTGAAGCCAGGATCAGCCAGCCCCCCTGCTCTGCGGGGCTCTGGACGGGGTCGGCGGGATCAGTACAAAACCGGATCGGGAGATCGGATACACTCGGAACGCACGTCCGATCGGGCTGCATCGGCGCGGGGGCGGAATCGAGTTGGACTGGCTGCGCCAGGACGCACACAAGCACCGTGCAGGCACCGGGCCCCATCGGACCGTCCGAACATCGGAAACGGATCGGATCGGGCCAGCCAACTTCGACATCGAATCGGATAGATCGGATCAAATTGGACACTGCCCGGGAAGCCCTGGGGCGAATCGCCTGTGTCGACCGCCGGCTGGCTCGCGAGGAGACCCTGCTGCCAACAAAAAGACTGCAGCGACCGGCCTGGCATAAGGAAACAAAAAGGGGGCAGAGGATAACAAAAAGCAAAGAGAGGAGAAAAACAAAAAGAAACATAAAGGAAGAGGAAGAGCATAGAGAGGAAGAGGAAGAGGATAGAGGTGAGAGGAGGGGGATAGAGAGGAGGGCCTGGCAGAAAGAGGGAGGACGAGGATCGAGGACGACGAGGGGCAGGGGGAGAGGGCGAGGAGGAGGAGCACGCAGCCAGCGCCCCGTCACGAGGAGGCGTGCTGCGTGCGAGAATGGCAGGGCTCGCTCTGCCCGTGGCGAACCTCCGTCACGAGCAGGCTCCCCGCCTCGTCTGGGCGTCGGACGCCCTTGGTAAAGGGAAATTGGGACACACAAATAAATACACACAAATAAAAATAGTCCCCATATTTTCCCACATTTTCTGGGTTTCTGTCTTCCCCCCCACTTCCCATATTTTCCCATCTTTTCCTGGGAATCGAGGATTAATTGTGTCTGTGTGTTTTTTCCCCTCCTGACTTGGATCGCCCCAGCGTGGCCCCAGAGGGCTCCCAGAGACCTCTGAAAATACAGTCATCGGCCTGACCTACGATGAGTAAGGAGCGAAGAACCTTCTTCTCCAAGGAATAACCCATAAGGAACGAACAGTTATATATGTATATATATATATATACCTATAACGCATAGGGAACGATTCGTAACGCGTGCAAGCCTGAGGAACGACCGAGCCCCTTTTGAAAAGCAAGTGTTCCTTATTCAAGCCGCTCACCGTACCTTCACAAGCCCCTAAAAGATCCCCGAAAACCCTGAAGGGCACGAAAAGGGCCCCGAACAAAAACCAGAGACGGAGGGCACCCAACGACGAGCACAGGCGGCCCGAATGAGAAGCCCGGCAGGGTTCCGCGGCCCTCGATGGGCACAACGACCCCCCAATGGGGACCCCCGAGAGTGCCGAAAAAGGCACCCAAACTGCCCCCCCCCACGTTGTTCCGCTGGACCGCTCCAGAATCTCTGAACCAAAATATGTTTGACGTCTCGCTCTTACGAAAGGGGCCCTGGGACACACAAATTCGCCAGCCCAGCAGGCTAGAGACGTGCTAAGATCTCCGGTAACTGGTTAACAATATTTCTAGTTCGCGCGCGCGGAGCGGCCCCTGGGGGCCCCCGGACGAAAAGTACCCCGGCAAGGCCCCGGGAGAAGCCACCAGAGCACTCCAGGGGAGGGCCATTTTTCGACACTCCTCACAAGGATCGTGGCCTCCGAGGGGGGAGCCGCAATCGACTACCCCCCCTCCCGCCCCAAGAGGCCCCCCAAGGCCCCCCAAGAGGCCCTGGGGGCCCCCAAGACGCCACCAAGGAGCCCCAAGAGACTCCCAAGAGGTCCCCAAGAAACCCCCAAGAGGCCCCAAAGAGGGCTCCGGGGCCGGCGGAGTGAGCGAAGCGATTCGAAACACGCACAAATCACAGGATTCCCAATATTTTCCCGCACGTCTTGGGGTTTCTGTCCTAGCCCACACTTCCAATATGTTCCCACATCTTCTGGAGAACCGACGATTAAATGTGTTCGTGTGCCCCGCGGGGATCTTCTGACCCGGGTCAATCCAGACCCGGGTCAGAAGGAAACCAAAAACTGCAATGCAAAGAAAAACAACTGCAACGCGAATCTTCGCAAACCTGGGTCAGCCAATATGCGCGGCCACCTCGCGACCACGAGCGGCTCGCTAACCCGGGTCAGCCAGAGGGGGTCGTCGCAGGATCCTGCAGGATCTGGCGCCCTGGCTGACCCCCGTTTGCATTGACCCCCGTCTCAAGGCTCCCGAGCCCCTCCTCCTGATGCGCTTCCGGCGCACCCTGCCGACCCTCCGCCGGTGGAGCCGCCGCCGTTCTACTTCCGCTGTGGCCGCGGGCGAAGAACACACCCGCACAGCCAAAACGTATAGTAGGGACTCGTGGTGAAGACGCAAGACCCTCGGAAGCCGAAGTTGGGATTTTGGGGGGGCGGCGGGCGGGCAGCGAAAACGGCAAAGCACGGGCCGCAGGGGGACCGCGGGGCCCGAGCCCGCCCCTGCGGGGCCCCCTGTCGGCCTCGGGGCGCGGGGACCGCCGTCAAGCCGACTCGAGAAGAGCCCCGAAGCGCTTTGGAGGGCCTCGAGGGCTCTCAGACGGCTCGCGAAGTGTCTCAAACGGCCCAAGAGGCCTCAAAGACGCCCCAAGAGCGCTGCAAGAGGCCCTCCCAGGGACGCCAGGGTATCCTAGATGAGCGCGCGTGTCCTCGCTGGGCGCGTGGACTGCATGTCCGCGGCCTCCCGGGCCCGGCCCCTGGGCTCGACCCCGCGGATGCGGGGCGCTTCTGGGGCGGATATGCCCCGCGCGGGACGCGCTCCTCCTCCTCCCTCCTCCTCCTCCCCTCCTCCTCCTCCTCCTCCTCCTCCTCCTCCTCCTCCTCCTCCTCCTCCTCCTCCTCCTCCTCCTCCTCCTCCTCCTCCCTCCCCCTCCTCCCTCCCCCTCCCCCCTCTGAGACCGCGCATCCGGCGGATCGCGCTCCGGAGTCCAGGACCGCGACGCGCGAATGCCAACAGATTCGCCGTTCGCGGACCGACCGCCGCCGCCGAAGCCGCTGCCACCTTCCACCCTTCCGCCACCTTCCCCCGAGGGAGAGACGCAACATGCTCGATCCCTGGAATGACGGGGCCCTGTCTGGAGAGCCCCAGACCACCGCGCCGGAAACTCGCTGGTGCAAAGGCAGGCGCAAGGTTGCCTCGCGCGCGGGAAGGGAAGTCCGCTGGAACCTATTCGTGCTTTTCCTGCGCGCCCTTCGCCACGCTCCCCGAAACAAAACGAACAGTCCGAGACAAAACATCCGTGTCGGAGGCCGACTATCACCCGGGAGCCTCCTCGCGAACTCTCACGCGTTCGGCCGAAGCACGCAAACGATCGCCATCGATCCGTCGCCCTCCAGAAGCGGCCGCGGAGAGGCCAGGGGCACCGCGCTGGGGGATGCTCGAGCAGGTGCGGCGGAACATTCACACTCAGCATGTCGTTTAACGGGAGCGGTGGCCCCCGCGGATCCTCTTCGAGGCATCTTCGCCTGAGGCCCACAGGTTTCAAAAACAAGCCTGGCCAAACAGGTGGCGCCCGCGGCTGCTGTCAGCACCGCACCTGGCGCAACAAATCAATGGCTTGCACGTCTTGCTCAAGACATCGAGACCTAGTTTGCGGATCCTGGCCGACCCCGCGCCCCCCAGGCGCATGAGAACTGTGGACAGACAAGCACATCCGTCCATGGGTCTCTCCCCGCCGCCCAACACTATCAAGAAACGTTTCGCGCGTCGAACAATCCCCCCCCCCGCCCCCGAGATCTTCCTGCTCGCGCACTTCACCGGCCGATCCAGCTCCACGGGATCAACAGGCGACGGCCGAGGGCGAAGACTGAGCGCGCGCGCTTCGTCGGGCGATCCGCGCGCGCTCTGAAACGCAAGAACAATGCGTTTTTCCTCGGGGGGGGGGGCACTGAAGCTTCATCAGCGCGGCGGCCTGGGCGCGATCTCCACGGGCCGCCTTTCGCGGGCTCGCCGTTAACCGCGGCGCGCACGGACCGAGGCGGAAGAGGCGCGCGCGAAATCTACGCATACTGGTGCCTCGGTCGCCCTGCCAGATGTGGAAACTGAAAGCCGCGCCATCGACGCGGCCCAACACCCTGCGGGCGGCCCTCGAGGGCCCCCCAAATTGCAGCATGATCTCTGAAAGAGAAAGGGCTGGCGCTAAGCCGCTAGGCCTAGTAGACTATGTGCCCACTGCCTGGCGGGCGCCGTGGCACGCTGCCCTGCAGGGCCCCCGCGAAACTACTCCGGCCGCGATCAAAACCTCCCAGCGCGCCAGCGCGCAACCCGTCACTAACACCTCGCGCAAATTAGTTACACCCACGGTCGCCCCCAGCACTATCGAAACAAAGTCCGCGGCCGGCCTGGGCCTCGCGAAATATCTCACCCATCCAGGCACGGCCCACGCCGTGGAAATACCCGGCGAAACCATGTCGTCGTTGGACCCCGCGCGATTCATCGGCCCCATCGCTGCCGAAAGAGACGAAACCGCGCTAATATGGCCAGGGGCGACCTTTTCTAAAACGCCAGCAAGAGCGAGGGCGGCTTTCCAGAAGCCCCCTAGCCCGGGGGGTTCAGCTTCGAGGAGCCCGAAAGGGCCCGCGGAGCACATCCCAGGGGGCACGTGGCAAACCGCGGTCTGCCATCGCCGTTGGGACTTGGCGAACCTGCGCATGGGCCTGGCCGAGCCCCGCAGGAGTTGCCGTTGCCAGTCGCCCCAAAACTGCTTGCTCTTGGAGCTTGACCCCGAAGGCGCTGGCATCCTGAATGCCACCCCAGAGAACATCTGCTCTCGCGCGAAAGTCCGGCTGCCGGGGGCGGCCAGGTTGCCCATCGGCAGCGCGATAGCGCCCCGAAGCGAGGCGACCTACCGAATGTTGAGGCCATCCCCAGGGCGGGGGCGGCAACTGCCGGCGCGCTCTCGCCGTCTGCGAGGTCCCCAGTGGAATGGGCAAACTCTCTGCGAGCGCGTTGCATGGGCGACGCCACCCCGAGCAAATTTGAAACTCGACCGCCGCCAGCTTCGGCCGGCAAACGACTGGGGGGCCCAAGACGCCCCGGCGCCGCGCCCGCACTTCCCTGGGGCCTAGACCTCGCCCCCCCCCGAAAAAAATTGACTCCAGCCCAGTGGAATCGACGAACATGGCCAGTGATGCATTGAACAAAAACCAGGCCACGCGTTATGAGTAGGTATGCGTCGGGTCCTGCCGCGAGCGCTGCCGCGAGCGCTGCCGCGCGATTGGCAGCTGCGCAGCGGCAGGGGCACTGCGTCGGGCAAGCGTTGCCAGCGCACTTCGTCTGGCAGGTTTCCAGACGGCGCCTCGAGCGGCAACCTCGGAGGACTTCGGTCCACCAATTACTGAACGGCGGGCGCGACGGGGCGAGGTGGTCGTTCCCCCAGGAGGCATCGAGACTCGACTCGGTCGGCCAGGCGAGCAGCACCAGCACCCATAACACACACAAAAATAATAATCGAGCTTGACGACGGAGAACCGCGCGCAAGCACTGCGGGCGCCATCGCGGGCACGCCCGGCTCGCGCGCCAAATCCGGTCTCCAGTTCTTCTGGCGACACGTTCCGGCCCCCCGCGATGACGGGGCAAGCGGGAAGTGAGACAGCCTGGCCCAGCCTGGTCAGGACGGCCACATGTCGCCCCGCTGCGCTAAGCCATACGCCGGGGCGCGTGGACATAACGCTACATGCAATGGCGGCAGACAGCGCGCTGCTAAGCCACCGGGTCTCTCACATCTGTTGGTACAAGAGCAGCACGTCGTTGTACTTGGCCAGTCCATTCGTTCTTTGGTCTTTCAACGTGTCACACGTCTCTTTTTGTCGCTGGTCTCAATGATCAGGGGAAAAACGCGAGCCTCCTCAGCGCGTCGCTGTCCAGGGGCCTCGCTGCGCGGCCATAGCAGCAACTGGTGTCGAAATAGCACACGTGCCAGAGGTGCCCCCCCGCCTCCAGCAACACTCTCTGGTTCGAGACCCGGGAGACGAACCATTGTTGGATTCCCAGAATGAAACGTCGACTCCTGCAGCGGGATCCGCTTAGGCGCCCAATGTCTGCGGCATGCAGCCAAACGGAGCTAAGGCCGCAAAGAAAGCGACTGACAACAAGTGAACCGACAACGTCCAGCCTCCTTTTTCTGGCCAAGACGGTGCGTTTCCAGAAACTGCTCAGGGTGTTACAGTTGCCCCAGGACTGTCCGATCTTGCGGTGCAATTCGCACCTAACCTGACGCTTCCACCCGCGTACAAGTGCACCCCGAGGAAATCCATCACCTCCGCGGCAGGACAGCCTGGGACATGGTGATGCGAAACTCGAGCTTGGCGGCCTCGATTCCCACGTGCGCTCAAAGAGCCCTCTCCTCAATCGCCGCGAGCTCCTTGGTGGCTGCCTCGGTGAGACTCGCCTGGGCGTTGATCTCGTCATCCAGCGTATCAAGTTTGGTCGTAGATCTCGCCAACTGGTGCCCGAGCGCACTGTGCCTGGGCGAAGACGGCGTGGTATTGTTGGGTTCCTTGCGGGCCTCCTGGAGGTCGTTCCCCATGCCCTCATTGATCGCCGCAAGGAACTGTGCATCGTTGCGGATGGCACCGGTGGCAGACTGGAGGAACCTGATCTTGGCCAGGAGCTGCCGTCCCCCATCATCCGTGGCTGCCTCCGCCCCGCCGTCTGCTGCATCTGGAGGGGGCTCGGCCGCTAGACTGTGAGCTGCGCCGCCAAACTGCTTTGCAATATGGTCACCCCTTTCTGGAGTTTGCCGAGCCGGCGTGCCACAGTATTGGAACTGTTATTGTTCGGAGGGCCGCGGGCCCAAGCCACCAGGGCGGCGAGACTTAGACGGGCTTGGCTGCTTTGACTTCTATTTCGCCTTATCGATGATCTGCTGGGGCGAATTCTTCTTGACGGACACCCCACACTGGCTGCTTCGGGCCTGGGAGAACATCCAGATCCTGTCCAATGCGTGTGGCACTGGCATGAACGTATGCTCCTGCAGGAACTTGCTGGAAACGTGAGAATTGAGACCCCTCGAACTGCACAACAATCAAAAAACGCCACAGCGCTTGCAACTCTGAATACGGCTGTGGCAAGCTCAGATCCTGGGCAAGAGCGGCTGAGTCGGAGAAGGAAAGGAGGAAGACCTGTTCCTTCCTCATCCAAGCACGGAATGGAAAGCTTCTTTACTCGACGAGTGGGACAACAAGCCAAGCCAATCAAGGCAACAGTGGAATATGTCGTATCCGTCGTGGCATCGGCGACTTCGCTGTCCCATCCCCTCGCATGCAGTTATGCAAGCAAGTGCGCCCAAGCCAAACTGCGGCGCTTCCCTGGCGCAGAGACTGGCTATACGAAGTGAGCTACTCCGCTGTAGCCGTAGATACGATATGACCACTGCTGCGGAATGACCCCCCCCCCACACTTAAGGACCCTTTACGGGTGGGGAGGGGGGAGGAGAAGGAGGGGGAGGAGAAGAAAGAGATGAAAGAAGAATGAGACGGGAAAACCCTCCTCCTCCCAGGTTGGCACTCCCCGCCCGAGCACCCGGGGAGGAAATTGGAACCCTACTCTCCAAGGGGCTGGCGTTTGGCGTTTGCCTCGTGGGATCAGCGGCTACGCCTGGAACCGACGCCGATGGCAGCGGCATCACCTAACAATAATTACTCGCGAAACCTATCACTGGGGGGACACAAATGTACCCATGCCGCCGGCCCCCTGGACCCCTCCCGGGCCCCATGCTGACCACAACGACGAGGAGACTCCGGCCGTGGCAACGAGGTCTCCGGGACAGGCAGCGGCATCGGTGCAGTGTCCCCCTCTGGCGAGCAATTCGGTGGCAACTCACGGAGGCAACTCACGGTGACATCTTGCCGGCTCCAGCAAGTCGGCGCCCGCTGACGCTCATCGACGCGCGTGCGGCGTCACCTCATCGATTACCACGAGGCTGGTCGACGCTAGGGCACTCTGAGAGCGAAGCTGCAGAGGGCACACGAGGCTCCCATGAGTTGCTGCCGAAAGCCCTCCACTGACTAGGATGAGTATCGTTTAACCGATCCCCATCCCCAGCGGCGTGGCCTGGGCCCCACTGGCCGATTTACCCCCCTAGGAGGGGGATGTAGGCCGTTCCCTTCGGGCTTCGAGGGCCGCATCCCCAAGTGGGGTGGTAACTTGGTCCGGGTATCGAAGGGGATGAGGATGGCGGTGGGGGTCGGTTTGACGATACGTACCTATACTGACTGGGAGCACGCGCGCTTGCGACGATGGCATCTGCATCGTCGCAGGTGGCGGCCAGCGGGCTCAGCGCGAAAAAACGCATGGGCGGCCCAGGCCCCCCGACTCTCGCGCCTGGGGGGGACAAAGCTGTGGAAGCCATGACAGTGGACGCTCTAACAATCCTACCATTGAGTTGAAGATGTGCTCAAAATGTTTGGAACATGTTCTGAACATGTTTCAAACATGCCTGTGACATGTTTAAGACGTGTTCGGAGCATCTTCGAGACATCTGGAAGCTACTTGGCAGCACGCTTCCTCTCCATTGATCGACTTCCACAACGACAAAGGCAACCCCTCTGTGCGGAAGAGGCCATGCCATCCCCAGACCTTCGCGAGCGGCGGACATGCCCGTATCAGCGACCCCTCGCGCCCTGGCTTCCTGGGCGCACAACCGCGCGGATGATGCGGTCGCACGGATGCACGCTGCGACCGGGGCAGCCCCGGCCAAGTAGGGAGCCCACAAAGGACGTACGCGCCCAGCTATGTACATGAACACGGCCCCTCGATTCGCGAGACCGGCCGCGTTGTACGAACATTTGTGCAACGCGTGCTCTCGAAACCAGCGTGGATTCATGTACATGGACGTCCTTCTTTCGCTCCTGAACAAGAGCGCCCCCGTATCCGTGTGAACGGGGTCCAGGGGGCCGGTCCGCGAGGCCGCGGAGGCGAACATGGTGTTCGCCCACGGGGTCCACGACGTCGTGCTTCTCGACGCGGCCCCCCGAGGCCCCGACGCTGCCCACGGGGCGGGCCGCCCGCCCCGATCTGCGCTGCCGAAGGGCCCGGGAGGCCGAGAGAGGGGAACAGAAAACGCCCGTCGTGATTTCACACGGCGCGAGGAGGCGAGCGCTTGTCTGATTCGGAGGGAGCTCCGACACTGGGCGGCGGAAAGGGGGGAGGGGGGGGGTCTGGCTCCAGACCGCTGCTTAGCGCGACGGCTTGCAGGACGTGCTGCCTCTGGATAGACTCCACCCGCTCGGAACAGGCGCCAAACAACAGCCAAGATCCACTCCATAAAAACTCGTCCCTCCTCCTCCTCCTCCTCCTCCTCCTTCCCCTCCTCCTCCTCCTCCTCCTCCTCCTCCTCCTCCTCCTCCTCCTCCTCCTCCTATCGCCAATACCACGAGTCGAAAAAAAAAACGAGCACAAGGTCCCGGCCCACCGCTAGAGGCCTCCTAGATGGGGTCCGAGTAGATGGGGGCGGAGGATCTCGCCGCATCGCCGATGCATCGGCGATGCATCGTCGATGCATCGGTGATGCATGGGCCATTCACTGGCGACGTCTGCGGTACATCCGCGACGTCGGCGTGCGGAAAAATGGACCCCGCATCGAGCCGCATTGCCGATGCATCGCCGATGCATCGGCGATGCGGCGCGATCCTCCGACCCCATCTACTCCGACCCCATCTAGGAGGCCTAGAACCGCGGGCCGAGCGGCTGCCCCGATATACGGCGAGGGAGGCGAGAGCGCCGCGCCGGCAGGGCGCCAGCGGCAGAGTGCCGGCGAGGGGCGGAGGGTGCCCCAAGGCTGAAGTCGGGCCTGTCCTTCTGTAGAGGAGGAGAATCCACAAAAAAGTCTAACAATAGTCTGGGGACTGTTTTTCTAGCACGTTTGGTCAATTTGGGGGTTTTGTTTGGGGTATGCTTTGACATGTTCGTCCAAAATCCCCCGGTAAGGGGGGACAGGCCCGACTCACCCCCAGGACCAGGGCTCGGCCCGACGTCGTGCTTGCTCGCGCCGTGGATGCCCAGTAAGCTGGGCCCCACCCTCGGGACCGGCTTTCGCATCGTCCCCCGTCGTCTCTGGCGACGGCCCGGGGCCCTTGTGAGGGCCCCCGGAGGCCGCAGACAGAAACGTCCTGCCGCCTCATGTCTGCACCGCGAGAACAGGTGGAGGGGGAACAGCACAGGGCCCGACGCCTGCTCACGCCTTGGTCACGGCCGCCTTGCGACTCATGACGATGCCTTTCTGCGTGAAGGAGACGCCGGCCCCCATCACGTGTCGGACAGACGCCCTGCAGCAGGGGGGGAGGACGAGGAAGTGGACTGGGGAAGGGAGGAGGGAGCGAGGAGGAAGGAAGTGGGGAGGAAGAGGAGCGAGTTGGAGCGAAGGGGAAGGAAGTGGACTGGGGAAGGAAGTGGAGGAGGGGAGGAGGAGGAGGAGAAGAGCATGGGTGGAGGAGGCGGCCAGAGGGGTTGAACTGTGGCTGGGACCCCAGAGCTCTGCCAGGAGAGGCGATGAAGCCACACCCGCGCACAGCCGGTCCCCAGGACCTCTTCCTCGGGTCCATCTGGTGCAAATGTTCGGCCCAGATCCGTCTCTGACGGCCGCAGGGCCCGAAGACAGTCCCCGAAGGCCGTCAGAGGGAGGAAACGAAAACACATCTCGACTCGAACCTCGCCCCCCCCCCACCTGCTGACTGGAACCAGTGCGGGGCCACATCAGGACCCCCATCCGACTCCAAGTCATGTGGGCGCGGGAAAGAAAGGACGCGGGAGGAGAGAGGCAGGAGGAGAGCAGAGCGGTAGGGATTGAGGGGACGGGGAGGGGAGCAGGCGGCGGCGGCCTTTTAACATCTGTTGGGTCAACGTCTGTGGGGCACCGCTCGTGGCGGCGTGCTTGGGTAAAATGTGGTGTTCGCCCGCGTTTCCCGCAGGCCGGCGGTGAATAGTACCCCCACCGCCCCCCTGTCCAGGCCCGCGACAGAAAGCAATGGCAACTCACGGGAGCCTCCCATGGCAAATTGCCGGCACTTGCAAAACAAATTCAACCGACGCGAATCGACGCGAGTCGACGCCAATCGACGTTCAGATCGCCGCCTTCGCCCCAAACACGGAAATACTGGGACATACGAGGCTCCAGCGATTTGCTACCGAACCAAACGGTACACGCGGCAAACCGTCCGGCGAGGACCCAGAGACAAAACTCTCACGTCGCAGTGTGGTCACACAGTGGACTCCTGGAGGTCTGACCTTCTTTACCAAAGACCTGCTTACGCCGACGGTTGGTTTGTTGACGGTCCCGGGGCCCGGAGCAACGCAACGTCCGACCGAGCAGCTCGGGGAGCGGCTCGCCCCCAAAATGAGGACACACACAGATACTACTGCACATGCGTAACGAGTACATCCTTCCCACACGTTTAAGCTTCACGTGTGGTTGTTGATCGTCAGCTACAAGCTCTCATCCTCGTTATCACTGCATCATGGGAAACCTGCATTGCCGTTGCGTCTCCTGCAACACAAGTCCCTTCGACAACAGAAACTTGAGCACCGAATCGGTCCACCTCGTCTTGGTCTGCCTCAGCGTCTTTGGTCGTGAATTGTCCATCGTATGACAACTGCCAACCACGAGGCCAGAACGCACAGACGAGACATCAACGGCAACCGATCAATCTCTACAACTTCGGCCCATTCAAAAATAACGCACACGTTCATTGCCTGCTCCACGTTGCGCTTGAAGCGCGTGTTAAAAAATCAAAGATCATGCGACAGCTTCGGAGATGCCACTCCTTGCCGAAGCATCTTGCAGCAAGCTGCCAGCAGCGAGCGATGTCTGGTGGTCATGCCCTAAGACGCCACTGGGCACACAGGTGTAGGAGTGGTCACAACGTCGGACACACGAGCCGACAGCGCGGGGTACTATGCTCGTATTGGTAAGCGCCTCTTTGTTTGCGCGTGCACCACCCAACGCGTACCCTATTATTCGAGCGATCCTCATCTTGTCCGCCTTCGATATGAGGCCCTGCTTCCCGAGCTCCGTGGACGGCATGGCGAGCATCCGCACCGCATCCTGGTGACCGAGCGTGAAAGTCACATGTCGCCCGCATACCTGATGTTTCTCAGGCGCTCGTCGGGCCCAACTCACAAAGCGCAGCTGGCGCGGCTGTGCACTTACACTTCGTGTTGAAGTCACGCACCGCCTGCTCAAGCCTAGCATTACGAACAACAAAGAGGACAACACATCGCCTTGATTGACGCAGCTCGTACTGACCTTCACCTGGCTTGTCTTGTTTGCATACACGTATGCCAATAAAAAGGCAAATGTTCGTGAAGCTCGCCCTGGTCACGCAGAGCGGCAAACAGTATCAGATGTCCGATGTTATCGAAAGCTTATTAGAGAGGTTTGTTAGTAAGGCCCAGACTGACAATCCACAGCGATTGTCCATACTCCCACGTCTGCATGCATAGCTTCTCCAACACAACGAACGCGTCGGCGACTGATCGGCTCGGTCGAAAACCGATTTGGTCATCATGCTGTTGACGGTCTAGATGTGGTTTCAAACGTGCCAGCAGTATCCCAAAGAAAATCGGAGGTTGGGGGGTGAGATCGCAGTGAAACGGAGACCCCCCACCGGGAAATCGGTTTAGGTGTCGTGTTCGTGTCGTGCGTGCGGGCGAGGCGAAGCTGCGCATGGTCCCCCTGTAATAGGCCGAAGTAAGAGCGAAAATCCGTTCCCGTCCGGCGGTGGCTGGGAGGTGTCAGTTGGGCCGGGCGGTGTCCCGGGTGTCCCGGGTGTCAGTAGGAGCAAAAGTCCGTTTCCCGTCCACCGGTGGCCGGGAGGTGTCCCAGTTGGGCCGGGCGGTGTCCCAGGTGTCCCGGGTGTCCCGGGCGTCCCGGCGCTAACGCATGTCACTAATTTCATAATTCGTTGTTTGTCGGCGCCTGCGGCGGGCTTTCTGACCCAATCCAGCTTATATTATCCAATCCATCTTGTCCAATCCAAACCATCTTATCTTATCCAACCCATCTTGTCCCACCTGATCCTATCCCACCCAATCCAAACCACCCAACCCGATCCATCAATTCATTTGTTTCTGCGCCTGTGGCGGGCCAATCCAATCCATCCGAATTCCACTCTAACCTATCTTATAATACCCAATCCATCTTATCCCATCCAATCCATTCCACCCAACCGAATCCATCAATTCATTTTGCCGGCGCCTGCGGCGGGCTTTCTTATCCAACCCAGCTTATCGTATCCAATCGGTCGACGGATAGGTAGATAGTGGGATCCCATCGTCATCGCGATCATCATTGTGGTGGAGGGAGACTCTGACAGAGAGGGAGAGAGAGAGAGAGATAGAGGGCGAGAGAGAGAGAGAGACAGAGAGAGAGAGAGTGACAGGCTGGAGGTCAGTCAGGGTGGGCATTTGATCTCAATCCCCCCCAACCTCCTCATCGCCCGCAGGGCGGTCGTATAGGTATTATACTTTGGAGGTTGGGGGATGAGATCGCAGTGGAACGGAGACCCCCAACCGGGACATCGTTTCGTTTCGTTCGTGTCGTGCGTGCGGGCCAGGCGAAGCTGCGTTGGCGCGCGAGAGGAATGACCCCGCCGTTGCTTAGGCAAAGTCAAGACAAATCATTCTCCCCCGCCCGCCCGCCCGTCCAACGGTGGCTCGCGGTGTCCCGCGGTGTCCCGTGGTGTCCCGTGGTGTCCCGTGGTGTCCCGTGGTGACCGCCGCCCCGCCCGCCCGCCCGTCTGGCGGCGGCTCGCGGTGTCCCGTGGTGTCCCGTGGTGTCCCGTGATGTCCCGTGGTGTCCGCCGTTGCCAGGGCGAAGTCAAGACAAATGATTCTCCCCCGCACGCCCGTCCGTCCGTCCGTCCGGCGGTGGCTCGCGGTCCCGCGGTGTCCCGCGGTGTCCCGTGGTGTCCCGTGGTGCCCCGTGGTGTCCCAAAAAGTGAAATCGATAGTGAGATCGATAGTGAGATCGATGTGGTGCCCCGAGGTGTCCCGTGGTGTCCCAAACAGTGAGATCGATAGTGAGATCGATAGTGAGATCGCTGTGGTGCCCCGAGGTGTCCCGTGGTGTCCCATGGTGTCCCGTTGAGTGAGATCGATAGTGAGATCGATAGTGATATCGATGTGGTATCCCGAGGTGTCCCGTGGTGTCGCGTGGTGTCCCGTGGTGTCCTGTGGTGTCCCAAACAATGAGATCGGTAGTGAGATCGAGAGGTATCCCGTGGTGTCGCGTGGTGTCCAGTGGTGTCCCGTTGAGTGAGATGGATCGTGAGATTGACAATGAGATCGACAAGTGTCCCGTGGTGTCCCGTGGTGTCCCGTGGAGTGAGATCGATAGTGAGATCGATTGAGTCAGATGTTGGTTCCCCCCCTCTCCCCCTAACCCCCACAACCTCCTGATCACCCGAAGGGTAGTCGTATAGGTAATCTGAGTATCCCAATTGGTCTCCAGTGTAGGGGGATCGGCCATCACCCAAAACTTCGGCAAAAGAGGCTAACGACAACAACAACAACAACAACAACAACAACAACAACAACAACACCAACAACAACAACAACAACAACACAAACAACAACAATAACAACACCAACAACAACAACAACAACAACAACAACAACAACAACAACAACAACAACAGCGGCAGCAGCAGCAACAACAACAACACACACGTCATGTTGTTCCTGTCGCATCGAAGGGCGGAGGGGGCAGGAGGACGAGGACTGAGCGGCGACCGACGGCTGCGCCAGCGACGAAACGAAACAATGAAAACGAGCAGGAGGAAACCATGGCGTAGGAGGAGGAGGAGGAAAAAGGAAGAGGAGATCGAGGAGAACTAATGTGAAAGCATGTCTCAGATGGCGACAACAGAAATCGTAAAGCACCATGCGGATCGGCGCAAGGAAAACAAACAAGGCCCTCAGGCTCTGATGCTACGAGCCCCGCTGCGCCGACCCTGATGATGCGGATCAGCTGCGCGACCACAGGAGGGCAAGTTGCCGCACCTGTTGAGGAAAGAGGTGATGCGAGGGAATCGAACCCTCGCCCCACACGCCAACGGGCGGCTACGATGCCCCCGCGACCAAGCGAGGCTCTTTGATAGTGTGCTCTTCGCGCAGGGTGGCGTTGGCTCCAAGATGCGAGACCATGCCCCAGCTAAGGGGCAGGAGCGCGACGACGAAAAGGCTAGAAGAGGGGGAGGCGGAGGAGGGAGAGGGTAGACGACGAAGGGAGGACGAGGAGGAGAGGAGGAGCAGGAGCGCGACGACGAAGAGGATAGAAGAGCAGGAAGAGGAGCATGAGCATCGCTTTACCGATACCCATCCCACGGGCGTGGCCTGGGAACCACTGGCCGATGTACCTCCCTTTATGGGGCCATGGGCTGCTCCCTTCGGGCTTCGAGGCGCATGTCCCCAGCGGGGGTGGCGGGATGGCGGGGATGGGGATGGGGATGGGCATGGGGATGGGGTATTGAGAACAGGGGCAGGAGGAAGAGGAGGAGGAGGAGGAGGAGGAGGAGGTGGAGGAGGAGGTGGAGGAGGAGGAGGGGGGAGAGGAGGAGGGGGGAGGAGGAGGACTAGTGGGACGAGGAGGGCGAGAGAGAGAGAACCTCAAATTTTTCTGGCCGGACCTCGGGCGGGACGAGCCTGAGGCACCCGCGGAACGCTCCTGGCCACGCGCAGCCGCAGGATGTGTCTGGCCCGAGGCCAGCAAAGACCTCACACACACACACACAGGCGACAACGCCCGGAACTCCTCCAGACGAGCGTCGCCCCCTCCTTGACGCCCCCGCAGGGAGAAGGAGGGAGGAGGGGGAGGAGGCGGAGGAGGAGGAGAAGGAGGAGGAGGAGGAGGGAGGAGGGAGGAGGGAGGCGGAGGAGGGAGGAGGAGGGAGGAGGGATGAGGAGGAGGAGGAGGAGGAGGAAGTGGAAGAGGGAGGAAGAGGAGGAGGAGGAGAAGGAGGAGGAAGAGGAGGAGGAGGAGGAGGACGACGACGACGATGGGGGCGACGAGAATGAAGAGGAGGACGAGGAGAAAGAAGGGGAAGGAGATCAAAACGATGACGACGAGGATGAGCGGACAAACAGGTACCAATGCCGCTAATCCCCAGTTTCCAGGACTACGCTCGGACCTTAATTCCGAGGCAAATCCCGCCGTGCTGACGAGACCCGCGCATCCAGGGCTCCTCTGAGGGAAGAACCCAAACATCGGCGCTCCAGTTGTTTCGGCACGTGGACCCCGGAGATCTAGTCAATTTGGCTGTTCATTCTGAGTCGTTATGTGACGGTCCTGGGGCCCGTTGAGGGCCGTTTGAAGAGTTGCTGGGGTCTGAGGCCTCTGGGCATGACGAGAATAGCGCAGGGGCCGACCTTGCTGACACTCCTAAAGGCCTGCCACGACATGCTCTTACAACTCAAGAGTGCTCTCGAACCGAAGAAACATTGCTTTGTACTGTGAACCGATGTCCGCCACCGTGCCCCTGAGGCACGAAATTGGGTGTCCGCAGGTCCCTGGCCTATCCCTGAGGCCTCAGTCCTCGAGCATTATGATTATAGGGAAACGATGAATGACATAAACACACAATCTCGAAGGTCCGCGCGGATTTATCGGATCCGCGCTGGACCCCCCTCCCCGGCGCGCTCTGCGCGCCAGGGAGGGGGGTCCAGCGCCGACTCGAGAAATCCGCCCGGACCTCCGAGTTGTCATGTGTGGTGTGTGTCCTTCTTCACCCCCCGGAGACAACAACCTTGTATGTCTTACACACACAGACATGTTCGTCTTCGCTCCTACAAACCCAGAGTGTGTGTCACAGACCCGGAACAAGGGTTGAAACATGAAACAAACCCGCGCTGGACCCCCCTGGCGGCGCCCCCGGCGCCGACCCCCGCGCGCTCCGCGCGCCAGGGAGGGGGGTCCAGCGCCGACTCGGGAAATCCGCCCGGACCTCCGAGTTGTCATGTTTGTGTCATTCTTCGCTCCCCTACAATCGCCGACTCCTCCTCCTCCTCCTCCTCCTCCTCCTCCTCCTCCTCCCTCCTCCTCCCTCCTCCTCCCTCCTCGTCGTACCTCCTCATCGCACCTCCCCCCTCCTCGAGCCCTCCTCGTCGGACCCCTCCTTTGTTAGGGGGGGCCCGGAGACAGCACTGCCGAATCGGCAGGGGCGCGCCGCGTGGCTCTTCGGGCGCGCGCGCCGCTGCGTCTCTCTCTCTCTCTCGCGCAGCTTGTCCGGCCCCATCTCGGGGAGGCCTTCTGAGGGGCCGAGAGGGGGCCCCAAGAAACAGTCCAGACAGGGCAGTGGTTCATACATACGATGTTGTAAAAAATGGGATTTGTAATACATGATCCACTAATGAATGAATGTATGCATGAACTCATCGTTGTTTTAATACTAAATCCCTGCATTTTCAATACATGATCCGCACGCGGAGCATGTATCAAAAACGGCACTGTACGCGCTCTGCGGTGAGGGCATTGGACAAGGAACCAGTGAATAAGGCAACCAGGGTCCGGAAGCTGGCGGGACACAAATCGTGGACTGGCCATGGACATCACTGCCGACCTCATCAGACAAGGAACCCTCCAGGGTCTGGAGCCCCATGGGCACATTCCTCAACGAACGCCCCCACCGTATCTAAGCGGGCCCCGAGTCGCCGAACAATCGGTCGAAAACGCCCACAATGGCCGCAAGGCGGCCCAGGAAGCATTCGAGGCTCCCCAAGGGAGTTCCGAGAGCCTCCCCAAGATGGCTCCGACATGCCAAATTCAGTGATTCCCCATTGGTTGTTCAATGCTTTGGGGTCCTCGACTGTTCTAGCTTCCAACGCTCCATAGCGGTCTAAGAGGCCCCCAAGACCGTCCCAAAACCCAGGAGAACCTCCAACAACGCCTCCAGACGGCCCAAGAATGCTCCAAGACGCCCCCAGAGGCGCCCAGGAGGCCCAAGAGAGCCCAAGTACAGCGCGACTATGGGCCCAGAAAGGGACACGCGAACGGAAAATCCAAATTTTCCGCTCCATGAGGCCCCCGGGGGGGGGGGGCCAAGGAGGCGGCCCCCAGAGAGCCCCAAGAGAACCCCACGAGGCCCCGAGACGCCCCCAAAGGCCACGAAACTGCTCCCAGAACCCCCCAACACAGCCCCCGAAGAGGTCCATCGCCACATTTGGGGATGGACAGACCTCCCTTTTTTAGTAAAACGTGGTTTAACGAAAACGACCTCGGGCCCAAACCTGGCGGGCGCAAGCCTGGAAAATGACGGCCGCGGCGCCCTCTCGAGAACCGAAAACGGGCAATTCACTAATCGACGTGTCAGGGTAGGAGGTCTGTCCACCCCCGACACATCCCAAGGAACGCCCTGGAGGCCTGTGGCCCACACAGCCCAGGCGCGGAGGGCGGCATGGGTCAGAGGCCGGGGCGCACTGGAGCGAGGCGGCATCGCCCGAGGGGTGTTCTGAGACCACCTCGCGCGAAGCACAAATGGCCCCCAGGGCCGTGCCTGGGCGGGCACATGGGCGAGCGAAGACGACTCGTCTAGAAGTAGTTTTTTATAACTTATATATAAAAATGGGCGCTCCGCGAGGAATTCTTGGATCCGCGCCAGACCCCCCATCCCTGGCGCGCGGAGCGCGCCAGGGGCGGCGCCAGAGGCGCCGCCAGGAGGATCCAGCGCGGATCATCCGAGAAAGCCGCGCGGAGGGCCCAAGGTTTATGTTGAAGGCGTTTTTGCTTCCTCGATCGTCGCTGCTTGAAGGAAGCCGGAGCAACCAGAAAGCCCAGGAGCGGCGAGCGACTGAGGGGCGCGACGATGGGGGGGACTGGCATAGGGGGGGATGCATCGACCTCCTCCTCCTCCTCCTCCTCCTCCTCCTCCTCATGCCTCGTCCTCCTCCTCCTCCTCCTCCTCCTCCTGCGCCTCCTCCTCCTCCTGCGCCTCCTCCTCCTCCTCCTCCTCCTGCGCCTCCTCCTCCTCCTCCACCTTCTGCTCCTTCTCCTCCTGCGCCTCCTCCTCCTCCTTCTCCTCCTCCCCCGATCGTGAATTCCGCACCTTCCTGGGCGGGGTGGGGCTATCGGGCCCCTCTCGGCGATCAGTGGGCGAATGGGGATCGATGCATCACCCCCTGTGCCTCTCCCCCCCTATCGTTGCCCCTGAGCTTTGGCGGGCACATCGGCGAGCCAAGGCGCCTCGTCGCTGCTCGAATCGGGGGCGGCCAAGAGGGGGGCGTCCAAGAGGGGGGGCGCAAATCATGGCCGGCGGCACGTGCCCGGCCCACGGGGGGGCCATGAAAGCTGTGGAAATGTCATAGCCCACGCCATGATATCCACCCCCCCTAGTCATCTGAAGGGGCCCAAGGACACACAAATAAATACACACAACTTAAAAAAATATGCCCCACATATTTTCCTACGTTTCGTGGGGTTTCCGTCTTCCCCCCCACTTCCCATATTTTCCCATATTTTCTGGGGCATCGACGAGACATTGTGTCTGTGTGCTTCTTTCTCTCCTGATCATCACCCCCCCCCTGCGGGCAATACTTCTGTCTATATCCACTGCAGTATGGAGTGTCGGGCTCCCTTCCCAAGAAACCCGAGGCGCACTGGATATGGATAAATTCGCCCCCTAGGGGCTCGATTGTTTTATCCATATCCAGTGCGCCTCGGCCTTGTGGCGCCGCTTCCAAAAAAGTCCAAGAGGCACTGGATATGGACACGAATCTTGCCCGCAAACGTGCCAGGGGGCACGGATGCGACTCCTGGGAAGTCAACTTCTGACTCTGCCCCGCGTCCGACATCCGGCTCAATCCCGTTCCATCCCGATGAGTCGAGGGTTTATCCCGCTGCTTCCGAGGCCCGATCCGGCGTAACAGCCCCCCCCCGTGGGGCTCAATCTTCTTTCTTCTCTGTTTTCCTCTTGCCCTGCCGACGACCTGGTATCCCTCGTATCCCGCACCCCTGGCCGCCCCCGACTGAAGGAAGCAGAGGCAACCGGGAGGCCCTGGGGCGGCGAGCGACCGGCAGCGGCGACCGAACGCGGGCGGCCGGTCCTCGACGCCTCGGGCGCCGCAGTGCTCCGCGGCGCCGCGGCGGGCGCGCCGGCCAGCGGGCGCGCCTCGCTGCGGCGCGCCGCCGGGCGAACGCGAGCGCCCCTGGCTCTCGCTCCTCTTCCTCCGCCTCGTCCTCCTCCGCCTGCTCCTCCTGCGCCTCCACCACCTCCTCCTCTTCCTCCTCCTCCTCCTCTTGATCCTCCTCCTCATGCCTCCTCCTCCTCCTCCTCCTCCTCCTCCTGCGCCTCCTCCTCCTGCGCCTCCTCCTCCTCCTCCTCCTCCTCATCCGCCTCCCCAGCCTCCCTCTTCTCCTCCTCATCCTTCTCCTCCTCCGCATCCTCCTGCTCCTCCTCCTCCTCCTCCTCCTCCTGCTCCTCCTCCTCCATTTCCTTCCCTCCTCCCCCTCCTCCGCCTCCCTCCTCGTCCTCGTCCTCGTCCTCATCCCGCTCCTCCCTTGTGCCCGACGTCCGAAAAATATGCAAAGCACCTCGGCGCGACCGAAACCCAGCGATTCGTAGCGCGCGCGATGCAGATGGCTGGATGTCGGCCCTTCTGTCGCGATCGGAACTCGCGCGCAGCGCTGCAAATTATTCAGAGTAGCCGCGAGCGGCGCCGCGGCGGACACGCTAGGCAGCGCGCGCACCTCGCTGTGGCGGGGCGGTGTGCGTGAGTGTGAGTGTGCGTCTGTGTGTCTGTGTGTCTGTGTGTATACTTGTCAGTGTCTCCGTGTGTCCGTGTGTGTGTCTATGTATATGTGTGTCAGTGTCTGTGCGTTTGTGTCTATGTGTCTGTGTGTCTGTGTCTGTGTCTGTGTCTGTGTAGTTTGGGGGGGCTCCTCACCTGTCCATCCTCCTCCTCTTCTTCCTACTCCCCCATCCCTCCCTCCCTCGTCTACCACGTCCTCATGTGTCTCATCCTCCTCCTCCTCCTCCTCCTCGTCCTCCTCCTCCGCCTCCAGCTCCTCCTCCCCCTCCTGATCCCTCATCCCTCCTCCTCCTCCTCCTCCTCCTCCTCCTCATCGGGAAACCATCCTCATCATCACCATCATCATCAGCATCAGTATCAACCTCATCATCACCATCATCCTCGGGACGCCATCATAACCATCATCAACATCATCATCATCATCATCATCAGCACCATCATCATCTCATTATCTCATCACCATCAACATCATCAGGATCATCAACATCATCATCACCATCATCGGGACACTATCATCATCATCACCATCAACATCAGCATCATCAACATCATCATCGTCGGGACCCCATCATCACCACCATGGCCATCATCATCACCATCAGCATCATCAACATCGTCGACCGCATCATCACCATCATCGGGGCACTATCATCATCACCACCATCACCATCACCATCATCATTATATCATCGTTATCATCCCATCATCCCATCATCATCAACATCATCATGATCATCAACATCATCATCGGGACACCATCGTCATCACCATCATCTTCATCATCATGATCATCAGCAACATCCTTGTAATCAACATAATCATCATCAACATCATCATCATCATCGGGGCACCATCATCATCGCCACCATCACCATCATCATTATCATCGTCAACATAATCAACATCATCATCATCATCATCATCATCATCATCATCATCATCATCATCATCATCATCATCATCATCATCATCATCATCGTCATCGTCATCGGGACACCGACGGGACCTCAGCGGGACACCGGCGGGACAACGCGGGCCACCGGACGTCGGAAGGGAGTCATTTGGTCCGGCCGCGCCTCAGCCGGAGGCGGGACAACGGCGGGACACCGGGGGCCACCGGACGCCAGAAGGGAGTCATTTGGTCCGGCCGCGCCGCAGCTACAGGAGACATATTTCTCGGCCGCCCACGCAACTTCGCCTCGCCCGCACGCACGGCACGCACGAACACGAAACCGAAACCGATTTCCCAGTGGGGGGGCTCTCCGTTCCACTTCGATCTCACCCCCTCACCTCCGATACATACATACATACATACATGCATACATAGATACATACATAGATACATACATACATACAAACATACATACATGCATATATGTTTATATATACACACACCTATAAGACCACCCTTCGGTTGATAAGGAGGTGCGGGGGGGAGGCACCAACGTCTCACTCGATCGGTCTCACTATCGATCTCACTAACGATCTCACTATCGGTCTCGCTCGATAGATCTCACTCGATCGACCTCACAATCGACCTCACTCGATCTATTTCATTCGATCGATCTCACAATCGATCTGATTATCGATCTCACAATCGATATCACTATCGGTCTCCCTATCGATCTCACAATCGATCTCACATTCGGTCTGAGTATCGATCTCACTATCTAAATTATAATCGATATCACAATCAACGTCATCATCATCATCGTCAACATCATCGTCATCAACACCATCATCATCAGCATCATCGGGACACCATCATCATGATCACCTCATCACCATCATCACCAACATCATCATCATCACCATCATCATCATCGGGACACCATCATCGTCACCATCATCATCATCAACATCATCATCGGGGCACCATCATCATCATCATCGGAATACCACCATCGTAATCATTATCATCATCATCATCAACATCATCTCATCATCTTGATCATGAACAACATCATCAAAATCATCATCATAATCGGGACACCATCATCATCAGCATTAGCAACATCATCATCAACAACAACATCATCATCATCATCATCGTCATCGGCACTCCATCATCATCGTCACAATCATCATCGCCATCATCATCGACATCATCGGGACACCATCATCATTACCAACATCAGCATTATCATCATCATCATCGGGCCACCATCATCCAAATCATCACCATCAACTCATCATCATCCTGATCATCAACATCAGCATCATCGGGACACCAGCATCGTCACCGTCATCATCATTATCATCATCAACATCATCATCGGGGCACCATCAGCATCATCGGAACACCACCATCGTCATCATGATCATCATCATCAGCATCATCATCATCATTGTCATCATCATCATCATCATCATCATCTCATCATAAAGATCATGAACGACATCATCAATATCATCATCATCGGGACACCATCATCATCAGCATTAGTAACATCATCAACAACATCATCACCATCATCATCATCATCATCGGCACTCCATCATCATCGTCACCATCATCGTCGCCACCATCATCGACATCATCGGGACCCCATCATCATTACCAACATCAGCATTGTCATCACCATTATTGGGCCACCATCATCCAATTCCTCATCATCAACTCATCATCATCCTCATCATCAACATCATCATCATCGGAACACCATCATCGTCATCATCATCATCATGATCATCATCATCGAGGCACCATCATCAGCACCATCATCATCAACAGCATCATCACCAACCTCATCATCATCATCATCGGGACACCATCATCATCTTCATCATCAAATCATCTGATCATCATCGAAATCATCATCATCAACATCATCATCATCTGGGCACCCTCATCATCATCAGCAACATAATCATCATCAACGTCATCATCATCGGGGCACCATCATCATCACCACCATCACCATTATCATCATCACAACATCGTCAGCATCATCATCATCAGCGGGACAACATCATCATCACCATCACCATCATCATCATTGTCATCATCATCAACATCATCAACATCATCATCATAATAATCATCATCATCATCATCATCATCATCATCATCATCATCATCGGGACACCGACGGGACACCGGCAGGGAACCGGCGGGACACCGCGGGCACCGGTTGCCGGAACGGAGACTTTTGGTCCGGCCGCGCCTCAGCTACAGGAGACTTCTTTCTCGGCCGCCCACGCAGCTTCGCCTCGCCCGCACGCACGGCACGCACGAACACGAAACTGAAACCGTTTTCCCAGTGGGGGGGCTCTCCGTTCCATTTCGATCTCACCCCCTCACCTCCGATACATACATACATACATGCATACATGGATACATACATAGATACATACATACATACAAACATACATACATATGTTTATATATACACACACCTATAGGACCACCCTTCGGTTGATAAGGAGGTGCGGGGGGGGAGGCACCAACGTCTCACTCGATCGGTCTCACTATCGATCTCACTAACGATCTCGCTATCGGTCTCGCTCGATAGATCTCACTCGATCGACCTCACAATCGATCTCACTCGATCTATTTCATTCGATCGATCTCACAATCGATCTGATTATCGATCTCACAATCGATATCACTATCGGTCTCCCTATCGATCTCACAATCGATCTCACATTCAGTCTAAGTATCGATCTCACTATCTAAATTACAATCGATATCACAATCAACGTCATCATCACCATCGTCAACATCATCGTCATCAACACCATCATCAGCAGCATCATCGGGACACCATCATCATCATCACCTCATCACCATCATCACCAACATCATCATCATCACCATCATCATCATCGGGACACCATCATCGTCACCATCATCATCATCAACATCATCATCGGGGCACCATCATCATCATCATCATCGGAATACCACCATTGTAATCATTATCATCATCATCATCAACATCATCTCATCATCTTGATCATGAACAACATCATCAACATCATCATCATCATAATCGGGACACCAGCATCATCAGCATTAGCAACATCATCAACAACATCATCATCATCATCGTCATCGGCATTCCATCATCATCGTCGCCATCATCATCGCCATCATCATCGACATCATCGGGACACCATCATCATTACCAACATCAGCATTATCATCACAATCATTGGGCCACCATCATCCAAATCATCATCATCAACTCATCATCATCCTCATCATCAACATCATCATCGGGACACCAGCATCGTCACCATCATCATCTTCATCATCATCAACATCATCATCGGGGCACCATCATCATCATCGGAACACCACCATCGTCATCATGATCATCATCATCAGCATCATCATCATTGTCATCATCATCATCTCATCATACTGATCACGAACAACATCAGCAACATCACCATCATCATCGGGACCCCATCATCATCAGCATTAGTAACATCATCAACAACAGCATCACCATCATCGTCATCATCATCATCACCATCGGCACTCCATCATCATCGTCACCATCATCGTCGCCATCATCATCGACATCATGGGGACCCCATCATCATTACCAACATCAGCATTGTCATCACCATCATTGGGCCACCATCATCCACATCATCATCATCATCAACTCATCATCATCCTCATCATCAACATTATCATCATCGGAACACCATCATCGTCATCATCATCATGATCTTCATCATCGAGGCACCATCATCAGCACCAGCATCATCATCAACAGCATCATCACCAACCTCATCATCATCATCATCGGGTCACAATCATCATCTTCATCATCATCATCAAATCATATGATCATCATCAACATCATCATCATCATCAACATCATCATCATCTGGGCACCCTCATCATCAGCAACATCATCATCATCAACGTCATCATCATCGGGGCACCATCATCATCACCACCATCACCATTATCATCATCACAACATCGTCAACATCATCATCATCATCATCGGGACAACATCATCATCATCATCACCATCACCATCATCATCATCATCGTCATCATCATCAAAATCATCATCATCATCATCATCATCATCATCATCATCATCATCATCATCATCATCGGACACCGACGGGACACCGGCAGGGCACCGGCGGGACACCACGGGCACCGGTTGCCGGAACGGAGACTTTCGGTCCGGCCGCGCCTCAGCTACAGGAGACTTCTTTCTCGGCCGCCCACGCAGCTTCGCCTCGCCCGCACGCACGGCACGCACGAACACGAAACTGAAACCGATTTCCCAGTAGGGGGGCTCTCCGTTTCACTTGAATCCCACTCCTCACCTCCGATATATATATATATATATATATATATATAATATACATACATACATACATATATATGTATATATATACATATATATACACATAAATATGGGCAGAGACCGCTTTAGCAAAACGTGGTTTAGTGAAAACGACCTCGGGCCAAAACCTGGCGGGCGCAAGCCTGGAAAATGACGACCGCGGCGCCCTCTCGAGAACCGAACACGGACATTCCACTAATTGAATCGATGTGTCAGGGTGGGGGCTCTGTGAACCCCCGAATATAGGGGGGATGAACTCAGAACCCATCATTCCTCTATACAGCTGCCCCTGAGTTGAGCAGGGACCGACCGCCCCAGCATTCCTATAGGCCTACCACGAAATCTTCTTCGAACCCAAAAACGTTCCCAAAACAAAAGCAACATTCTTAGAACATAAGCCTGGCATGCTGAAACAAGACAGCCTCAGCCAGAAATGCTCCAAAAACATTTCGTGCAGACCACAAGGTTCTCAGAACATTGTTGGGTGGGCCTATACGAGGGGAACAAAAAGTGACAAAAACATAAAAATTCGGAGGTCCGCGCGGATTTCTCGGATCAGCGCTGGGCCCCCCCTGCGGCGCCTCCGGCGCCGCCCCTGGCGCGCTCCGCGCGCCAGGGAGGGGGATCCAGCGCCGATCCGAGAAATCCGCGCGGACCTCCGAGTTTTTGTGTTTATGCCACTCTTTGTTCCCCTAGTACACGCGAGCCAGGACGCTTCGCCACTGCCTGACTGCGACCACTGCCGGCGGCTGGCCCCCCGGGCCCCTCGCGCGCCTCGAGCGGCGCGGCGGCGGGCCCGCCGGCGCGGGCGGC
>CAUYUJ010021945.1:62877-70377 GCA_963575745.1 Prorocentrum cordatum | reverse complement strand
GTGCGCGTTTTCTTATTAGGCGTTTCGACAGAGGGCATAAGGGGGAGAGGGGGGTCTGGCTCCGGACCTCTGCTTAATGCGACTGTTTGCAGCAAGGCGTCCTACGGGGGGAGGCTCCGCCTGCTCGAAACAGGCAACCAAAAACAGCCAAGATCCACTCCTTAGGGGGGGAGGGGGTTTTGAGGTCCGCGCCGATCGGCAAAACAATGAACAAACAAACGATCACCTGAGGGGGATGTTTTGGGGGGGACCAGCTCAAGGGAAAGACACATCACCGAAAGATCGGCGACAACCACCGCTAGCGTTAGGTCGAGCGTGTACCCCTGCAGGCGGATTTCGGACGAGAACTTGACAATACCACACAAATGCTCGATAATGCT
Organism: Prorocentrum cordatum; assembly: GCA_963575745.1. NCBI lineage: Eukaryota > Dinophyceae > Prorocentrales > Prorocentraceae > Prorocentrum > Prorocentrum cordatum. The sequence goes on along the minus strand of CAUYUJ010021945.1, from coordinate 69,997 downwards.
CGAAACAAAAATGAAAGATCGTCCTCAGTAGGGGGGCCACATGCGATCCCTACCCCGACCCCCCAACGACTTCTGAGGGGGAGGGTGGGGCTCACTTCGTTCGGGAGCTCCAGGGCGAAGTGAGCCCCACCCTCCCCCTCAGAGATCGTGGGGGGTAGGGGTAGGGCTCGCATGTGGCCCCCCTACTGAGGACGATCTCCTGCCCATCTCTGGATATCTTCCCCCCCGCAGGGGGCACACGCGACGGCGTCCCCCCGAACACGCAGCGACGCCGCACGCTCTCGCCGGGCGCCGGGGGCTCTCCGAGGCCCCACTTGTTGTGGGCGATTCGGGGACGAGGCGTCCCCTCAGACTACCGCCCAGTGAAGTAGTCAAAATCATCGTGAAAGTTTCTTGGATAGTGATCTGGCCTTGCTCGCTCCTATCCATTGATCCCACTGTATGCTCACTCTCCACTTACTTGCTACATCCTTGGCAATGAATCCCTTCGCGCCTCGCCCGCCCATGCAGCACGGACAACAACAGTTCAATGCCCCCCTGAGCCTACCCAGATAGGGAAACGAACTCTACAGTCGAGTGTCATTAGTAGGTCGACCCTGCCCAGATAAGGGTACCCTCGTGTCCTGTGTCTCGCGACCCATGCCCTCTACGTTCCACTGGCAATATGGCCATCGGAAGGGTCTTGTGTCCTCTCGCGTTTCCTCTCCAATCCACCCCGACTGTATACACCGACGCTTTTTCCGACCCTGCGCTGAAATTCGCACAAGAGCGCGGATCCTGGTGTATACGGGATCCTGGTGCGTATACATGTTTCGTTGCTTCCATTGGACAACGGGGAACCAGAATACACCACACCACCCCGACGTCGTCCCCGACCCTCGAAATCGTGGGACTGAAAAAACAACCCGCCACTGGTAAGGTACATGCTCCAGTTTCCGACCAGAGGCCTCCTCGATGGGGCCGGAGTGGGTGGGGTCGGAGGCTCGCGCCGCATCGCCGATGCGTCGGCGGTGCCCTGGCGATGCCTCGGGTGATGCACCGGCGATGCATCGTCGACGTCGGCGATGCATCGGCGACGTCGGCGCAGAGGACATCAGGCTCCGCATCGGCGATGCGTCGGCAATGCAGCGCGCTCCTCCGACCCCATCTACTCCGACCCTGTCCAGGAGGCCTAGACTACCCCCCCTGACATTGCCCGTCACCACCCCGCCGGCAACGTCACGATCCGCGCCGGCGCCGTCTTTGGAAACGACCAGGCGCAGCTGGTTCCCGAGGCGACGCTGGCGCAAATCGTGACGCCTTCCCCCCCCCCCCCGGGTAGCGCTCGTCACCGCCCCAGATGAAAAGACAGCAGGATTTGCTCCCCCACTCATCCTGTCAGGAGGCAACTTCTGGGAGGCCTTCCTAGGGACGGTTGCAGGAAGGATGGAACCGAATTACGCTGGCTTCAACGAGATTGATCGCAACAAACGGCATAAGGCCGGATCAGACTGGTTTTCGGCAACGGGTATAGCAGCGCCGATACTGAGGTTAACCTCCTCCGAGGTGCATTGGCATTATTGCGTAAGAGTAACAGTTGTATGAACATTAACTTTCGGAAGTCCGCGCCGACGTTGTTACTATGTTTTGTAACTTGTTTTAAAGTCCGCGCCGACTCCTTGGATCGTTGCTAGATCCCCCGCCGTGTCGCGCGGAGGGAAGCATGAGCGGCGCCAGAGCAGCCGCCAGGAGGGTCCTGACGACGACCCGAGAAATCCGCGCGGACGCCCACAAGCGGATGCTCAGGTTCTTTCTGCATCCACGCTCAGGAGCCTTCTCGGCGGTGTCCGAGCACATGGGGCTGTAGGATCGCGGCGCATCTCCAGTGTCTCGCAGATGCATTGGCGAGGCCCCAGGCCATCAAAAACGGATGCGGGACGAAACACTACAGTGGAGGCCCGACCACAAGAAACCTTCCACACAAGAAACCCCACCCTGCAACCCCCCAGGACGTCCTTGGACTTGGCGGGAGCGTCGCGCTTTCCCTCGCAGAGCCATCGGACCTCCAGAAGCCCAGGGCACCCTGGAGGCAGGCAGGGTGCCTCTTGGCATGGGCCTCCCCTGCATTGACTACCTACCAGACCACCCCAACCCAAGCCGAAGACCCGAAGTTGACCCGAATTTCGGGTTGGGGGGGGTACGGGTCCCATGTGTTTTTTCAATGTTCCCCGACCCCCCCCCACACTGGAAATGGAGGGCTAATTGAGGCCTTCGGGTTGGGTTGGGGTGGTTTGGTGAATGGTGATGTAAGGAGCCGAACTCTATACACCGACGCCTTTCTCTGGCCTCACACTGAATCTCGCTCGGGAAAGCGGATCCTGGTGTATACGGGATCCTGGTGTATACAGTCTTCGCTGCGTCCCCAGGAAAGCGGGGAACAAGTATACACCACACCACCCCGACGTCGTCCCCGACCTTCCAAAAAAGTCCTGGGACTTAAAAACCCGCCCGCCACTGGTAATGTATATGCTCCAATTTCTTTGGAGTCCCAAAACGGTGCGGTGTCGGACCGTGCGGTGACCTCGAAACCCCCAAGAAACCTCACCGCACGGTCCGTCACCGCACGGTCTTGGAACCCCGGAGGCCCCTGTCGCCCGAGACGTCCTGGGAGAACGAACTCGAGTCCCAAAACCGTGCGGTGACCCCGAGTCCCCACCGACTCACCGCACGGTGTGGTCACAGCCCCCTTTGGGGACCCCCGACAGTTTCCGATGATGCACACCCGAAGAGGTGGAGGAGGAGGGAGAAGGAGGAGGAGGAGGAGGAGGAGGAGGAGGAGGAGGAGGGGAAGGAGGAGGAGGAGGAAGAGGAGGAGGACGAGGACGAGGACGAGGAGGAGGGAGAAGGAGGAGGAGGAGGAGGAGGAGAAGGAGGAGGAGGAGGAGGACGAGGACGAGGACGAGGACGAGGAGGAGGAGGAGGAGCAGGAGGAGGGGGGGGGAAAGGGGGGGGGCGTCGGGACCTCCTTCTGGGGCCGCGCGCGGAGGGCGCCGCACCGTCGCCGCACGCCTGGGCCCAGAGGGCCTCCGCGTGCCCCCTCTCGGCTGCCGCCCGGTGCGGGTGTGGTGTGTATATATGCATATACATCGATGTATAGGTCTGTGTATATATATATGTATATGCATGTACATACCTATACACATACATCATAAACGTACCTACACATACAACATAAGCATGCATGCATATACAGGTGTGTGTATGCATGTAGGTATGTATATGCATGTATGTACATATACATACATATACAGGCGTGTATATATATACACATATATACATACATATACATTTATGTGTAGGTATGTATATACACATACATTTACATAGCATACCTACATGTGTAGGATAGACATGTATATATATATGTATATACATAGTATAATGATCTATGAAAATGTACATAAATGTATACATACATATGTATACACATACATATATAGATACATATATGTATGTATACATAGATTGTCATTTACATTTTATATATATGTATATATCAGGAGATCCCACCTAAAGAAACAGCGAAACAGCTTCGGATCAAGGCGCCAGCTGTCGTGTGGCACCTCAAGTCTGCTCTGGTGCCCTCTCTCTGCGTCAGCCCTGCCAGCCCGCGGCACAAGCACCCCAACCAGCCTCCATTAGTGAAGAGACAAGGCTTTCTCAAAGTTGGGCAATGCTTTTCAGCCGTTATATATGTATATACATGAATATATTTATATATATATATATATATATACAAGACTGCAGTGGCGCTTCGCGCCATGCACTTTGGTCCTTCAAGTTTGGCATGCAGGCGGAATGCAAGGAAGGTCAAGCTGACAGTTTAGCGATAACTCCCTGTTGCCTTTTCCAGCATCGCCGCTAACATGATGTTTTTCGTTATCCTTCCTCCATGTTTGTTTTCCTCGTTCTCGCCATACCCTGCGCATGTTCCCCATCCTCCTCAGCTCTTTTTGCGGAGGCTCCTCCTTGGAGAGCCTCTGGGGGCCTCACAAAATGTTCAGGCTTTCTTAAGGCCTTCTGGAGGCCTCCTGGGCGTGTTCTGGAGGTTCTTGGGACTTCCTCGGGCCACCCTGCCTCCAACCGCGGTCTCCCTGAACGACCGGGTCACGATTTGGAATGCTTCGGAGGGTGTCTTGGGGCCGTCTTGGGCCGCCATGGGGCTCTCTTAGGGCCATCTTTGAGCCCTGTTGTGCCGTTTTGGGGCTCTCTTGGACTGCCTGGAAGCCCTTTCGGATGGTTGTGGGGCGATTTTGGAGCCTTCCAGGCGGCTTCGGACGCCCAGAAGACTGCCGTATTGGAGCGTCGGGAAGCAGAAAAGAGGAGAACCACAAAATTCACCAAAAACCATCAGAAAATCAATGATGTTTGCCTCTTGGGGCCTTCTTGGGAGTGCTCTTGGAGGCTTTGTGATGCCTTTGGGGCCGTCCTGGAGGCATCTTGGGCCACCTTGAGGTCACGTCGGTCACTCTTGGAGCGCTCTTGTGCTGTCTTGGGGGTCTCTGGGACGTCCCCGATGACCCCCCTGATCGCCCTAGGTGTGCTGGCAAGGCTTGGTAAAACGCCAAAAGGGGGGGTCCCCCCCGTCCAGGCTTATAAACATATATATATATATACATATATGTGTGTGTGTATATATATATATATATATATACATGGCTGCCGCCTTGAGGATCTTCGGAGAAGTCGGCAGGCGATCGATACGGATACTCCGAGTTTCGAAATAAGCGTCGGTGGGGGGCGCCGCCCCCGCCGACAGCCCCGCATCGGCCCCCGTCGCGGGCAGCCACCGCACGCCGAAGGCGCTCCGACCCCCGTCGCGGCGCGACGGCAAGGCGAGGTGGACCCCCGTCGGGGGGGGGGTACCCCCCCACACGCTTAGGAAGAAACCCGGGGTAGGCAGGAGTGACCTTCGGTGCGTGGCCTCTGGGGGGCGCGAGGGGGCCAGATCCGAGCGCGGAGGCCGCTGCCATCTCGCACCGCAGTCAGCGATCGGGGGGCCCCTGTGGTGGGTACGCACCGAAGGTCACTCCGGCGAAGGGTCGCTCTCTGACGTGCAGTCGACCCCTGCATGGGGCGAAGGCGGGACGAGGACAGACAGCACGGACGAGGACCAGTCGGGGATCTCTGAGGGCAGGAGATCGCCTACCCTCAGATCCCCTATCCCTATGCTGGGCACCTCCTCATCACGATGCCAATCTTAGGGATTCCCTTATTTTTTGAGGGCGAATCCCTAAGATTGTCATCGCCTTTTGGCGTGTCAATGCTAGGAATAGGAATACGTTCGAGGCTGGTAAGAAGAGCCAAGAATCGAATCGACAAGTCGGCTCGGCGATCGAAGCAAATCGGATCGGCGGAGATCGGCCGCCGAGGCAGGAAACGCCGGCTCGGCAGACACCAGCGGGCGAGTGGGCCTCCGTCGAGAAAAAAACGCATCCCGCGTCGGAGAATCCGAAGTCGAACCGAAGCGGAAGCCGACGTCGGGTCGAAACGAATGGACTCGAATCGGAGGCATCGAGAGGTGCCCCTGGCCGTCGCTCGGGCGTCCACTCCCTGTGTTGTTGCTCGGTTTCGTGCGTGTTTGTTTCGCGAAGTCATCAAGGATTGGATGCTCGTTCTGGGGACCTTCCTGGAGCCACTCCCACTCGTGCGTCGAAGCTGCGTCGAACGTCAGTCGAGTTGGGTCGACCCTGAGTCGAACCTGAGTCGAACCTGGGTCGAACCTGGGTCGAACTTGAATCGAACTTGAGTCGAACTTGAGTCGAACTGGGGTCGAACAGATCCGTTAGGTGGGCTCCAGGAAGGTCCCCGAAACGAGCATCGAACGATGGCCCTCGCCGAGGAAAAAGCGCACACGTCCGAGCGATGCCGAGGCCCTGCCGAGGGTCGGCGGGCCCGGGAGGCGCACAGCGGGCGACCCGCGGCCCGTTCTCCCGCGGGCCGCGGGAGGCTCCCGAGGGCCCGGGCGTCCGGCGGCGTGCGCGCGGGCTCGCTCCGCGGCCACAGGCCTGGGCGTGGCTTGATGGGGGGGTCACAAATGGGGGGGTCCGAGAAGGTCCCCTTTCGTGCCCCTTTCGGGCCCCTCCGGAGCCCCAGGGGGCTCGTTTAGGTACCGTTTGGGCACCTTTTCGGGCCACGCTCGCCGCCCCCCCATTCATGACCCCCCCCCTTACGCGGCGCCCAACATGCCTCGCGGTCACTGCCCCCGGGCGCCCAAGCTTCGGGAGCGGCCGAGAGGGGCGGCGTCCAAGAGGGGGGGGTGCAACTCATGACCGCGGCGGCATGTGCGCGGCCCCAGGGGGGGGGGGGGCAGGGACGTAGTGACATAAGGAGAGGCGCCATGGGATCAGCGCTGCTCGCCATGGCAGGCCAGCGTTGCTCGCCATGGCAGGCCTGTTTTTAACAGTTTCGCCGTCCTCACGAGTGGGGCGTGACGCTTTGAGGCGTCCGATCGGACCTTTGCCTTGCCATGAGATCTGAGGAAAAATCATGGCCCACGCAATGAAATCCCCCCCCCACCTAGTCATCGCCCCCCTCTTTGCCGCCCCCGCTCTTCGCCCCGACTGCGCTTGTTGCCTGTCCCAGGCCCCGACAGCGTCGTGCCTCCGGGGGGGCGAAGGCTAGGGAGGCCAGGACTGAACAAAAGCATCGTCGGGGATCTCGGGAGCGTTGGATCGTCGTCGTCGCCGCCGCCGCTGTCGTCGACGACGTCGACGACGATCGATGGTCGTCGACGACCGACGATCGACGACGACGATCGCTCTGAGAGCAGCTGTATTCTCATCCAACAAGCCCGCCCCGCAGTCCGAAGCCTCCAGAGCCCCCAGCGGAGGTCCCCCGCGGGAGGCCCGCAGGAGTGGACCCCTCCAGACGGCCAGCAGCACCTCGCCCGCCCGACGGCGGATGCGGCGGAGCGGCGGCGACATCCGAGGCCCACCCTCGCCGATGCACGGTTCGGGTGGCTCTCGATGGGCGGCAGGAGCAGGGCTCGGGACTCGTCGAGCACGTGGCGAAGCCCGAACCCCAACCCCCGCCTCCCATCGCCGCGGGAGAGCCGAGGGTTGGTGATGGCAGGGTCGGG
>CAUYUJ010021945.1:27500-62777 GCA_963575745.1 Prorocentrum cordatum | reverse complement strand
TCTGAAGCCTTGGGTCGGGCATGTCCCCCTACAGGGGGATTTTGGGCAAATTCAAAAAATCAGCACATGCCCCCAAATAGCCACACAGACACACAGAAGTGTCAAAACATCGTCCCCTGACTATGTTTTGACTAGTTTTGAATATTCCCCCTGTCGAGAGACACGCCCGACTTGATATGTGGGGCCTCTTTGGGCCCTCCATTGGCCATGGGAGTTTCTTCGGAACCTGTCGGCGGCCTCGGGGCTCCTGTGGGGGGCGGGAAGCTCGAAATTCGAGCTCGGTTCCCCCCTCCCCGGGCCGCTCTTGGGTCTCTCTTGGGCTGTCTCGCGAACTTCTTGAGCCGTCTTACAGCCCTCATAAGCTGACTTGGGGCTGCCTTGTGGACCTCTCGGGCCGTTTTGGGGGTCTCTTGGGTTGTCGTAGACATCGTGAACGAATCTGGCCAACAAAGAAAGATTGCCTGAACGAGAGAACATATGTTTGCTTCTCGGGGTCCTCTTGGAGGTCCCCTTGGGCAAGCGTCGTGCTGTGAGTCCGCCACATGCTTGTGTAGCAGGACGCTTATGTAATCCATGCTCCGCTAGACTCTAGATTGCGGCCGCAAACACCAAAACCCTCCGAAAACCCTCAAACGCGTTCCCCAGCAAACCCTCCCAAAAACCCTCCAAAAACCATCCGCGGACGATCGAAAATCCCCCACCTCAAAAAACGTGGGCTCCACTTGAAGTAACATGTGCGTTGGAGAAGGGAAGGGCGGAAAGGGGCCCACGGAGGGGAGATGCCTCTAGAGCTAGAGGGCGGAGGGGGGGCCAAAGGAAGGGGAGCGGGCATCGGGGATATCCAAAGGGGGGACGTAAAGGAACGGAGGGCGCGCGGGGAAAGAGGGGGGCGCGGAGGGAGCGGGAGAGAGGGGAGTAGAGAAGGATACAGGGAGAGAGAGGGATCTAGACTGAGGGAAAGACGGGGAGAAGGTAGAGGGGACGCGCGAGTAGGCACGCTGCGCAGGGGAGATGAGCAACGAGGGATGCGATCAAGGGGCGGGGCAGTCACGCGCCGAGATGGAAATGATAGGCGAGCGTGGGAAAGGGCAAAGCCAGCACCGCCGACTCGGCCCTCCGCCCTCACCTTCTGTCGCTCTTTTGCAAAACCTCCCGCCCCGCCCAAACCCGCCCGGCGACCCGCCGCCCGCCCGCTCTCCCCCTCCCGTTTTTCATGTTTACACGCGGGGCTGTCCCGCGTTCGAGCGGAGCTGGGCTCTGAGAAATTTGTCGCCACGGCGCCTCGGGGCGCGGGCGGGGGGAAGGCGACGGCCCTGAGGAATCCAACCAGTCCTCTGTGAGAAAGCGGTTCGGCGCTTCCTCCTCCAACCGTTGTTTATATTCGGCGAAGCGGTCCCCCCCCCCCCCCCAATGCCCCAGACCACTTGGACTTGACGGGGCGCAACCCTAGGGGTTAGAGAGCCCAAGATGTTTCGGGGGGGTCCAAGGAGGCCCCGCCCAGTATCGCCCCAAACATTGCTATAGATACCCAGATGCTGCCCCGCATGGCCCCCGACGCGCCCGCGATAAGCCACGCGGCCGCTCCGAGACGGCCTCGAATGGCCATAGAGCATCTCAGAACCCCTCGGGGGGGGAAGCAACAAACAAAAAAACAACTTGACCATACTTCCAATGCAAGACGACACAGCGAAATGCACATGATCGCAATGTCGCATCAGAACGCTTCAGGCGATGCAAGACTGTCCTACTATGCCACGAGAGAGCCCCGAGACAGCCCAGCAACGCGCCAAGACGGCCCCAAATACACCAAATAGCGCACAATAGCGCCCCACGAGTGCTACTAGAGGCGGCTCTTGGGGCCCCAGATGAGCAACGTTGGTCGCTCACCCCCTCCCCATGGCCGATGCCGTCCTTGATGGCCCCAGTGCCCCCCCCCCCGCAATGGCCCCTGAGAAGGCGCTGAGGGAACCCCGAGAAGGCATTCGAGGCAACTGAGCAGAACAACCAACGGGGTACAGTGTGGCCCCAGGGGCTCCAAGAGCGAAGACCCGCAACGGCCTTCAAGGGTGACCCCCGTCGTCGTCGCGATCATCGCCATCGTTGCGGACGTCGTCGCCGCCGCCAGATCACTCCATCACCCTCCTCGGCATCCTACCCCCACCTCGTCCAACGTCATCCTCCCCCTCGTCATCACCATCGCATTGACCACCGCCCCACTCCATATCACTACATCCCCACCCCTATTCCGTAGAGCCGCGAAGGCATATACAGGCTCCCCATCCCCGTCATTTAATCAACGGGTTGTTTCGCTTCTCTGGTCACGACAACTCGCCTGGACACGTTCTGGATGGGGTGGCGGCAAAAATGCGAAGCGTATACGATGAACGTGGCTTTGCAAGTGAATGCCCGACGCGGCAGCAAGACATGAGGGTCACACACCAAGCACGGCGCTCGCGCCGAGTAGATTTCACAACGCGGCCCTCGACGGCCACAGAATTCACAGCGCCGATACAGCGCTGAGCGATCTAGTTGTTGCAGCTGCTGTTCGAGTCTGAACGTCATCACCCTATATGTGCCTTCTGATCCTCGCCGCCGTAGTCCCCAACCTCCGCCCCACCCCGACCTGACATCATCCTCCTCCTCTCAGCCCTCTCCCACTCTTCATCGTCGGCTGTGTCGCCCCTCTCAGGGCGCGGGTAGCCTCACGCGGGCTGCGGGCCTATGAGGCGAACGTCATCTCCATTGCCTGGTCGTAGGCCTTCTTGATGCCCGCCGGCAAGTGCTTAGGGAGCACCTTGTGATCCCGCATCACGTTCTTGGCAGGCGTCATCCTCTGCCGCAGCCTCACGCCATCCTTTGCATCCGAGCTGACACACGCCTCAATTATCATCGCTGCAGCCACGGCCGAAGCGATTGTAGTCGTCAGCGTGCTGAACTCCTGTGTGATGTCCTGCTGCGGCGCAATCTTGAACACATCGCAGAGGTCCGTGTACTTGGTCAGGTCCTGTCGAACATCAACCACACCCCCACGTCAGATGGGAAGGGTGACGTGTGGCCTCGCTGGGCCATCGTGGGGGGACGGGGCTGTGGTGCGGGGCAATTGCGTAGCTGTTTGCAACGGTTTGTGGTCAGGAGGCCTGACCACAACCGTTGCAAACAGCTGCGTTGGCTCCCCATGACGTCTAGCGCCCATGTCATGCTCGTCGTGGAGCGTGCAGCTTCTGATTTGCATATGCGACCGTTCAATCGCTGGTAGTTGTTCCTAGCGGCCGTTATCGTGTGCGTTGCTCGCAGCTGGTGCACGCGATGAAATGGTAATGCTTGCGGTTGTCACGACAGGATGGGTATAGTATGCACGTGATAGGGGGGTGCTGTCGTGCGGGAGAAGGGCCCGTTAACGATGATAGGGGGGAGTGAGGTGCGGGGAGTGGGGGGTACGTCGAGGGGGATGCGATTGGACAAATGATGTGACTGGCTTAGGCGATGGCAGAGAGAACGAGGGGGTGGACGGGCGAGGGGGGAGATTGCCAGCGGGGCGAATGCGGTTCCGATAGTTCTGGTCGGCCCAGGAGTGTCCGAACACGGCCCCAGCGCCCTTGTCATCGACCTAGTCCCCACCACCGTTCCACATCCCCCTGATCCCCCCATTCCTCGCACAACCCCTCCCCGCAGCGAACGTTGCGGAGGGGGGAGGGTGCGCGGAGTACATCTCACCCGCCTTCTGGGCGTAGGTGGTCTAGGGAGTTAGGTCGCACCCCTTCCTAGAAGAGCCAGTCTCCCTTCCCTCTCCCCTGGGCGTCTTTCGACGACCCTGCTATACTCTGTCTAAGCCTCCCCGCAAAGGCACTGCAAAAGACCCTGCAAGATCCTGCAATGCCCTGCAACACGACACTGCAACACCCTGCAATACCCTTGCAGCGCCCGCCCTGCAACGACCCTGTACGCGCCCTGCAACGACCCTGCAACGATCTTGCAACAACCCTGCAAACACCATACAAAGTCTTGCAAGACGATGCAGATCCTTGGCACACCTTGCACAATAATACGCTGTCCGCCCTCCGCCTCGCGGTGCTTTCGTGGAGCCTTCTGGTGGCATCTTGGGGCCCGTTGGAGCCCCTCTTGGAGCCATATTGGGCGATAGTTCTCGTGGGGCCCTCCTGGGGGTGGGGAGAGGGCCTCCCCAGAAGCCCACAATGGAACCTACGAGCGGTACAACCAATCAATATTGTATTGGTTGGTATTCTGTCATTGGTGCCCCCTCTGTGATCCTTTCTGGGCCCCTCTTGGAGCTCTCTTGGGCTCCTGATGGGGCCCCCTGGGTCATATTGAACCCCTCTCGGGGTCTTCGCGTGGCCATCCTGGGTCGGCCCCGATGTCTCCGCAGAAGCCCCTAATGTAACCCACGAACGACACAGCCACAACAATGTGTTGTGTTTAGCCCTCCGCCTCTTGGGCCAACTCTGGGACCCCTGGCGTACCCCTCTTGGGGCCCTCTAGGGCCCCTGTTGGAGCCCACATGGGGCCATCTTGAGCCCCTCTCGGGGCCCTCTTGGGTCCTCCCCGTTGCGCTGCATGCTGCTACACTGCATGCTGCTACACTTTCCTGGCCAAGACACCTCGCCCAAGCATCGCATCTGGATGGACTAGTGGGGGTGCGCGAAGCGTCCAGAATAGGCGATGCATGCGGGCGGTGGTGAGGGAAGTGGGCAGGTTAACGAATTCCATCCTGCGAGAGCTGGTCCAACCAGCCCAGCGCCTCGTCGTGGTCCAAGTCCTTGAAGCCCGTCTCCCAGACCGTGCAGATATCCTTCCAGTTGGCCTTGGCCACGTCCTGCTCGAAGCTGCCGTAGATGTTGCTCTCCTTGAGCTTATTCCAGGCGCCCTCCGTACTCGCCTTCGCGGCGGTGGCCCCCCTCGTCACCAACGCGGCCGCAACCTCCTTGAGGTAGCCCGTCGCCTCCTCCATCCGCTCCTTGCCCCGCTTGAAGGTCGCGTCGAAGCCCTTGACCTTCTTGGCCAGGATCGCCTTGCACACCTGCACGTTCCGATCCAGCTCGGCCAGCGTTTGCTCGCACTCGGGGGCAAGCACCGCCTCGTAGGGAGAGTCGCCCAACCGTTCAACCGCCATCCTCGCAATGTTCAGTGCGCCCACGCGCGAGAGCAGATCCGCCACGTGGGAGCATGACGCAGCGTGCCCAGTCGGAACATGTTGGCACATTGATTTCAGCAAGGGGATGTGGTTGAACACATCGTTGCCGTCGAAGTCCACGAGGTGTTGCTGCCCCACCACCCTCTCGAAGAGACCGTGCACAAGGGAACGTGACGCGTCGTCATTCCCAGGCGGTGCCAGCGTGCCGAAGTAGTCCTTCATTGCATTAGAGTAGTGAGAGTCGTCAATCTTGAACTCGTCCAGCTTGTTCTTGAGGTCGGTGGCCTTCTCCATCTGTGCGATGAGGCGCTGGCTGTCCAGCAACATCTTCTGCTCGCGAAGCAGCTTCTCGTCGCGAGAGCACGAGGCAATCGCCGCCTTCACCAACTCAACGTACGGCACGAGGAGGCGCTGGGACCCATCTTTCACCGCGGTCTCCGTGCCGTCGCCAGTGGAAAGGGAAGCCACCGTGGCGGTGTGCGCGCTGATAGCAACGGCGATGTTCGCATCGAGCTCGATGACGTGAGACTCGCCAACGGTGGCATTGTACTCGGGGATCGCCTCGACGATGGACTTCAGCTTCTGGCGGTGTTCAGCGCTGGGGCGTTCGTCCTTCATCTCCACGGCCAGCTGCATGTGCTCCTGTAGTGCGGGGGCGCTGGTCTTCAAAGCCTTTGCCGACTTAGCGAAAGCGGTGACCATGCGGTTCCAATGGGCTGACCTCTCAACTGCTTGCCCGACGACTTGGAACACAGATGATGCTGCACCTGTCCTGGATGCCTTCAGCCCATCATATTGCAGCGGTTTGACGTCGTCGAAGACGCTAGCGGGCGTGTCGACCTGGAGGCTCTTCATGTAGCTCGCGGATAGCACTGCCAGCACCTTCTTAGTATCCTGTATGAGGTGCGCACACTCCGTGGTCATGACCGTATCCTCCGACACCACCCAGTGCGCCTTCACGCTGCCACACAGCGCAATGATGTGGCTCTCCATCGATTCACCTCTCTCCAGCCACTGCAGTAAGCATCCGATGAAGCCCGATGTCAAGTACAGATCCTTCGTCTCGGCCATGGGCAGCCTGGACGATAGCAGCGCCGGCGCCGCCGCGTCGTAACTGGGCGGGGGGCCGCTGACAAATGGAGCGAACGTCACCACGAGGCGGCCGATTGCAGTATCCACGTTCTTGCCTTGATCGGCCATGTTGGCGTAGTGCTTCACGAACGCTTTGAGAATCGAGATCCTGGTATCAGCTAGCCAAGTGGCGCCCGCCTGCTTGAGACGCTCGATCTTCGCCACTGCCTGGTCCCAGCTCAGCAGCTGCAGCTTGCCATCTGGGAAATGCTTGGCCTCCTGAACAAGGCCCAGGTGGGCCTCCAGTTGGTCGCGCTCGACCCTGCCAACCTTGCTCCGTAGGATCTCGGACTGGGAGACCGCATGCGCAAACTTGAACGATGTAGATGCCGCAGTGCAGTCCAACGGCAGCCTCGCGATCCAATAAGCAGAAGTGCCCGATTGGTGTTGCTCGGCAGCCGACGATTGACAAACGTCTTTGTCGGCGAAAGGGTGCTCGGCGAAAAGAACAGCCAACTTGCCGAACGCCGCCTCCATCTGGTCTGTAGTATCCTGGGCTTCGAGGTCAGCTGTCATGTCCTTGCCCTTGCTGCATGGCGCCCTGCTCTTCGAGCGGCCCCCTTCCTTCGATGGCGTAGCATGCGCGGAAGTGCGACAAAGCTTCGGCCCAGTCGACTCCAGCTCGCGATCAGGATCGGGCTGCCTGTTGCCCCTCTCGCCAGCGCACGCCTCTCCCGAGGAAGACTCGCCACCGTCCTCGGATGCAGCGGCATCCTCATCATCATCATCGTCTTCATGACCCGCATCTGCGTCGTCAGCCTCCATTTTGACAAGGCCTGCCACAGGGTATGAGGCCGCATCCAGCTTGGCTCGGAACTAAGCTACCTCTCGCGGAACCGTCTTCTTCATCTTGTCAAGTTGGAGCTTGGCCATGTACACGTTATGTTGCGATTCCAACGCCATTTCGCCATGGCCTTCGAACAATTTCACTCCGCTCATCCTGACGGTCTTCGGGCGGCCACCCACGACGGACAGCGCCTTGAACGTTCGGAAGTTTGCTGCTGGGATTGGAAAGAACTGTCGCATCTTCCCACGGGCATCCGGAAGCTTGACGGGCCTGATCTTCATCGTCTTTGGGTTATTCCCATACTTCTTGGTGCAAGACGCCGTCGTGTGGAGCTCGTGCGTCTCCTGGAGGGCCGCCTGCAGCGATGCTTCCTCTGTGACCTGCATGTCATGATTGACGGACTGATCGGTCTTCGTCTCGCCCCTCGCTTGGAAGACCGCGTCCAGGCCGTCGGAGAACTGCTCGTCCTCATCCTTCTTCGCCACGGCCTCGTAGAACTTCATGCCAGGGAAGTTGGAGCTCACCAGCTCGACGCACGCCTCGCAGCCGTGCAAGGGCCCGCCCTTTGGAGGCTGCTCGACGTCGTCCTCGCCGACGAACGCGGCGCCCTCCCAGCGAGGGCAAACCAAAGCAAGAACGGCATGGGACGTGTGAGCTTGCGTACACCAGATACCTCACCCCCCTGCTAAGAGGCACGCGGAATCAATTATTGACGCTTCGCGCATCCCCACCAGTCCCACCCAAGAGAGCCTCAACAGGGCCCCAAGAGGGACTCAAGAGGGACCGAAGAAGCCCCAACAGGGCCCCTAAGAGGGCACCAAGAGGGTCTCACGTGGGCCCCGAGAGGGCCTCAATCTTGCCCAATGGAGATTCCGAGAGGAGCCCTAACCTACGAGGGCTCTAAGGGGCCCTAGGAGGGCTACAAGATGGCACCAAGACGCCCCTATGATTAGGTAGCCTTCTTGGGGCCCTCTTGTCACCGTCTTGCCCCCCATGGAACACATTTTATGTTAGGAGGGGTGGCACCCCGCGCCTTAAAAGGGTTCACAGAGGGCCGACAGAGAGCCTTCGCAGGCCCAAAGATCGCCCCAGGTGGGTCCCAAAAAGGCCTCACGAAAACGGCAGCGCGCGCTGTCAACGCCGACGTTTTGACAGTGCGAGCCCCTTTGTCGCCAGGAGTCCCAAGATGGTCCCACGAGGGCTGGACGAAGGCAATATAAGGCCCTAGAGGGCCCCAAGAGGGGCCCACAATAGCCCCATGAGGTTTCCCAGCTGGCCTCAGGAGGGCGGGGGCCCGCGCTGTCAACACCGACGTTTTGACAGCGCGAGCGCCCTTGTCGCCAGGAGCTCCAGGAGGCCCCCAGGGGGCCCCAAGCGTGCTCCAAGAGGGCCCAATCGGGCCCGAGAAGACTCAAAGAGTGCCCCGAGAGGCTTAAGAGAACCCAACGGGGGCTCCAAGCGGGCCCGAGAGGGCGGAGGTTGTCGCTGCCAAAGTCGACTCGTTGATATCGCGAACGTTTTGTCGCCAGGAGCCCCAAGGGGGCACCCAGAGGGCCCTACCAGGGTTCCCATCATGCCACATAAGCCATCCTGGGCCACTCTTAAGGCCTTCTTGGAGCATGATTTGGGTCCCTCTCGGAGCCCCCTATAGGGCCCTCTCGAAGTCTTGATCGTGCCCCGATAGACACCCTGGGAACGTTCAGAGAGCTGGTGGCGTCGCAAGGTCATTGCGCAGGGCCGCGTGCAAGGACGGCCCAAGATACGCAAGCATCGTATTCGGGTGCTCCAGGATGGGCCCACGACGGTTCCAAGGGGGCACCAAGAGACGGTCACATGACCGCCTCAAGAGATCCAACATATGCCCCCACGAGGGGCTCAAGATGGCCAGCGTGGTCTCCAAGGCGGGGGGGGGGGGGGCAAACAGACCCCACACGGGCAACAATATAACCCCACATTTGCCACGTCAGCAATACACACGGACACGTGTAATGTACGCATCGTGTTTCTGAACCCTCTTGGGGCAGTCGCGTGGCCCACTTGGGGCCCCATTGGGCCCATATTGGAACCTTATTGTGGTCCTATTGGGGCTTGCGAACGCAGCCTGGTGTACCATCTTGGAACCCTCGTAGCCACCGAGAGCGCCCTTATGAGACTCTAAGATGGACCCCAGAAAGCCCCAAGATGCCCCAAGAGAGGCCCAATAACAAGGCATGCGCATGCAATACGCGTGAGGCCCTCTTGGAACCATAGTGGGGCATCCTGGAGCAATATTCTGGCACCTCTCGAAACCAGCATGGGGCAATCGTAAACTCCTCTTCGGGCCCTCCTTGGGGCCCTCCGAGTTACGCTGCTTGCTGATACGCTGCAGATCGCTACACGTTCCTGCTTCATGCAACCCGCCTGGGCATATTCTCTGGATGGGTTGGCTGGGGCACGCGACGCGCATGGGATTCCATGACACTCAGTAAAGCCATTTGCCCCCCCCCCTCCCCCCCTCCCCCCCCGCGCATGCACTCGCCCTGCGCATGCCCGAGCGATGGCGTGCACCGTGGCTGTCCTGTTAGTTGTTCCGTGGTTGGTCATTGTGTGTCGCGGGTTGCCCCAGACGTTGCCCATCGGCGTTGCCCCGCCACGGCCTCAAGGGTAACCGGTGGCCCCTCGAAGGGTAAGCCGTGCCAGTGCACACCGAATCCCGCCTAGGTCCGAAGGGGGGGGTAGGGTGACGTTGCAGGGCGCATGCTGTAAATTGCGATGACAGGATGCGGATGACGAGGAGGCGGAGGAGGAGGATGAGGAGGAGGAGGAGTAGGCGAAGGAGAAGGAGAATGAGGAGGACGGGGGCGGAGTTGGAGGTGGAGGTGGAGGGGGGGGCGGAGGAGGGTTGGAGGTGACGTAGTTTTCGGCTTGTCCGCATGGGGTATGGGAGGGAACGTGCCGCCCTGGTGGTCTTTCGGGCCACGCTCGACGCGCTCGTGGAGCCAGTTTGGGCGGGGGGGCCAATGCCTACGACAGCTTGCACGAGGACCACCACCCCATCCGCCATCCACAACTCAGGAGGCCCTTTGCTGCATTGCATGTTTGACTCAAGCGCAGATCCTGCAGCCGCTGGAGCACCCTATGCCGCCCGTGGCTCGCCCTGCTGCGCTTGCTGGCTCTGGCGCCGCACCTCCCAGGGCGGCGCCAACTGCGCGCCTGCGCGCCCGCGCCGACCGCGGTCATGCCCACCCTGGGCCCACGATCGGCGGGCGCGCGCAGGCGGAGTTGGACCCCCACTGCGATCCTCGGCGACGGCCCGCGCGTCAACGTAGTTGCGGTACGCGTCGCATGCAGCGCGACAAGCCTCCGTCGACGCTGCGAGAGCTTTGTCGGCACGGCGAGTGGCCGCGAGCCACAACACCTGCAAGTCGGCGGTCTTGCGCCATGCGTTCCTCTCCTCCTCTGAGGCTCCATCCGACTGGCCCCACTGCGGCTGGCCCGACATGGGCCCGCCTGGTTCGAGGCCGCCCCGCTCGGCCAGCGCCGCGCTGGAGGCGGCGTCGGCGTCGCTGCCAGGCGCAGCATTGGGCTGCGCGGTCGAACTCAGCGCTCGGTTGCGCGGCCTCTTCTTCGCCGCCACCGCCGCCGCCTCGCCCGACGCGCGAGGCGACCCACCGTCGGGCTCGAGGCGCGGCTGCTGGGCCTGCGCCTCCTGATCTTGGGCGCCGCGCGCCCGTTTCAAAAGGTGGTCGGGCGGCGGTCGCTGCGGCGGATGCGGCTGCATCACCAACGGCCCAGCGCCCAGCCCCGAGGACAGTGGGGGCCCGCCGCCGACGCGCACTTGATCCAATATGGCCACGGTGCCCTGATGCGGAGGGTGAATGGTGGGAGAAGGGGGATTGGCCAATCCTTCGATACTTCGCATTGCTATTGGTAGTGCCACTGCTACTGATGCTGCTACTACCAGACCTACCACCAATCCCACCCACGCCGCTTGCCATTCACCTCACGTTGCATACAAGCCGCTAACACCACACACGACCGATTACGCCCTAACTGCTAGCTGCCAGACACCGCGCACTGGATGTGCCCCACTATATGCGATCAATTGCATAGTTGCATACCCCCTACAGCCTGTCACGTGATCCGTAAGATCTGCTACAGAGTACAGGCTACCTACTACCCACGACCTGCCACGACCCACACACGACATGCGACCTTCACACACACCCACACATCGGACCAGGTGCCCTGAACGGCCGAAGAGTGAAACCTAAACACACTAGGCTACCCGACTCAAGTCAAAGTAGACCCACAGGCAGTAGACGCTGGAATAAGAGTAAGAGATCGAACAGAGCAACCTAAACACTTATGAGCTCCTGTCTCCAGCTCGTGCGGTGTGTTATCAGCCGTTCTACCATGTACTACATACACCATAAGGTATAGCACACGTTACATACGCATTGCTATATGGTACATGCTACTTGATGCATGCGACCCACAGCGTCACACCAGCTACATCCTACCTACTGCATGCAGTCTAGGCCAACGCCCGTCGAATTTCTACCTGCCACTGGCCCCCTTATTACCTATGGCATTACACACACTATCTACAACTAGCTCCCTATACCATGCTACATATTAAAGCATAGCCTCGGTTCGCTAACAGTCGCCAGCTAAGACGTACTACATGTTGCACGCGACCTTCTACATACTATATTTTTGAATATGGAACTGATCCAAACGGCAACCTGGTCACATGCTAGCTCTGGAAGCACACCATTATGCATGATAATACCGACAACCCACGGCCGACTATACGATATTGGCTACTTGTTGTTCACAGCCCACTAACCATCGGTTACTACTTCTTACACCACACATGTATATATACATGCATACATATGGTATATGCCACCCGCTTCCTGGCACCACCACATACAGACTATATTGTACCTAATCGGCGGTGCACACTACATGAGATGAGTATGAGTGCATATCATACATGTATATGCGTTATGTCTTACTCGTCAGCTACTACATAATACACATTACCCCGAAATGCTACATACGTGTACTACCAAGTACAGCATATATACATATATATATTACTCACGACATGCCACCGACTACCCATTGCATTTTCACCTGACATGCTATGCATTACACCCTGCCTATGCTATAATACCTGCTGCACGGTCCCTGCTGCTTGCGACAGACTGTCCATTACGCATTGAGTAATGTCAACTAATGTGTGCGACCTTTTACGTTCTCATCCGACTACCTCGCACGTGACACCAGCCGCCCGAAATACCACCATCACAGCAGTCACCGAGCCAACCCACCCGCTCCAGGCCACAACGCCAGACAACTTGCGACTCGGGGCGTCGGAGGCACATGCGGGGCCTTAGGGCCTTGGGGGTTAATACCACATCGGGCCGCACCGCGTCGCATGCAAGGGCACGCAAACCAAGTATTGCAAACGAGAACCAAACAGTTAAACCCCCCTACATGTGCGCAATGATTGTGGCACAGCATGCACCCTGAACCTGGAGGGGCCCCCCGAGTGCCCCCGAGGTCCTTGCTCGTCTGGCAGCAGAGGCTGCACTTGATGGACGCCTTCTTGAGCGCCTTCTGGATGGCGCCCCTGCCCGTGCCAGTACCACCAACGATTGCCTCGCTGCTGGCCTTTCTTGGACGTTTCATTGGCTGTGGCTTCCCTTCGTCAGCCCCTCTGGAACTCATGGCGCGCGGCCCCACGCCGCTGCGAAAGTGCACTCGGGGCGCACGCGGTTGGAAACGTAGATGCCAGGAACAGCTGGGTGCCAGAGCCGACAACCACCGTGGCGGCAACGCATTGTTGGGTGGCGGGGGGAGGGGGCGATTGACACCCAGTGGCGGCAATGGGGGTGGAAATGCGGGAATGTTGCGGTCTGGGCCGCGGGTCTGCAAAGCGCGCAATTGCCCTCAACAGAATACGCAAGGATGCAAGGCGCCATTTCCTCCAAACGCCCCGCCGCCACAGATGGCGTGGGCCGCGCCAACTTTTGGTCGCAACGTTGAGAGCGCCCTCCCCCCCGCCTATCGCGGTTGCAAGCGACCGCATGATCCCACCAGCCTTCTGGACATAGGTGGTAGAGGTGCTGTTGCTGTCCCCCTTTCAAGAAGGGCTCATCTCATTACCCTCTCGTTCTCTCTCTCTCTCTCTCTCTCTCTCTCTCTCTCTCTCTCTCTCTCTCTATCTCTCTATCCCGTACGCCCTGCACAGACCATGCAATGCCCATGCAACGCTTTTGCGACGACATTGAACATGCTCTGCCATACCCTGCAACACCCTGCAATACCCCTGCACAGCCCTCCATGCAAAGACATTGTAAGCGCCACGCATTGACCCTGCACGCACACTGCAATACTATGCAACTCTTTGGCACGCTTCTCAATTTAGTAAGTTGTTCGTCCTCCGCCTCGTGGCGCCTTCTGGAGCTCGCTGGGGGTCACATGGGGTCCTCTGTGGCCCCTCGTGGGGCCATCTTGGGCCCCCCCCTGGCAGCTCTCGTGGTGCCCTCCTTTGGGGGGGGGGGGGGGGGTGGGCGGGCTCCCCAGACGCCCCCAATGGAAGCTACGACGGGCACAACCAACGAATAGGTTAGTGCGTGGCCCCCCTTCTCTGTGCTCCCCTCTGTGGCCCCTCATGGGCCCATCTTGGAGCTCTCGTGGGCCCCTCTCGGTGCCCCCTGGGGCCGTATTGGACCCCCATTGGTGTTTTATTGAGGCCCTCCTGGGTGGGCCCAAGGGGGCTCCCCAGAAGCCCCCAAGGGAACCTGCGCATGACACCCGACAATTATTTTATGTGTCGGCCGTCCGCCTCTGCCACCCCCACCCCACCCCTCTGTGACCCCTCGTGGACCCCTCTCGGGGTTCTCTAGGGCCCCTTGTTGGAGCATCCTGGTGCCATCTTGTGCCCCATCTCGGTGCCTTCTGGTGCCGTCTTTGCTGCGCTGCGTGATGATACATTGCACGCTGATTTACTTCCCTGACTGCTGAATCTCACCTAGACATCTTCTCTGGATCAGCAGTTGGCGGGGATGCGCGAAGCGCCCAGCATTAGTATTCAAATAAGCCACATGCGATCTGTGCCATTCAGTGTTAGGCCCCGCTGAGACCATCATTGCATGCACATCAATTGCTGCACGGGGGTTGGCAATGCGCGTTTCGGGCCTTGGGAAGGGGTGGGGGGCTGGCACGGGCTGGGGTACTTGGCGCACGCCGCCAGGGCACCCCGTCTCAGAATGTTGCAATCACACGTAAATCCTGGATTCGAGTAGCACCGACGGCAGCGTGCAATCTGACCGCGAAGGGGGGCGCAACCTGTCCAAGTGCATGTGCGCAGCACGTCACAGTGTCGAAGCGCCATCGCGCCACAGTCCAGCTCTCACAGCGGCAAGGGCAGCGGGGTGACACGAAAGGCTCACTGAGAGGCTTTTCGGCACCGCACTGGGTACAGAAACTCTTCGGATGAGCTTTTTGGAATCGAGCCGATTCGGGCCGAGGGTTTAAAAGCCTTTTAAAAGCCCCCAGTTTATATAAGCCTTAAAACCTTTTACCCCCCCCAAAGAAAAAAAAAAACCGAAAACCCTCCCGACCCTTTAAAGCCTTTTAAAAGCCTTTCAAAAGCCTTTTTAAAGCCTCCCTACCTTTTCCTGCGCGGTGGCACGCGTCATCGATTTCGACTAAACCCTCAAGGGGCTTTTCCGTACCCAAGCGGTGCCAAGCAAGCCAGCACAAACCCTCGCAGTGCGACGCGTGGATCGTTGAAGCAGTCCAGCGACGCCCAAGAGACGCCTACGGCGTCCTACGGCCACGGAGGGGGCGATTCAGGGCGGAGGGCGGTTGGGGGGGGATGTAGGGTTTGATGGGCGACGCAGGCCGCCCCGTCGAGGTCGTCGTCGTCATCGCCGTCGTCGTCGTCGTCGTCGTCGTCGTTGCCGTCGTCGTCGCGCGGCCCAGGGGCACAGTGCCTCGCCACCCCTTACTGCCATGCACCTCCGTCTAAGCCGCCCCCTCCCCACCCTTACACCCCTCACGAGCGCTAGCCCTGCCCCCGCCCTGAATCTGCAACCTCCGCAGCCCTGGCCGAGGGCCCTGCGTCGCGCGCGCACAAGTGGCGCGTAAAACTCAAGACGGATCGTCTATCGGCTCGCTGTCCGAGGCATCACCGCCTTGCTCCTGAGCGATGATGAGGGTGGCAGCGTGCCCTCCGAACTCTCTGAGCCTCTCCCGCGCCCGCTCGCGCTGCTCAAAATCTGGCTTCCATGCAGCGTGGCTCGGCTGAGTGCTGCAATCTTTGCAGGCAGACCCATGCAAAATCCAAGCGCTCAGAAACCCGACGCCCCTGCCCGCCGAGGGACGGCGGATCGCGAGCCAACCTTTGGGTTTCTTGCTGCTTAAAGTGCGCCTGCACCGCCTGCCGTGCGCAGCGTTGGCGCACGTGGCCTCGAACACACCGTGCGGATATGCAACGAGCTTCCCGCCGCATGGAAATCTCACTGTCGCCACGGCGCCGCCACCCTCCCCCGCGCGACTGGATCGCGAGGGGGCGGCGCCATTGGCGGCGGCCGCGCCTGCCTCCGCTGGCGCTGGAGGAGCTGGGAGCGGCGGGACAGGAGGCGGCGGTGGCGGGGGCATCGCGGGGCCAGGGTCGCCCGAACTCGAACTGGCGTCGCCCCCAACACCAGGCCCTCCAGGCCCTCCAGCGGCTCCACCGCCAGAGCTTCCAGGGGCGGGCCCGCATATGCTGCTGGGCCCCCCCTCAGGCTCACTCTCGTCATCGGCCAGAGGATCGAACTCAGATACTTGGCAGCCAGAGCCGCCGCCGTCCGAACTAGAGTGCGAGGGGTCGCCTTCGCCGCCGTCCTCATCGACCTCGGGGCGCCCTGAACGGGCTCAGCCAGCATAGGCTCAGAGCTCCCCCGCCCCCCCTCCACCCTACCCCCCACTGCGAATCGGCGGGGGAAATGCGAGGAGGGGTGCTGGGCAGGGTGGCCCGCGGGGCAGGCGGACCAGCGGGCCTGCGAAAGGCGTTTAAGGGGGCCCTCTTTGAATCCTCATAGGGCCTGAGAGGGTACATGGCCCTCAGGGGTGCCCATGAAGGACGCACGAAGGCTGCGCGATGGCCCGAAGACGGCTCCGTGATCATGAGGGGGGGTCTTCGGGCCTTCTTGTAGCCTTCCTGGGGCCTCTTGGAGCCACCTTCGAGCTCCCCTCGGAGTCACCACGAAGCACTCGTGAGCCCCGCTTGGTACCCTCTTGGGGTCATCTTTGTTATGCTGCGTGCTGCTAACTTGCATGTTGCTACACACCCCTGTTCGGCGAAACTCGTCTGGGCATCTTCTCTGAATGGGCTGGTGGAGGATGCGCGAGGCGCCACGGAGTTCGATTCCGCCTCGAATGATGGTTGGCGACCCGAACGCATTGGAGGAGGAAGGGCGGCCGTGCCCGTGCGATCCCTGGGATGGCGCCCCACGGAATGCGCCCCGCGGGCCCAACGCAGACGCGGTTATCCAGGCGCGCCGTGCCATCGAACGGAGCACGTCTGAACGAACGTGCAGGCGAGGGAACCCCAAACAGTCCCAAACACATGCACCCCCAGCCCATCCCCGAGAGCGCAAGCACTGTTGAGGAACACCTTGGCCCGATGCAGAGTTGCGTTGTTGGTATCCAGGTGGCCTCGTCGGCGGCGTCGCCCTCGTCGCCCGAGGCTGTCCAGCCGCCGCCTGCCCCCAGAACCGCCGCCTCGCCCTCATCGGGGGAATCGCCACCGTCGCCGCCCCCTCCGCCCTCGCCGTCCTCGATCGGGACGGGCTCAGGGGCAGGCAGCCCTCGCCCGCCCCCGCGACCCTTGCCCGCGCCCTCTCCTCCGCGGCCGCGGCCGCGGCCGCCGCCGCCACCTCCTCGCCCTCCCCCGCCGCGGCCGCCCCCTCGGCCACGTCCCCGAGGCGGCCGCGGCCAGGGGGGATACAGCGTTCCTGGAGGGAGGACCTTCGCGAGCACCAAGCAGGGCTGCATGCTGGGGATGGGGCGATTGTGCATCTGCACCACCAAGAACTCGATGGCGACGATGTGGCCCATGTCAATGGTCCGAGCCATGTCGTAGAGGTCGCCGTGCAACCCGCAAGCCTGCACGGGCTTGAGGGGTAGCGCATCCGTGTCCTCCTCCGCTCTCTCGCCATCATCATCATCCTTACGCTACCATCAACATCCTCACAATCATCAACACCATCGTCCTCATCAACATGGTCACCATCATCCTCCGCATCCTTATCTCTTCATCGTCATCGGCATCGGCATAGTCATCATCAGCACCGTCATCAGCATCACCAGCAGCATCGTCAGCATCACCGTCATCGTCAGCATCACCATCCTCTTCCTCATCGCCATCAGCATCCTCGTCAGCATCCTCATCCGCATCGTCATCATCATCCGCATCATCATCAGCAGCATCAGCATCCTCGGCATCTTCGCCATCATCAGCACAGGCATCGTCGTCGGCGGCGGCATCGTCATCACCATCATCGTCCTCCGCATCGTCCCCCCCGTCCTCCTATTCCTTATGCTTATCGTCCCCCATCTCGCCTTCATGTTCTCCTCATCCGCCTCCGCCTCGTCCTCCCCCTGACCCCCGCCCCCCCATCCTCCGCCTCATCCTCCTCAGGCCGACGCAAGCACTGACACCAAGCTTCCTCCTCATCAGCATCATCATCGTCATCATCACTAGCATCGCCCTCCTCAGTCTGGTGGGGGGCGCGATAGAGCGGGGAGGACAGGGCAGAGGCTGCGAGAGGGCGGAATCTGAGGATGGCGTCGGCTGACATGGGGGGGAAGGCGACGGGGAGGAGAACGCAGGAGCGTGGATATGGGCATAGATGGGGAGAGGGAGGGCCGAGGGCGGATATGCGGGGGCGGGGGATGACGAGGGCGGGGGCGAGGAGAGGGAACCAACCTTGGACGATGACGTATATGGGAGGGGAGGCGACGAGCGCTTGTCAACCCAAGCTTGTGCGCACAAGAGCGACGATCAGAAACGCGCCCCAACAGTGAACCCCCACTGGCCGAAAACACGAGAGCTGACGTGTGCATGCGATGGCACCCCCGCTACCGCGGATCTTCGCCTAGATCCAGCTCCGAACATACCTGCGACAGCGCGGCATTCAACTCACCGCTCCCGTCTACGCATCCACCGCGCTAAAACGTGCGATCGACATTGCGACCAGAAGTCAGACAGCCCGAATCACGACGCATCCGATTCCATCTCCTCCAGCCGCGGCGCAGAGGGAGTGGGCGATGTTCAGCTCGGGTCTACCCGCGCCCAGGAGACGCCAGCGACCCCGAAGACGAGGAGGCTGCCGACGGCGAACTCTCAAGGCCATGGCCCTGGCCGTCAGTCACAGGGGGCACCGCGGCATCCACGGCCGCGGGGTCCAGAACGCAGTCGCCGTCGCCGCCGCCCAAGGTGATCACCTTCGGGCTGCAATCGCGGCAGACGGCGGTGGAGGAGACCCACTTCTTCTTCAGGGTGAGCGTCGGCTTGATGATCTTGATGTGGTCACTGTGTGTGTTCGCTGTCTTTGCGTAGGCACGGACGCGATCCCACTCCTCCTTGCTATTGAAGCGGTGCTCCTCCATGGACAGGGCGAACCAATTCGGGATGGTGAACTTGCCGCGGATCTTGAGCTGGTTGGCCGCCGTGCGCGGCAGCTCCTGTAGAATCGCATCGACAACCTTTGCGTCTGCCCCGACGGCGCCAGCGATCTCTGCAGCGATCGCCTTCCTGGTCGCGGGCTTCTGCTGCTGCTGCTGCTTCGGCTGCTGCTGCTGCTGCTGCTGCGGCCGTTGCGGCTGCGGCGCAAGCGCAAGCCCAAGTTGCTCGGGCTCGGGCCGCGGTGGGGGCGCGGCCGCGGCGGCTGGGGCTGCGCCGTCGTGGCCGCCAGACGCGGCCGCGAGCGGCGACGCTGGCGCGAACCCGCCGCCGACGTCGGTGCTGCTGGCGCCGTTGTCGTCACCGATGAAGTCCTCCAGCAACGAGTCGGTCACGAGAAGGGCGCCCTCGTGGAACTTGCACCCCATCGCGGGCGAGTCAGTGCCGCGCTTCTCAGGGGCGGCAGCGCTCGTGAATGCAGGCTGACGTGCCCTCGCGAACTACACGAGCCAAAACGGCAACGGGGAGAATGAGCGTGACGGTGCGGGAGGTGGCGATGGCTCAATATTCAGCTTGGCATGGGCGCACCCGACAGGCCCAAGTGAGCCCCGATGGGGGTCATGCGGCATATGAGAGCCTCAGGGTGGAGCGCGGAGCCCAAAGAGGCGCCTAAAACGGGCTCCGACGTCACACCGTTGCCCAAAAGATCCCCAACGTGGTGCCCAACACCTAATGGCGGTTGCAATGCTGCCCCGATGGGGGCTCGAGGGCGCCCCAAGAGCGCCGCGAGGGGGCCAAGGTGCACGAGGAGATCCACAACGTGGCCCCAACAACAAGATACACGCCAGGCGCTCGTTTACTTCTGGGCTCTGTGTGACCCGTCGTTGGGCACACGTGCGGCCTCTTAGGACATTACTGAATCCCTCTTAAAGCTTGCGACCACCCTCGCGGGGTGCTTATGTTAACCTATTAGCGCCCGAGAGGGCCTCTGGGGCGCCCCAGGAGGGACCCAAGACATCCCCAAGTGGTCCCAAGACGGCTCCAAGGGCAATGGATGATCATGCAATACTCGCTTTGCGTTCTTGGAACCCTCTGGGGTGCTTCTTGGAGCCCTCTTAGAGAACCTCTCGGAGCCCCCAATGTAGCAATGTCCAGCCCCATCGTGGGACCCTCTTGGGCCCCGCTGAAATACGTTGTATGCTGGTACGCCGCATACTGCTACACTTCCTGGTCAATGCAATGCTGGACCCCTCGCGTATCCCCACCAGCCCATCCAGAAGAGACGCTTGGGCGAGATGCCTCGGGCAGGTAAGTGTAGCAGCAGTAAGTGCAGCAGCATGCTGCGCAACAAGAAGTGCCGCAGAGGGCCCCGATAGAGGCTCAAGGTGGCCACATGCGGCTCCAACAGGGGCCCTAGAGCCCTAGAGGGCCCCAGTAGAGGCCCAAGGGTGGTCCCAGAGGGAGGGGGGCAGATGCGGATGCACTACACCAACACCATGGTGGCTGTGCTGTGTTGTGCCGTTCGTAGGTTCTGTTTTGGGACTTCTGATGGACAGTCGAACCCTCACATGCTGGCCAGACGCGGGCCCCACGACGGGCCCACTGTGGCCGCAGGGGGGGGGCAGGGGCCCAACAGAGCCCCAAGAGGGTCCGAGGAGGGGCCCCAGAGGGGGGTGCCCCAGAAGCGGAGGACAACCGCCTAAACTATGGTTTGGTTGTGTGCCCGTCGCAGGTTACATTGGGGCTGCTGGGGAGCCCTTCGCACCACCCTCCCCCCCCCCCCACAGGTGGGTCCCACGAGAGCCCTCGGGTGGTCTCAAGACGGCTCCAAGATGGGCTCCAGGTGCCCCACGAGCCCCCCCCCCCAGAGAGCTCCAATAATGACACGCGAGGCGGATGGCCAAGCACGTATTACATTGCAAGGTATGCCAACTATTTGCATAGTATTGCATGGTATTGCAGGGTGTTTATAGGGTCTGCGAGGCCTTTGCATGGTCTCTGCAGGGTGGGACGTGCGCGGTAATTGCAAGGTGTTGCAGGGTCGTGCTGCAGGGTATCGCAGGATATTGCAGCGCCCCGTGCAGAATCTCTGCAGAGGGGGCGTTGCAGGGGCGTTGCAAGGTCTTTGCAGGGCGTCCAGGGGAGAGGGTAGGGGGGTGAGGTGCCTCGTGGAAGAGAGAACGCAGCACTCCCTAGACCACCTATGTCCATAGGGCTAGAGTAACTCGCCTGGGCATCTTCTCGGGATGGGCTGGCGGGCCTACGCGAAGCATCACTACCTACTCATACCGATTCTATGTCAAGGCGGTGCTGTCCCCCTTCCCCCCCCCCGTTCTCACAATTATTCGTATCAATGCTGGTCCCAGCCGCTCCCCTCGCCGCCTCCCGACGTCGTCGTCATACAGCCTCCTCGCAAGTCATACCTCTCGCAGCACCCACGCTCGGCGTCGGACGCCACGCGGCCGCGGGCCCTGCTCCCTGCCCGCCGCGACCTGGACGGTCACGGTCGCGATGCGGCCCCTCGGCCACCCTCCTGCACGACCTCCGACGCCAGTCACTCTGCCCCGCTTCGTGGCCCGCCCCCCCCCTGCCCATCCCACGGCAACGCCAATGACGTTTCGGCGAAGCTCCCCGAGGTGGAGCGTGGAGACAGGGGAGGCGGGCTGGATGTGACGGGGGTTCGCGAGTGAAACTGAACGTTTACTTGGGCTTACTTCAAGCCGAACGCCTTAACGCGCATTGCATTCAGCATCAGAAGCTCCTAAGGTCCTCGGGGTATCCAATGGGGGCGCTCACTTGGCCACACCGATTGCCAGATGGACCCCCACCCCAGACGGCCCAACGAGCCCAGTGACGGAACTAACGTCCTTCAGTACGGACCCAGTTGAGTTTCGCACAGCACAGCCCGCCCCGAACGCGTTTCGAGAGGCCTCCAGGGGGACGCGTCCAGGAAGTTTCAGCCCACCAAGGGGGCCCACGTCGCGCCCGCGAGGGCATTCGGTTCATCGTGCACGTCTGCCCCGCATGTGCGTTGTATTTCGCGCGGGCGTGACATTCGCCGCCATCGCCCTCGCCGCGAGGCTCGCGCGACGATGGGGGAGACGCCCAGAAACGGCGCGGGGGGAGGCGAATGGCGAGACGGCGGGGGGAGACCCATGTAGGCGGAGGAAGGGGTCTGGGGGCGACGGGTGATTGAGCGGAATGGCACTCAACCTACTTGACTGTCTGACTGAGGCATCGTCCCTCCCCCAGGCCGCGCAGCCTTCAGCGCCACCTCGTCTGCGGACGGGTTCGCGGAGGCCTCGTAGCCTGTGCCCGCGACGTCGTCCATCTCTTGGAAGATCGGCATGTAGGGGTTATACATCATGAAGCTAATATGCCAGAACCCCGGCTCCAAGCCCCAGAACTTCGCGAGCTCCGAGCCGTCGTACCCGTCGGCGTCACGCGGCGTGACCGTAAGCTTCATGATGATCCGACCGTGCTTCAGCCAGTCGCGCTTCTCGACCTCGTTCGTTGGGAACTCTGTCTTCAGCACCTTCAGAACGGAGTTCCGAAACATGTACATGCGTTTGCCGATGGCATCGCACAAGCATGCGCCTGCGACCCAGCATGCACTAACAGGGAACTCCTCGGTCTCCTCGCCAGCGCCGCCCTTAATACTACCAGCCCCCTGGGCGTAGGAGGTCTAGGGACGTGCGCCTTCTCCCGTCCAAGAAGAACCCCTAATCCTACCCTCTCCCCTGGGCATCCTTCAGATCCTGCAACACCCCTGCGGAGCCCCCTGGGAAGACCCTGCAAAGGACCATGCAACATATTGCACGGCCCTGCAAACCGACCCTGCAACACCCTGCTGCACCCATGTAACGTTGCAGCGCCCACCCCGCAAAGACCTTGCAAGCGCCCTGCACAGACTCTGCAAATACCCTGCAACCACCCTGCCGTGTTATGCAAACCCGTGGCGCGCCTTTCAACGGAATACGTTGTTCGCCTTCCGCCTCGCGGGGCCGTCTTGGAGCTCCCTGTGCGACTCTCGGGGCCCTATGGCCCTATGGAGCCCTTCTTAGAGCCATCTTGGGCCCCCCTGGGGGCCCTCTTGGGGCCATCAAGGGGGGGGGGGGGGGGGGGCGGGCCCCACAAAAGCCCCCACTGGAGCATACGAGTGGCGCAACCAACCAACCCATGTGGTATGTTCGGCCCCTCCGCCTCTGATGCCCCCTCTAGCTCCCCATCCTGAGCCCTTCTTGAAGATCTCGTGGGCCCCTGCTGGAGCCCCCCACGGGGCCGTATTGAGCCCATCTCGGTGCCTTCTCGTGGCCCTCCTGGGTGGGCCCAGAGGGCACCTCAGAAACTCCAAACTGCACCTACGACTGGCACAACCCACCACACACGTTTCTGTGGTGGCCTTCCGCCCCTGAGCCCCCTCTGAAACATTTCTTGTGATCATCTTGGGGCTCTCAAGGCACCGTGCTGAAGCCTCTGTGACCATCTGGAGCCCATCTCGGCCCCCCTTGGGACCCTCGTTCTCCTCTGGAGGGGCTGGCGGGGAGACGCGAAGCGTCCAGAATAGGACATGCCGCCACCGACTTCGCCAAGCTATCCCACTGAGCAACACAGGACCTCATCAAGTTAGACTTCCTCGCATTGGACGCCTTGGCGGCCCACCGCCGCATGTGAACTGCAGCCTCCGCGACCTTGCTGTCGTTCACGCAGAGCACCGTGCATCCGACGTCGCCTGGCATGGATGTCATCGCACGCGTCGTCCACTGTGCCCCCTCGGCGCAGGGCCGCACCATCTCTCGAGCTGCAGGCGTGGTCTCACGATCAAATTGTTCCAGGGCGTCGTCATCAGCTCGGGATCTGATTCGGCGCCTGAAATTCAGCGAACGTTGCAAAGCTCTGGCCTCGCCCATGACCGTGTGGGCCGTGTCGCCTGCCCCAGCGGCGATCTGCAGCACGCTGTCGACCGAGCCCTGCTGCTCAACACCCAACAAGCTCATAACGCGTGATGCGACAACTCTGTCTCGGTTCGCCCGTTCCATGTCTCCACGTCTGGGTCCGAACGAAGTCCCGAGTGCTTCGCCAGCTTTCCGCCTCTTGGTGGCTGCCTGGCCGTCCTCGATATACTTCTGGCGGCCCTCATCTGAGAGGCCCCTGTACTGCTCGGCAATGCGCTTCAAATCGTTCGATCCCATGGCCCGCGCATATGCGCGCCATGCGCCTCCAGCTCGACCGTGCCACTCGGCCGGCTGGAACCGCGCGCCGGGGCGAACGTCCGCCCCGACCGACCCAGGCGAGCCCTCCCCGTACTTGAACCTGACGCCCTCGCCCATGAAGAGCGCTGACAAGTCGCCCAGGCTGATCTTCGGCGCCTGCACTCGCTCGTGGACTCGTCTGCGCAAGTGGGCATTGACGACTTCGAGGCGGCCGTTGTCGAAGTATAAGACATGCGCCAACAACAGCAGGCGGCACCTGGCCTCCTCGCTGGCGAACGCGCCGCTCTCCTTCACGAACCTAGCAGACCACGGACATCTCAGGCACGGCTTGTCATTGTCGCACATCTCCCCCATCTCCTGCAACTCGAGCCTGAGGAAGGCACGGAGCGGATATTTCGTGTGAGGCTTCTCCCTGTAGTAATACGTGGAACCGCGCTTGGAGCTGATCGTAAAGAAAGCAATGGCTCTGGTGCGGTTCGTGACATCGCCCCTCGGAATCAGGCCCCAGATGCGGGTGTCGTAGAGCAATTGTCGGAGCCTCATGTTCAGCTCAGATTCCAAAGACCCCCGTGCAGCTACAAGGATGCGGTAGTCGCGATGCAACCCGTCCATGCCGCCGCCGTGACGGATGGATCGGGCAGCAGCTGCCCGCTGCTGGTGCTCCCACTTCTTGGACGATATGCGAAACTGCATCTTCATGTCACATTGCAAAGGCGCGACGCACATCCTCCACGCCAACATCTTTGTCAGGGGCTCTGGGCGCGTCGTGCTGAGCCACTCACGCGATTTCCTGGTACTCTTTGCGTGCTCCTGCTCGTGGCTGGTCGCATCTCGCTGACGGGGGGGCTCGTGCTCATCGCGTAGCTGTTGGAGTTGTCGATGTAGATCAGTGCCGAGGGCCATGGCCATGTAACGCTGATCTGCGGCGTGCTGGTCAGAAGTGCGATGCTCGGGGGCACAGTGGCGCCTCCGACGCCGCCGCACCCACAGGAAGTATGATGGCCGCAGTAGCCCCCAGCATGCCTCCACAAGAGCAGGATCGCAGACGCCCTCCTCGGCGCCAGTCCACCGCTGCATGCTGCACAACCGAAATCTCCGATATGTCGAGCAATTCGCGACGACTCGGGCTATGCACTCTGTCATGTCACGGACCGAGGGCGCGTCATCGAGGTCAAAGGAGCCGTCAACAATGATTCGTATTTCGTGTCTGTCTCGGAAATCACACTGCGGAACCATGTGTAGAAACACGCGCCTCATCACAGCGCCGCCGTCAGGAGAGACGAGAGTGCGGCATATGACGAGCTTGTACAGAAGAGATTCGTTGTCCAAGCTCCCGTGGACAAGTCTGGTCCGATGCTTCAGCACGTCAGCCACGCAAGTCTGGAAATCCTCCCACGCACCCCTCATGTCGAAACTCTTCGCCAAGCGCAGCATTCCGTTCAGCGCGTCGCCCAAATAATAGCTACAATACTCATGGGTTGATGCATTCTGATGTTTTTCGCAATCCATGCTGAGGTACCCCCAACCACGATGACGACGACGAGCGAGTTCGAGTTCAGCACACTTGTTCGACGGATGTCTGTCTTTCGATGATGCCCTCGTCTTGGACAGGAACGCCGACTCAAACAATGTCATACCAGATGACTGCTCCAGCGCCTGCAAATTGTTCTCGGCATGGCAGCTCCTCAATGATTGGCACTCGTGCAGCGTCCGCCCGATCACAATACAATATATCAGGTCCATCCGATCCGTCACGGGGCGGCACAGCAATCAGACAACCGTATTCGGATTGTGTCTGGAACAATTTTGTGGGGTCGGAATAACGAAGTTATTGCTTGGCACAATTCCGCCCGCGCTGTGAACGACCCCGCGGCTGGCCGCGGGGGCGCCCTCGCTCGGCTGGTCGGCCGCGCGCTGGTCGACCCTCTTCCGCCTCCCGCTCGCGTCGTGTGGTGCAGTGCCGTGCCGTGCTTCCTCCGCCTGGCACTGGGGCGGGATATAAATACCGTGCCGTGTGTCGGGTTTCGGCCCTCCGCCCTCTGGGGGCTTCGCTCGGCCCATAGTGGCTTCCTTGCGGCCCATAGTGGCTTCGTTGCGGCCCATAGCGGCCTGCTGCGTTCACGTGCCCAATGGGGCCCTCTCTTCTGGTCCATAGTGACCACGAGCTGTCGTTGGCGCGCTCTCATTCGTCACCATGGCGCGCTGGCATGCAAGCGAGCGGGCTTCAGCTGGCGTGGTTCTCGCTCGTGCCCCGTGGCGCTGTGATTGCGATGGCGATGCTTGCCTTCTTGCAGTCTGACCCTGTTGTGGGCGCGAAGTGGACTGATATCCAGTTCAAGGGCGCCATTGATTGCCTGGCAGCCAATGGGCTGACGATGCCAGAAGAATTGGCCAATCTTCAATTCGGCGATTTGAAGGATGCCGATGGCGCGACGGCGCTGACGAAGGGCGTCCTGCGGCGCGCTCTGGATCGCGCGACGGTGGCGGCAGCCAAGGCGTGTGCGCCGGGTGCCGCGGGGCCTGCGCCGGCTTCGGCGGGTCGTTTCGGTTCGGTTGCTGCAGAATCCTGGGCTCCCGCCGAAGGGAGAGCATGTCGACATCGGCGCTGGCCTGGCCCAGATCAGCTTGAGGGACCTTCCGGAGTCCCTGTGGCCGAGGCTGCCGCGCGGCTTCGCCCCGGCGCGCTGGCGCGTTTCCATCGTTCGCTCAGGTCAGCGAAGACCGATGCGCTGGCCACCGAGGTGCAGCGCGCGAAATCCAGGGGAATCGCGCGCCCGTTCATTTATACTGAGCTCGCGAAGTTCCAGCCGCTTTGCGCGCGCGGCGCGGGCGGCTCTCCCGACGATGACGAGCCCGAGTCGAAAGAGGCGGCCGCGTTGGCCAGAGCGTTCGGACGGGGAACCGCGGCGGAGAGCCAGCCGCTTCTGGCGTGGACGCCATGGCACCAAGCTTACGACGCGTGGAGCGTGGCGGCCGCGGTCACTGATCAGATTTCGTACACGAGCGCCATGGCTCACAAACACGTTGTTCTCCAGGCGAGTCGACATTGGCGCCCGTCCGCTGGTCGCCGAAGTGGGCGCGCTTGCCCAGGTTGCACTGGATGCCCCCCTGCAGGGACGGAAGGCCCAGGTTGCCTTGGTCTACGACCGCCTTGTGCGGAGGACGTGGGCCGAGCGTGCCGCCGCCGGCGCGGCAGGCTTCCAGGCCGCAGCTCCGCGCCATGCTTCGGCGCGTTATTCTCGGGCGCGCGTCGGCGCGCAGGTGAACGTTGCGGCGCTGTCGCTTGACGTCGGGCTGCTCCGCGCGGCGGAAGCGGAATATGATCGGGCTCTTAAGGCCGCGTCGCCGAATCCCTTGTTCGCGTTGCGCCACCGCTGTCGCGCAGGTTGCCGCGCCGGCCGGCAAGGGTGCAGGGAAAAGCGCCGCGGCAGCGCGCGGGCAGAGTGCGAGCGCCGCGAGCGCCGCGGGCGCCGTGGGAGCCGCGGGGGGCGCCGCCGTCACTTCCTGGAAGAACGACCGCGATTCCAGAGCCGACGGGTGGCAGTCCCGATCCTATCGCGGGGATTACAACAAGCGCTCCTGGGATTCGCGAACGGTGTATTCTCCTCAGAAGAAGCCGCGCGCCTGACGCCCGCCGGAGGCACGCGCAGCCCGCGGCGCGCGGCGATGTGCGGGACGCGCGCCGATGAGGACGTGCATCGCGCGCCACGTTGGCATTTGAATAACAACGAATGGGCGCCAACCTCAGCCACCGTCCCGTGGGACCCGCAGGCGCGCGCGCGCGCGCTGGCAGGAGGGCGCCGCGTTGTTGCCGCGTCGTCCAGGGCTTGGGTGCCAGTCAACACTCGCGGTCCGTTCGCGACGCGAGGGCCGCCCGCCCGCTGGGCCAGGAGGCGCGCGAACGCCCCCGGCAGGCTCGAGCGCTCGCGCTCGCAAAGCGCAGGATGCGATGGGGCCCAGTATCGCTGCCACATGGGATTATCAGGCGCTGCGCGTTGTGGCGCGCGACGCTCGCGGGCTCGCGCGCCCGGCAGAATGCTGCCTCGAGTTGCAATGCACGCGGTTGCGCGCTGGCCACTGCCGGCTGCTGTCACCTGCCGTCGCCTGCGTCTGCTGAGGAAGCGCCTAAGCTCGCCTTTCTTGAAGAGGTCCTCTCCCGTTCTCACTCCTTCGAGGACAAAGAGGCCTTTGAAAAGGCCGTGGTGGTGCCCGGCGATGTTTTGGCGGCGATCGATTGGATTGCTGCGCGCTCGGAGCGGCAGGTGTGCCGTGAGCGGCGAGCGACTCTCGAGCGAATTCGGGCCAGGGACGCCGAGCTACGCGCCTCTGGAGCGACGGCGGCCTGGTTCGCGGGCTGCGATGCCCATGTGCGCACAATCGCAGGGTCGATCAACGGCCCTCTTCTCGTCGAACTGCTCGACGAAAT
The DNA here is from genome assembly GCA_963575745.1 of Prorocentrum cordatum. NCBI lineage: Eukaryota > Dinophyceae > Prorocentrales > Prorocentraceae > Prorocentrum > Prorocentrum cordatum. The sequence goes on along the minus strand of CAUYUJ010021945.1, from coordinate 34,400 downwards.
CGGGTACGAGGACGCGGCCTGCGTGGAAGTCTTTCGGCGCGGCGCGCCTCTCGTGGGCCCTCTCCCGTGCACGGGGAACGGGCGTCCGGAATCTTTCCCTGTACCGCTCAGCCTGCCGGACTTGGCCGCGGGCGCGGTGCGAGGCAACGCCGCGCTGCTCGGCACGCTCAAGGAGTCTAGCGACTCCGCCGTGATTCTCACCAAAACTATCGCCGAAGCGGAGCTCGGCCGAATGAGCCATCCCGCGCCGCTCAGCGCGGTCGAGCTCGACGGTGCGGTTTTGTCGCCGCGGTTCGGCGTCCGGCAGTCGAGAGAGGACGGGTCCGAGAAGCTGCGGCTCGTAGATGATATGTCGCGCTCTCGTATCAACGCGGCGTCGCAGCCGACGGAGCGTCTCGGCCATGAAGCCATCGACGCTCTGTTTGGCACTTGCAAGGCATTTGTGACGCGCGTGGGCGAAGCGCCCGGGCTCTGGAAGGCGGACATAGACGCCGCGTTCCGGCGCGTGCCGCTGTTGCCGGAACATCGCGCCCTCGCATGGGTCGCGTTCCTCGTGGGCACATGCGTCTACGTGGCTCAGCACTTCGCCGCCCCATTCGGAGCGACTTCCTCCGTTCACAGCTGGGAGCGCATCGGCGCGATGCTGTCAGCGCTGGGCCGCAGGCTCATTTTCGTCCCCGTCCTCAGATATGTGGACGACTTCTTCTGCCCCGAACGTAAGAAAGGGCTGCGCGACGCAATGCGACAGTTCGCCGAACTGGTAAGAATCATTCTGGGCCCGAGCGCTGTGGCCGACGGTAAGCTGCTGTTCGGCAATCCGCTCGGGGTCCTGGGCTTGTCTGTGGCGATTGACGAGCGTGGCCTCGTGTGCTGGCCGCTGCCGGAGAAGCGCGCCCGGTGGCGCGCCGAGATCGCTGCTGCTCTTCAAGAGGGCGCGCTCGAGCGCGGGCGCGCGTCCAAGTTGGCAGGCCGCTTCTGTTGGGCTGCCTCCCACACCTTCGGGCGGTTCGGGCGCGCGCTGCTCCCGCCGTTGTTTGAGCACGCAAGGGCGCGCCATCCTAGTATCCCGGCGCACCTGCGAGTCTGCCTGCAATGGTGGCACGAAGCGCTCGCCAGAAATTTCACCACGACGCGGGAGTGGCAGGCGCCAGACACCAGGTCTGTCCAATTGCTCTCCGACGCGCGGGGGAATCCAGCTAGAGTGGCCGCGGTTCTTTTCATTGACGGGCGCATTGTCTTCACCGATGTCGCCCCGCCTGAGCCTCTGCTTCGGCTCTTCAGGGAAAGGCGCGACAATCAAATCGGCGGTCTGGAGGTGCTCAGCATCGCGCTGGGCCTGGCCACCTTTGAGCCGCTCCTGTCGGGCCGATGCGTGAACATCTTTTCGGATAATTCAGGCAGCGAGTGGGCCGTCCGGTCCGGTGCGGCGAAGCAGTTTGACCACAATTGCCTGGTCCACTCAATCTGGCGCATGGCGCTGGATGCGAATTGCAATCTGCACGTTCAGCGTGTGGCGTCGGTGGACAACATCGCCGACCTGCCGTCGCGCGAGTCATATTCCCTGCTGTATCGCTTGGGGGCGGAGTGGATTCCTCCGGTGCTGGACGATGCCTGGTTCGATCCGAGCGCGTGGCTTCCTCATCGCCGGCCATGACCGGCTCGGGCGCTGGGCGTGCGTGCAATGGATCTGGCCTTCACTCATCGGTCAGGGTGCGCCCGCCAGGTCGGGCAGGGGTTGGCGTCCTCCCTCGCGCACGTCGCGGTCGCGCTTCGCCTGTGGGCGCGCGAGGGCATCTCTGGTTTGTCGGCGCACCTGGAGAATGTCATCGGTGTTCGCGCGATGGCGCTGGCTGGATTGCTCGCTCAGCTTCGCGCGGTTTGCCCTGAGGCACGCCCTCTTCCTGTGTTCGCCGCTGCCGAGCTGCTTGCCGATAACGGCGCCGACGCCGTGAGCGATTTGGTTGGCGTCACCCTGGCAGACTTCAGGGGCGCCGCGGCATTATCTTGCGACGCCCGCGAGGTGGTCCGCGCGGCTATCGCGGCAGCCCAGCGCGGCGGCGCGCCAGCCGCGCTGGGCAGGGGCAGCGCGGGCGCTTCTCCTGCGCCCGCCCCGTCGCCCGGGATTGCCCCCAGGTCTGCTTGCGCGTTCCGCGTTCGTCGCGGGCCCCCCCCTTGTCGGCCGTCGCAGGACCGACATCGCGACGCGGTCGCCCTCGAGCGAATCCGTCTCGTCATCCTCCACGGTGCGCGCGCGAAATTGCGGCATGTCGCTCGCAGCGCTAAACGCGGGCGCCAGGACAGCGGCAGGGCGCATGCAGCTCCCCCGGAGGACCCCGTGTCCGCGGTCCGGTGGGCGCTCTCAGTCGCTGGGCGCGAGGGTCGGCGTGACATGCGCGGGCCGCGGGCCGAAGCTGCTCGGGCCAGAGCCCTCATCACCTCCTCGGCGGCCGGTAAAGCGTGGGCGCGCAGGGCCCGGGTGAGCGCTCTCCTGGGCGCATGCCCGCGCTCATTGCCCGCGCTCAGCAGCGGGTTCGAGTGCTGGGTTACATTCGCAAGGGGCGTCTTAAAGCGACGGGGGAAGGAACTGCCGCCCACCCTGGAGGGGCTGCTTCTGTGGTCCACGACCTTCAGGTGCGCCGGGACCTTCAGCAATTATGTGACTTACGTGAAGAAGGCGTGCCTCGTGGCATGCCGGCGCGCGCCCGCCTCTCATCTTCCGGCAACGCGCGCGTCCGCCCGCGGCGGCAGTTGGCGCGCAAGGCCCGTGGAAGTCTTCAGGCACCCGGCGGTTCGCGCCGCTAAGAACGCCATCGAGAAGCGTTCGGGCTGGCAGGCGAAGGCGCGCATGGCCCTTCAGGGCCGCGACGTCGCCCGTCTGGTGTCGCACCTGCGCGTCAGTGACGAGGGTCGCCGTTTCGCCATGTTGTGCCTGGCGGCCTACGCATTCCTCCTTCGGCTACCCTCGGAGGCCCTGCCCGCGGTGCGGGTTGAAGATGGCGCGGCCGCAGCTGGCGTGGCCTCCGCGTTCGTCGTCGGCGATCAAAAGATCGAGCTGCACCTCTCCAGGAGAAAGAACCGCGAGAGCCGCTCGGTGATGGCACGGCAGTGCTGGTGCGACGAGTGCGCGGTCACCTGTCCCGTACACGTTCTTGGGGCCTGGCTAGTTGGCGAGCCAGCTCATCAGCCCATCTGGGCTGCGTGGTCCCCAGGCGCGGCACGTGCTCGGCTGCGCCGCGCGCTGGGCGAAATGGGGCGCCACGACGCGGAATCATTCGGCACTCACGCGTTCAGGCGCGGGCACGCGCAGGACATCGCTGCCAGGGGCGGACCGGTCACCGACCTTCTTCGCGCGGGCGGCTGGCATCAGCCCGCGTGGATGAAATACCTTAACGTCTCCCGGCTCGAGCGGCAGTCGGTCGCGGAAGCCCATTTGGCAGAGTCGTCCAGCGACGATGGCGATGGCTGAGCACCCCGCGCAGTCTGGTGGTCGTGTCTGCACGGCACACACGTGGGCGCACCCCCGGCACGCGGGGGCAGTGGGTGGCAGCGCCGGGCGTGGCCCGCGGGAGCGCCGTTGCAGTGGGTGGTGCTCCCCCACGGGCCCGACCGGCGTCTGCCCGCTTGGCCTCGGAGAGGCCGCGCGCTGCGGGGCAGATGGGTCGGGTCCGCACCCTCCGCTCCTGGGGGAGGCTTCCTCCTCCCCCCCCCCCAGGGCCGTGCGAGGCGAGTGCAAGCGCCAGGATTTGTGGGGTCGGAATAACGAAGTTATTGCTTGGCACAAATCCGCCCGCGCTGTGAACGACCCCGCGGCTGGCCGCGGGGGCGCCCTCGCTCGGCTGGTCGGCCGCGCGCTGGTCGACCCTCTTCCGCCTCCCGCTCGCGTCGTGTGGTGCAGTGCCGTGCCGTGCTTCCTCCGCCTGGCACTGGGGCGGGATATAAATACCGTGCCGTGTGTCGGGTTTCGGCCCTCCGCCCTCTGGGGGCTTCGCTCGGCCCATAGTGGCTTCCTTGCGGCCCATAGTGGCTTCGTTGCGGCCCATAGCGGCCTGCTGCGTTCACGTGCCCAATGGGGCCCTCTCTTCTGGTCCATAGTGACCACGAGCTGTCGTTGGCCCGCCCTACCCGCCCTGGGGGTGACGACCTGGCCGGTGGCTCTTCCTGGCGACCACGTGGTAATTGACCTGCACTGTGTCTGGGTCGCAGCATTTCCAGTCAATCTCAAAAGCAATGGCGTCTCGTCGAAACCACAATGATCAACTGTGTCAACACAACGAATATTCGCGCCACGGCGCTTTGCCAACAACTGACTCTCGTACAACGATCTCCGAATACTTCTGGACACATGCCACGCCAGCGTCGCCAATTCAACTCTAGCCCGTCTTTGAGTGGTGTGGGGGACGTCTTTGATGGTGTCTGCCGCCGCCGCCGTGCCTGGACGCCTGGATGCGGGGCCCTCCAACCACTCACGCTCAGCCTCGTCAGCAGGGCCAACACCTTCGAATAAGGGCACAATCTGACTCAACTGAGACACCGCTGAGCACACGTATGGCACTACAGCGCGAGACACACCTGATATTGGGCTCTCGTCGATCAGCTCACAGTCTGCCTTGGGCACTATGATCGTCAGCTCGGGCGGTTGTCTGCTCTCCTCTGCTGAATCTCGCGCGCGCCTGCGCGCCGCAGCGGCCGCTGCCTGCACCTCTGCGATGGGGCGAGCGTTCGGGCCGTTGCCCTTGCCCCTGCCGCCGCCCTTGACGGCAGCAGGGGCCACATGCATTGCGCCAAAATGGCTTCGGCGAGCTGGAAAGGGGGGGGGCGGCGATGGGGTAGGGGTACAATTTTGGAAAAGGCCCTCTTGGGGCGCTCCTGGGTGGCTCTTGGGCGCTCCTGGGGCTGTCCTACAGCCAACTTAGGCCACTCGTGGGACTCCGTTGGGCAACATTGGAACCATCTTGAGACTTCGGAGGCCCATCGGGAACGAGACAAACACTACCCTAACCATCATTAGTTTCCCGGGCGTTTAAGTGAAAGCCATGTGTACCCAACATCGCGGCTGCGGGGGGGGTCCGTGGCCAGTCGGGGCCGCATCGGCATCCTACTGCGGTTTGCATGACGCATTTGGGGAGGCACATGGGGGCAGCGTTTGGCTATCACAAGCTAGATTGGAATCGGTCTTGGGCGATCTAGAGTTTTGGCGGAGCCGTCCGCAACCATCTGGGGCGCTCTAACCCCCTCGCGGGGCGCTTCGTCCAAACCCATGGGGTATGGGGTACGGGGCAGTGATAAACCCATCGCCGAAGTGGGACCTTCGAGTGGAACCAGCAACGCTGCCAACTGTATCTGCCCAGTGGGCTGGTAGGGCCCCACGGCGACCTTCGGGGCTGGAGAAGTGCAAGGTTGCTCGGGGACCCGCCTTTCCTAGCCATATGCCCTCGGACATGGCCTCACGAGGCCCCTCCCCCAAACTCCCCTCCTCCCCCCCGATGAGCCCAAGACGCCCCGCAGTGGATTTCAAATGCGCCGACATTGCCTCAGGAGGCTTCCAAGCTGGCTCAAGAAGGCTCCATGAACAAAAGGCCCGCTAAGGCGGGGGACTCCTGTCGTCGTCGTGATCGTTGTCATCGTCGTGGCCGTCGTCGTCGCTGATCGCGCTCCCACTCCCACCTCTTCATCCTGGTCCACGTCCTCCTCAAGTACCCCCTCCCCCTCATCATCATCATCCTCATCGTCCTAGCCCCCCTTCTTGCCCCGCCCTCATCCCGTTCGAAAGAACCGCGACGGCATGTATGCCCCCGCTGCATATGAATTCAACGGCGCGTTGCTCTACGTCCCTGATCGAAGCATGTCGACTGGGCATCGTTTCTGGCTGTGCTGGCGGGGATGCACGAGGTGCCAAGACTTGCACTGCTCACGCAATGGCGCAGGGAACACCGACGGAGAGGGGGGGGCATGACGCGGCGGCACCAGGGCGAGAACCACGGAATAACATAACACTGGAAGCGAGGGGGCGCGAGGAAGAGTGATGCGATTAAGGAATGGAGAGGAGGGGGACAGCGGAAGACATGGGCGGAAACAGTTGGACATGCGGGGAGGGGCATTCGCGAGAATTGGGCATGAGGAGGTGTGGAGGATAATATGATGATGGAAGAGGAGGCAACGAGCGCGGCAGGAGGAACGTTGGATGAGCTGTCAAAGAAGGGACACGAGGGCGAAACGAACGGGCGGGGTGGGAACGGAGAGGGGGCGGGAGGGAAACAAAGAGAGAGGGGTCGGCGGATAGCTGAGAACCAAAAAACATGAGGGCGGAAAACAGGGATCGATGGAAACGATCAAGGAGAGGGACCTGTGGAAAAGGTGGTTGGGGAGGTGAAGTAGGTAGCGAGAAGTGGTATTGATTACAAGAGGGAGGAACTGGCGAGAAGTAGTGAACAATTGAGCTAGAGGACGAGGATGAGGGATAGGAGGAAGGAACCTTGTTTTTGTTTCTTCTGCTCGCCCGTCTCCCGTCCTGCACTGTCGTTCTCAATATTTTCTTATCTTCCCATATCGTACCCGTCCTCCTCTCCCTGCTCTTCTTCGGTCTCCCTCCCTTCTCCTACTCCGCCTCCTCCTCTTCCGCTTCCTCCTGCATCAACCATCCGTACTCTTTGCTCCGCCCTCCCCATCCGACGCCCTCGTCCTCCTTCAACCTGTCCTCCGCCCCCCTATCGCCCCTCGCGCGACCCCTGCTCTTCTTACCACCCCTATGCTCTATGGGTGCGGGCCTGGTTCAGAACACGCCCATGGCAACGAAAATTGGCAGATCGAAACGTCATGCACGGTTTATGTTTACGAACGTCGCAACCATATTCCAAGGGCGATGTGAAATCTGCGCCAAAGGCTGGCATACATACACGCAGC
>CAUYUJ010021945.1:0-20000 GCA_963575745.1 Prorocentrum cordatum | reverse complement strand
CGCAGAAGCAGCAGGGCGACCATCGCGCTCGGCTGCCTGACGTCTGCTGCGTCCGCCCGGGGGTAGCGAGAGCTGGCGGCCTTCAGCCAAAACAGAGCTGGAGCCAGAATGGCTTGAACCAAATGGCCACGGATTCCTCACAGCGAGAGGAGCTTCGGAGAAGCTTTCTCGGCCTCCCGCGAAGCTTCTCAGAGGGCCGAGGGAGCTTCTCGGGAGCTCCTCGGAGGCAGGGCGAGGCCTGGCCTTTTCTTAGCAGCTCCCTCGGCCTCCCGCGGAGCCACGCCGCACTCTGAGAAGCCCCGCCCCCCTCGCATGGAGTCGGGCACGTCCCTCTACAAGGGGGATGCTCAAACATAGTTTTTTTTTAAGTCGGGGGACTCGGTGTTGAATCTGTGTGGGCAGCTGTGGACTAGTTTGCAAGTCTTCCTAACCCTCGCACCTCCCCCCCTAACTTGGTGGTCTCCAAACCAGGTGGTGAGACACCCGGTGGTGACCCCGATTCCCCCAAAAAACAATTCTGGGTCACCACCGGGTTTGGGGACACGCGGTCGCCACGAGGTTTTGCGTCTCCTGGGCCAGCCAGCGCTCGAAAACCATTACCCAAATCGCCCAAAACTCACCACCGGGTGTTCTCAACACCACGTTTGGGGACCACCAAGAGGGACCTATATTTTCTGGGTTTCTGGGTTTTTTCCTATATTTTCTGGGTTTTTGTCTTCCCCCCCACTTCCCATATCTTCCCATCTTTTCTGGGGAGCCGACGAGCCACGTTTGGGGACCACCAACTAACCCTCGCACCTCCCGCCCCCCCGGGCGCGCCGCCCATCGCTCCGTCTCTTCCTCGCCCCGGCCTCCGGCGGAACGCTCGGCATGAGCCGAGAGGCCCTCGGCGAGGCGCGGCTGCTGGAGGGCCGCCCCCCAGCTGCAGAGCGGCCGGCAGCTGCCGAGGGCACCCTGGCCATCGCTCGGCCGTTCATTCCCCGTGTTTTTGTCCGGTACCGCGCGTGGTCGTTTCGCAGGATGATCCAGGATGCTCCTTCAGAATCCCCGCGGAGAAGAAAGTGCACACGTCCGAGCGATACCAAGCACCCGGAGGCCTCGGAGCTCGACCCCTCTCGAACCTGGAAGCGTCACGCCGAGAGGTGGCGGCACCTCCGATGCTCTCGGCGGGGTGGGGGGGGGGGCGGGCCGCCGACCCCCCCCCCCCCCCCGCACGCCCCCCCCACGTGAGGATGATTTCATGACGTGCACACCCAAAAAGGTCTCGACCTCTCCCTTGGAGCCTGTTCTTCATCCTGAGGCGTTCTGTTGACGGTCCCGGGGCCCAGCGAAGGCCCCCCGAGGCCGACGGTCTACCTACATATGTATCTATGTATACACCAGAATATACATATATGTCGGCGGTGCCCGGTGCGGAGCGACCCCCCCCCTTCCCCCGGTAAACTCCATCTGGGGGGGTTCGTGCTGGCGGCACCGCCGGTGCGAGCCGGCACGAAACCCCCCAGTAAGCACAAAGCCCCCCCGGTATTCACGAACCCCCCTGGAATGCACGACTGGCTCGACTGGACCCCAAGGGTGTTTCAAGACGCCACACCTCCACAGAGAACCCCCTACCCCACCCGCACCCCCGCCCAACCCCAACCCCCCACTCCCACCCCCCCAATCCCACAGGGGGGGGGGTTCTGAGCCGTCGGCGGCACCCGGTGCGGCCTGCACGAATCCCCCCGGTAGTATTGGGGGGGGGGTTCGAGCCACGAGGCACGGCCGTACATGTATACACATATCCAGATGTATGTACGTATGCACATACATACACATATTTACGCATGACTATGTGTATGTAAAGTGCGACCACAAACGCATCACGCACACGTGCATACATACACACATCTAGATACACCTAGATTCATAAACGTACACATACACATACGCATACACGTACATAGGTGATAAGGTGCAACGCGAGGGGGTCTGTGGAGGGAGGTGCTACACGTGGCAGCGGAGGCGCGCGCGCGAGCGCGCGCGGAAGCGAGCGCGGCAGCGAGCGCCTGCGCGAGGGCGTCCAAGGCCGGCGTGTTCTGGGCGCGCGCCGGGGTCGCAGCTCGCCCGCCCGCGCCCGTCTTCGCGGGGGGGGAAGGAGAGGAGGAGGAGGGGGAAGTGCTACTGGATGCCTCCTAGATGGGGCCCGAGTAGACGGGGTCGAAGGATCGCGCCGCATCGCCAATGCATCGCCGATGCATCGGCGGTGCATCGGCGGTGCATCGGCGGTGCATCGGCAGCGCCGGCGATGCATCGGCGACGTCGGTGTGGGAAGCACGGGCTCAGCGTCGAGCCGCGTCGTCGACGCATCGGCGGTGCGGCGCGCGACCCTCCGGCCCTAATTACCTCTAGGCCTGACGCAAGGGTAGGGGGAGGGGGGAAGGCTTCCTAGAACTAGAAGGCGGCTGCTCCTTGAATGCGTCGGCCCTGCAGCTGCAGACAGGGCCCGCGCCTCCTAAGAAGCAGCCTCTTTCCAAAAAGCGCTGGACGACGGAGTCGAGGATCACTAACGTGACCGAGGAAGCCACGCGGGCCCCGAGGCCGCCTCACGAGGCCCAGTGTGGCAAGGGCATCGGACCTGCACACAGGCGAGAAGGAACCCACTTCTCGTTCTTGGTTGGGGGTTGGCCTTCGTTGAAAAGCCCACCGGGCAGGGAAGGACACAGGGCCCCCACCTCCTTTCGCTGCGGAGACAAAAAACACGACAACGGGCTCAGGACAAGTCATGGCCTCTGGGGGTCCTCGCCGGGCCTCGGAGCCGTCAAGAAACGGCTCGGGATGAAGAGCTGGTCCCAGGGGAGAGGTCAAGGTCTCTAAGGATCCACGCTGTGAACAAGAACACGAAGTCACGACGTCGGAAGTCTGGGGCAGAGGGGAGGGGCAGACATCGGAGGAAGGAGGGGGGGGAAGGGGGGCGGACGGAGGGGGGGATGGGTGGGGGGAAGGAGGGGGAATGGGAGGGGCGAGGAAAGGGGGAACCAGGGAGGGGGGAAGACGATGGATGGGGAAGAATTGGAGGGGGGAAGGAAGGGGAAACCTCTCCTTGGGGACTCCTGGAGGTGCCGAGGAGACGGCGACACTGGGCAAAGCTGGCGATCCTCCTCTTCCTTCGACACTGCGACACAAGCAAGCAACATTCACTCACCCGAAGCACATATATGAGCCCAGGGGCAAAGAGAGCAGACAAAAGAAAGATAAACGGGAATGGAAAAGATGGGAAGGGTACGCTGGGCCACTCAACTCCCCACGGGGGAGGGCTACACTGCGTGGACCAGCGATCCTCCTCCTGCTGCTGCTCCTCCTCCTCCTCCTCCTGCTCCTGCTCCTCCTCCTCCTCCTCCTCCTCCTCCCTCCTCCTCCTACTCCTCCTCCTCCTCCTCCTCCTCCTCCTCCTCCTCCTACTCCTCCTCCTCCTCCTCCTCCTCCTCCTCCTCCTCCTCCTCCTCCTCCTCCTCCTCTCCTCCCTCCTCTTTTTCCTCCTCTTTTTCCTCCTCCTCCTCCTCCTCCTCCTCCTCCTCTTCCTCCTCTTTTTCCTCCTCCTCCTCCCCTCCTCCTCCTCCTCCTCCTCCTCCTCCTCCTCCTCCTCCTCCTCCTCCCCCAAGATATCCGACGATGTGCCACATGCAGTCCGCGGACCCCAAGGACCCCACCTCCCTCCCCTGGGGCCTGCGGATCGCCCTGGACGTCCCTGCCTGACGGCCCCGCTTGGCCCGACGACGGGCCCAGGAGGCCGAAGAGCTGGGAGAAACGCCAGGATTGACACACCTCCCTAAGACGAAGCCAGGACGAGAATTACCCTCTCCTCCTCCTCCTCCTCCTCCTCCTCCGCCTCCTCCTCCTCATCCTCCTCCCATCGCGGAGGGCAGATCGAGAATCTCTGAGATCCGGCGGCTCTGGAGGACGTCTCGGGCGCCGCGGCCTTCTCGGAGCGTTCCGGCGTGCCCTTGAACGGATCCCATCCTCGTCGTAGCCCCGTCCGAACCTCCCTCTCCCATCGTGGAACATCTGTGCCCACACGTCCTCGGCAAGCCTCCCCCCAACCCTCGGCCGGCCACTCCAGCCCAGCCCAGCCCCCCCCAAACCCCAGCCCCCAGGCGTGGCTTGGGGGGGGGGGAGGCGATCAGTGGGGGCGGAGAAGCAAAGTGCACCCTTCGTGATCTGTTGCTCTGACCCCAGGGGGGCCCCTTCAGGGCCCCTCTAGGACACGAGAGGTGCACCTCTCTTCACCCCCCCGTTCATCGCCCCCCAGTTGCGCAACGCCCTATCGAGGCTAGAAGTAATCGTCGCTAGGTCGGCGCGATCGCATCGCTTGCGAGACGCTTATCGAAGCTAGAGCTGTCGAACCATGGCTTGCTACCGAATCCTTCCCTTAGGCCCTCAGGACGGGCGTGTCCTCCTGCAGGCGGATTTTGGACGAAAAATAAAAACAGTCACACATGTGCAAAAATGATCCAAAATCGACACCAGACTATGGTTGGACTATTGTGGAATTTTCCTCCTGTAGAGGAACGCGCCGGACCTCACCCCTCCCCCCCGCGCAGAGGGGCGCTCCAGGAGGGACGGGCCCACCGCCCTGGGGACGATCTCCTCGCGGCGAGCGCGGGCGCTCGCGCAGAGGAGGGGGGGGGCAGGGGGCGCGGCGAGGGGGCAGGCGGGCGCGGAGGGCGCGGAGGGGACGAGAGCTGGACCGCCGCGGCGCCTCCCGCCGACGGCGGCGGCGGCAGCGCCGACGCCGGCGCCGAAGACGCCGACGGCGGCGGCGGCGGCGGCGACGACGACAGCGGCGCCGACGGCGCCGACGGCCGCACCGCCGGCGGCGCGGGCGGCCGCAGCGCCGGGGCAGCCGCACGCGGGCCCGACACTATAGGCTCTGGAGAGAGAGGCCGGCCGCGGCCGGGGTGCGCCCCCGGCTGCGGGGGCGTACGGTGCTCCACCGTCGATGGTGCCAGCGGGGGTCAGGTGCACAGCTCACCATGGCCCGGACGCCCATTCCCCGTGCATTCGTCGACTTCGCGCGTGCTTTTTTTGGCTCGAGGGACCAGGATGGTCCTCGATGGCTCTCGCCGAGAAAAAGATGCACACGTCCGAGCGATGCCAAGAGGGGGGAGGGAAAAGGGGAATCTCGGGAGTCCCGACGCGGCGCGGTGACAAACCGTGCGGTGGCCTCGGAATCCCCGAAGGCCTCACCGATCAGTCCGTCACCGCACGGTTCGGGGACATTCGAGGCCCCGGTCGCCTCACCTGCTCCCCTGCCCGCAGGGCTCGGGCTAATTAAGCAATGTTGCTTTCGTTTTTCCTCGTTCCGTCTTCGTTTCGCCGTCGCTGCAGAACGAAATCAAAACGAAACTGGCCCTCGACATCGCCAAGAAACCACCTAGCTCGAGCCCAACCTCCCCGTCCCCTCCCAAGCCTCTCTCCTCACTCAGGAGAAGGATGAGATGGCCCTCCGGCGGCCTCGGCGCAGCCTTTGCCACCTTCTGCTTTGGCATCCTCCAGTTCGTTGCACGCGCGGACGGCGGCACCGGCATTCGCAACCCGGCCGGTTGAAACAGGTGCCTGGCGGCTGGCGGGCCATGCAGGGAAAGGCACGATGCGAAAAAGAACAAACGCCATAAGCATCAATTTGCGGCGCTCCGCGCGGATTTCTTGGATCTGCGCTGGACCCCCCTCGTCAGGGGCGGCGCCAGAGGCGCCGCCAGGGGGGCTGGCGTGGGCCTAAGAAAGCCGCGCGGAGCGCCAAAAGTGTATGTTTGCGGCGCGTGTCCTCCTCGAATGGTGGCGTGCTCCCCGAGGCAGCGGCGCGCGGTCGGATGCCGATGGAGCACACGCGGCAAGGGCCCAGCGATGCTCTCCCACCCCGCACGGCCCCCTCCCCCTCTGCCAGTGCCCCCCGTCCCGCCCACCCTCTCCCCCACCATCGCCTTCCCCACATCACCATCACCCCTTAGGACTAGGTCGGGCATGTCCCCCTACAGGCGGATTTCGGACGAATAATAAAAAACATAGTCGAAGTAGCCTGGCGAAAAACCCAACCATCTGTAGTTGTGAGTACCGCAGTTCTGGGTATCGTATTCGGTGGAGCTCCCTATGGGGCCACGCAGCGCTGCACTGGGTGGGGGAAACGCATGCGACGATTGCCACCCCCCCATGGGCCACGAACCGTTGTGCTGGGCGGGGGAGACGCATGCGGGCGGTCCCACCGGGGCCTTCGGTGGAGCTCCCACTGGGCCACGAAACGTTGTGCTGGGTGGGGGAGACGCATGCGGGCGGTCCCACTGGGGCCTTCGGCGGAGCTCCTTGTGGGGCCACTGTGCTGGGTGGGGGAAACGCACGTAGACTTTGCCAGTGAGGCCTTCGGTGGAGCTCTCTATGAGGCCACGAATCTGTGGGGCTCCCTATGGGGGCCACGAAACGCTGTACTAGGTGTGCGGGACGCATGCGTGCGGTCCCACTGGGGTTTTCGGGGAGCTCCCGATGGGACCACGAAACGCTGCACTGGGTAGTGCGAGGCGCATGCGGACAGTCCCACTAGGGCTTTCGGTGGAGCTCCTTGTAGGGCAACGAAACGCTGCACTGGGTGGGGGCGACGCATGCGGACGGTCCCACTCGGACCTTCGCGGGGGCTCCCTATGGGACCACAAAACGCTGTACTGTGCGTGCGGAATGCATGCGAGCGGTCCCACTGGAACCTTCGGTGGGGCTCCTTGTGGGGCCACGAAACGCTGTACTGGGTGTGCGGGGTGCATGCGGACGGTGGCGCTAGGGCCGTCGGTGGAGCTCCGTATGAAGTCAGGATACGCTGTACTGGGTGGTACGTGGTGCATGCGGGCGGTCCCACTGGGACCTTCGGTGGGGTTCCCTGTGGGGCCACGAAGCGCTGTACTGGGTAGTGCGTGGCGCGTGCGGGCGGTCCCACTGGGACCTTCGGTGGAGCTCCCAGTGGGGCCACGAAACGCTGTACTGGGTGTTGCGTGACGCATGCGGGCGGTGGCACTTGGGGCCGTCGGTGGAGTTCCCTATGGGGCCACGAAGCGCTGTACTGGGTGGTGCGTGTCGCGTGCGGGCGGTCCCACCTAGGTCGTCGGTGGAGCTCCTTATGGGGCAACGAAGCGCTGTACTGGGTGGTGCGTGGCGCACGCTGGCGGTCCCACTGGGACCTTCGGTGGAGCTCCCTATGGGGCCACGAAGCGCTGTACTGGGTAGTGCGTGGCGCATGCGGGCGGTGCCACTGGGGCTTTCGGTGGGGCTCCTCGTGGGGCCACGAAACGCTGTACTGGGTGGTGCGTGACGCATGGGGGCGGTCCCACTGGGACCTTCGGTGGAGCTTCATGGGGCCACGAAGCGCTGTACTGGGTGGTGCGTGACGCATGCGGGTGGTCCCACTGGGACCTTCGGTGGGGCTCCCTATGGGGCCACGAAGCGCTGTACTGGGTAGTGCGTGGCGCATGCGGGCGGTCCCACTGGGACCTTCGGTGGAGCTCCTTGTGGGGCCACGAAACGCTGTATTGGGTCGGGCGTGACGCATGCGGGCGGTCCGAATGGGGCCTTCGGTGGAGCTCCCCATGGGGCCACGAAGCGTGTGAGGGGTGTGCAAAAGTGACGGGGGGCAACGGGCGGAGGGAGGAGGGAGGGGAGGAGGAAGAGAGGAACCCTGAGACCGTTTCCTCAAAACGAGGCCCCAACACAACAGCATGGTTGGGGAAAAACAAAATTGGTCAGCTGTGGTCGAAAACTGGACCCTGGATTTGTTTATGGGTTTGAACATTCCTCCTGTAGGGGACATGGCCAACTTACCCTTAGGACGTATCAGAATTCAGCTGGGCGCGAGACGCGCCGAGCGCGCAGACAATGCATTCACCTGGCGTCGCGGCGTGCGCAAAAGGTCCATCCACCTCATCAGCCCCCCTCCCGCACTCCTCCTCCTCCTCCTCCTCCTCCTCCTCCTCCTCCTCCTCTTCCTCCTCCTCCTCCTCCTCCTCCTCCTCCTCCTCTTTCTCCTCCGTTCCTCCTCATCCTCCTGTCAGCATCACCAGTCTCATCATCACCACCACCCTCAGCATCGCCACCATCATGCTCATCACAGTTGCCATCATCCAAGTCATCGGCACCATCGCCACCAGCATTACCATCACTACATCACTATCAAGAGCATCAGCAGCATCATAGGCACCAGCACCAGCAGCAACCAGTTTTAAGTCTGGCGGCTCGTATCTGTTGGCGTGCCATCAAACATGTGTACCCAAAGCGCTCAATATCCACCCTGTTCGTCTTCCATCGTGGTTACCCCCCTCGAGGGTAGGTCCTCCCTGCCTGCCACTGGCAGCTCGCGCTTGACCTGACGCAGGAGAAGGGAGGGAGGAGGGAAGGGCCAATTGGGGGGCGGAAAGATACAGATACGTGTTGTCCCCGGACCTCTCTTGGGGTGCGTTCTGACCAGAATTTCGAGGCGAATCCAGCGGTGACAACGAGGATTCCCCAGGCGGACCAGGAAAAGCCGAAAACGAAGGGGGACGACACGTATCCGCATCTTTTTCTCCCCCGAGACAAGGGGGAGGGAACATGGAGGACGCGAGAAATTAGCAGGAGGGGGGCTAGAGGCAAGAGGACCAAAGACGGACCACGCGGGCAGGTCGGCCGGGCGGACCCTCCACGAGCGGGTCGCGCGGGCGGGCCCGGGCGGACGAGTCTCGAGCGGGCGGTCCGCCGAGGCGCGAGTCCTGCTGGAACCGCGAAAGAGAGTCTCTAGCGACAGCGAGATTTCCATGTACTCCAGATTTCGTAATCAAAGGGAGTGGGTCTCAACCCTCCCAGACGAGAAGTTTTAGACCCCCCCCCCATGGGAGAACCCTCCAAAACATCGTCCCCAGACCCCCCCAGGCCCTCCAAGATAGCCTGGAAGAGACCCCCCCCGAAATGAGACCTCCTCCTTTATTACGAAATCTGGAGTAAATCGTGAGGAACACGAGAGCAGGAGAGTGATTCCTGAGTGTCCAGGGCGCGGCGACTCAACCAATCGTAAGGACTGCCAGCGCGAGAACGCGACTAATTCCTGAATGGTGAGGGTGTCCCGCGCAAGACCACGATTGTCGATACCTTGTCAGAAAGTATCGGGTGGAAGCCACGCTGTGATTGCAAAGAAACGACACATACCACAGTCTGAACCCTAAGACTCTGTCTTGTAAAAAGCAAGGGTGCGAGCCCCGGGAGGGCGACATCAAAAAGATGCATCGAACTGGGAACTGATCATCATCATCATCATCATCATCATCATCATCATCATCATCATCATCATCATCAGCATCATCATCATCAGCATCAGCATCAGCATCAGCATCATCATCATCAGCATCATCATCATCATCATCATCATCATCAGCAGCAGCAGCAGCAGCATCAGCATCAGCATCGTCATAATCATCAGCAGCACCATCATCACTATCATAATCATCACCATCATCATCATCAGCAGCATCATCATCAGTATCATCATAAGCAGCAGCATCATCCTCAGCATCTCCAGCATTATCCTCATCATCAGCAACATCAGCAACATCAGCATCAGCGGCATCGGCATCAACAGCATCATCATCAACAGCAGCATCAGCAGCCTCAGCAGTAGAATCAGCATCAGCATCAGCAGCATCAGCATCATCAACATCATCATACTCGTCAACCTTAACCGCATCGTCATCATCAGCGGCATCAGCCTCATCGACATCGACGGCATCAGCATCAGCATCAGCAGCATCAGCATGATCATCAACATCAGTGCCAGCCCCATCCTGGTCATCCTAGCCATTATCAACATCATCAGTATCAGCACTATCATCATCATCATCATCAGCAGCAGCATCATCATCATCATCATCATCATCAGCATCAGCATCAGCATCAGCATCAGCATCAGCATCATCATCATCATCATCATCGACATCATCATCATCATCATGAAAACCAGCATGCTTAGCAACATCAGCATCAGCATACACACTATCATCAGCAACCTCATCACCATCAACATCATCATGATCATCAGCATCAGCATCGTCAGTGTCATCATCATCCTGGTCATCATCACCATTATCACCACCATCATTATCATCATGATCGTGATCCTGATCATCACCATCATCATCATCCTCATTATCAGCGCCAGCATTAGCATCAGCATCATCAACATCATCAACATCATGAAATTTCAGAGTACGTAGCACCCCGCTGATGCGGATAAGAGTGAGGGGGCGGTAGGGATGTCGGCAGATTGCGAGACTCGTGAGAAGCCCGCCGCAGGCGCCAAAGTTTCA
The DNA here is from genome assembly GCA_963575745.1 of Prorocentrum cordatum. Classification (NCBI taxonomy): domain Eukaryota; class Dinophyceae; order Prorocentrales; family Prorocentraceae; genus Prorocentrum; species Prorocentrum cordatum. The sequence goes on along the minus strand of CAUYUJ010021945.1, from coordinate 9,657 downwards.
CAAAGTATACAACGAGCCCGCCGCGGGCGATTCTTTTGTTAAACCAATGTGGGTAGGTCGCGGGTGGGTCGCGGGTGGGTCGCTGTTGGGTCGGGGGTGGGTCGCGGGGGGCCCGGGGGTGTAGAGGGCAGAAAATCCACCCCATAAGAATCACCCCGACAAGCGAAGTCGTTTGGTAAACGCACACAAGGAATGAATCAAACAGGGCAGGGCTGTTTAGTAAACGCCCAGGGCCGTTTAGTAAATGTCAATTGTCGGGTCCTGCTGATTTTTCCACCCTTGTGGGTGGCTCGCGGGATAGGTCGCGGGGTGGGTCGCGGGTGGGTCGCGGGTGGGTCGCGGATGGGTCGCGGATGGGTCGCGGGGTGGGTCGCAGGTCGCGGGGTGGGTCGCGGGGTAGGTCGCAAGTGGGGTCGCGGGTGGGTCGCGGGTGGGTCGCGGGTGGGTCGCGGCTTGGGTCGCGGGTGGGTCGTGGGGTGGGTCGCGGGGTGGGTCGCGGGGTGGGTCGCGGGGTGGGTCGCGGGATGGGTCGCGGGTGGGTTGCGGGTGGGACGACGACAACAAACAACAACAACAACAGCAACAACAACAACAACAACAACAACAAAAACAACAACAACAGCAACAAGACCAACAACAACAACTACTACAACATCAACTACAACAACAACATAGACAAAAGCAACAACAACAGCAACAAATACAACAACAAGGAGTTTTAGGCTGTTCGCTCTTATCGGAATGCGTGCCATTCAGCACGTATATGCCAGACCCTCGATACCCGCCCTCTTCGTCTTCTATCGTACCCCCTTGGGGGGTATCTATATCTTTATTACCTGCGGCATGTATTTCGTGCAGCCCCTGGGGCAGGGGAAGAGAGGACGGATGGAAGGAAGGGACAAGGGGGAAGAAGGAGGATGGACCACGAGAGAAACTAGCAGGAGGGGAGCTAGGAGCAGAAAACACGTGGCAGAATCAGACGGGCAGATCGGGCGGACAAACCCTTACGGGCGGGTCGGGAAAGCCGGCCCAGGCGGGCAGGTCGACAGGTCGACCAGGCGGGTTGCTGAAGAGAGCGCCCTGCAGGAATCGCGAGGAAGTCTCGAGCGATAGCGCGATTACCAGGTAAATCCTTAGGACATCCACAGCGAGAGCCTGATTCTTGAGTGTCGAAGGCGCGGCGTCGGAATAAATCCAGAGAAACTCCCACGCGAGAGCTCCATTTCTTGTATACATTGTGAGGAAGTCCCGCGCGAGAGCCCAAATTGAACACTGTGAGGGAAAAGCAGGCAGAACCGCTGTTGTCGATGTAAGCCGGGCGCGGGTCGATCGTGAGTTCTGCGTGATTCGCCAGGAAGTTTCCAGCGAGAGGGCGATCCCTAAGTGAATTCGAAGAAGTCCCCAGCGAACACACTGAGTAAATTGCGAGGAAGTCTCAGGCGGGAGCGCGATTCATGAGTAAGTTGCGAGGGAGTCTGAAGCGGGAGCGGGGGACTGGAGTACATTCCGAGGAAGTATCAAGCGGGAGCCGTTGTTGTTGTTAACCGGGGGCCAGGGGCCTAATTTGAGGAGGAAGACTTCCTCTGATAAAAACAGGGTGCGGGCGCCGGGAGGGGTACTTCAATTGAAAAACATAATATGCATCGGAGGGGGGGATCAACCAACATTAAACTTCAGTAATGAGAGATCAACCATAACAACAATAATAATAATACTAATACTAACAACAACGCAACAAGCAGAATTATCACCACGAGCTCCCTATTCGGCCACGCACCCAGGGACAATGAATGACCGTTCGGTCCCCTCACTCTGATTATCATCATCACCATCACCAACATCAGCATCGACATCGTCATCGTCATCGTAATCGTCGTCAGCATCATCATAACCACCAACATCATCGTCGCCATCATCAGTTTCATGATCATCAACATGATCATGATGATCATGATGATCATCACCCTCACCGTCACAGTCACAATGCTGAGTATCATCGGCATTACCATGCTCTTCCCCCTCCATTCATCAGCAGCAGCACCTTCAGACCAATCATCATGTTCATCACAACCACCATCGCAATTGGAATTGCATCATCCAGTTCATCACAAGCACCATGCTTCAATCCTTACCATCTGCACACGTAAACAACATCCTCGCATCTGCGTGGTCATCATAAGCACCATCATCACCAACAACCCTCGTCCGCCTCCTCATCCTCCTCGACCTCAGCTTCTCCCCCTCTCCGTCCTTCCTCCTCCTCCTCCTCCCGCACTCCCCCCATCCCTCCCTCTCCTCCTCCCTCCCTCCCTTCCTTGCGCCACGTCTCCCCCCCTCCCTGCCCTGCAGCGTGGGCCCGGGACTGGACCTTCGCCCCATCATTTTTCGAGAAGTCCTCGGGCCCAGCGTCAGGTCGGGCGTGTCCGCCTTCAGGAGGAGGAGGAGGAGGAGGAGGAGGAGGAGGAGGAGGAGGCGGGGGACTTTGGGCGAAAAACAAGAAGACCAGAAGAACGTTCCAAAAACACCCACAACCGCTCCGACAAATCGCCACCCGACCTGTCCTTACTACTTTTGAACATTCCCCCTGCAGAGGGACACGCCCGACTCAGGCTCAAGTTGGGCCTGTCCCCCTGCAGGCCGATTTTGGACGGAAAATGAATAATAGTCAAAAAATACCCTGCACTACTCAAACATGGTCAACAAAAATCGTCCCAACCTTCTCCCTGTGGAGGCACACGCCCAACTTGGGCCCAGCAAAGGGCCCCCCGTGGCCGCAACTGGGCTGCAAGACCTCCCGCCGCGACCTTTGCCTCACGACGCGCGGCGGCGCGGGCCCCGCCCTCCTCCTCCCCCCTCCTTCCTATGATTTATGACTACTCTTATGGCTTCTTTTTGTTGGCCCCCCGTGGCCGCAGCTGGGCTGCAGGACCTCCCGCCGCTACCTTTGCCTCACGACGCGCGGCGGCGCGGGCCCCGCCCTCCTCCTCCTCCCCCCCCCCTCCGCCGCACCACGGCCGACCCAGGCCCACCGGGCTCTCCAGGACGAGCAGCGGCACCGGCATCCAGAAAGCAGTCGGGCCTGTCCCCCTGCAGGCCGATTTTGGACGAGAAATTAAGCATAGTCATAAAGAAACCCTGAAATATTCAAAAAAGGTTTAAAAATCGTCCCCAGGCTAGTTTTGCACTATTGTTGGACTATTTGTTTCGTCCCCAGGGACAGGCCCGACTGAAATCTAGAAGAAAAAAACGCCCAAAAACACAGACTTTTGGCGGTCTGCGCGGATTTCTGGGATCCGCGCGGAACCCCCTCCTCCCTGTCGCGCGGAGCGCGCCAGGAGCGGCGCCGGAGGCGCCGCCAGGGGGGGCCCAGCACGGATCCAAAAAATGTGCGCGGAGCACCAAATGTTTATGTTTATGGCGTTTGTTCTTCTTCGAGTATCAGCTCCTCCTCCGGTTCTCCTCCCTCCTGGCCCTCGTCGTAGCGGGCGAAGAGCCACATCCGCCTCCGTGCCGCTGATCCTCAGGTCCACTCCCGCATCCCCCTGAGCCTCGATCCTCGATCCTCGGGAGCGGCCAAGAGGGAGGTGTCCAAGAGGGGGGGTGCAAATCATGACCGGCGGCATGTGCACGGCCCAGCGGGGGGGCCAGGGACGTAATGAAATAAGAAGAACCGCCATGAAATCTGGGAAAATATCATGGCCCCCGCCATGATAACCCCCACCCCTAGTCATCACTCCCCTCTTGGTCGCCCCCGAGAAACTCAGGGTCCTCCAGGGGCCCCGGGATCCCGGATGCACATTTCTCCTTGGCTTTGCCGCCTGCCCCACTGGGCCTTGGACCGTCTTCTCGCGTGACCTCTTCGGGCCCAACGTGGCCCCAAGACGGGCCCCAAGAGGGCCCCCAGGACGGTCCAGTAGGGCCCGGAGTCGTCGAACGATCGCTCGATGTAAGACGCCCAGGATGGCCCCAAGACGGCCTAGGAGGCCCCCCAGACGGCCCAAGAGGCCTGCAAGAGGCCTCCCGAGAGCGCCCCGATAGACCCAAGGTTTTTGGTCTTCTCGACTATCGGCGTTCCGAGGCTCCAAGACGGCCCAAGACGCAGCGAGCTTCGCCCCAAGATGGCCCAAGAGGCTACCAAGACGGCCCAAGAGGCGCCGAAGATAGCCCAAGAGGGCCCCCAAAAAGGCCCCAAGAGGGCCCAAACAAGACTGCCAAAGAGGCGCCGAAACGGTCCCAAGATGGCCCCAAGACGGCCCAAAGGGCGCCCAAGACAACCCAAGAGGGCTACAAGACGGTCCCAAGAGGGGACCCAGAGAAGGACCACGAACCGAAACTTCGAGCCTTCCGCCTCGAGAGGGCTCGAAGAGGCCCCAGGGAGGACCGCAACACGGTCCAAAAAGGTCCCAAGAGGGCCCAAGACGGCACAAGAGGGCCCCAAGATGGCCCAGGATGCGCCCAAGACAACCCAAGAGGGTTCCAAGACGGTCCCAAGACGGGACCCAGAAAGGACCACGAACGGAAACCTCGAGCCTTCCGCCCCGAGAGGGCTCGACGAGGCCCCAGGAAGAGAGGACCCGGAAGGCGCCCAAGAGGCCCCCACGAGGCTCCAGGAGGCTCCCAACACGCCCCCGAGATGGCTCCCACCCCCGGGAGCACTTCGACGAGCCCCCGAGAAAAGCCTCCCCGCGAGCTCGAGCCCGCAAAGCCCCCACGCACGAGGGCGGGAGGGGCCGAACGCCATGAGCCACGAGACGATGTGAGGAAGCTCCCGCCGCGAGGGACGCCGGCCCGGGTCAGGGGGACGTAAGACCTGGGTACAAGGGACTCGGAAATCCCCGACGAGGTCGTCAAAAAAATGACGAGGCCGAGCCTGCATTTTGACGAGGCCTCCCGCTGCAGACATCCCACGAAACTCCTCCTCGTCAAAATCCGAGGCGCGTCGTCAAAAAACGATGGCGAACCCGAGTCCTGGCAAACCCGGGTCTTAGGCTCCCCCGACCGGGGGCGAGTGGGAAACTGTTGGCCACTGCGGCGGCACGTCGGGGCAGGCACGTTCCAGCCGCCAGGGGACGGGCGTCCCCGACGGCGGGTAGTCCCCCCCCCCGGGAGAGCCCAGGCTCGAAGCGAGAAGTCGGATCGGCGATCGAAACGGATCGGGTCGGCGGCAATCGGCAGCCGAGTCGGGCCAAATCGAAGCGGCGGAAAACGGCAGGCCAGTACTTATGCCTCCAAGAGGAAGGCGGGACCCAAGTCGGAAGCCCAAAGCGAACCGAATCGGAACCGGAAGCCATGGAAATCGAGTCGGATCGAATCGGAGGAATCGATGGGAGCCCCGCCCGCAGCCGCGACGCGGTCGGCCGCAACCAGCGGCCGCCGTTGCCGCACAGAGGAGCGCCCCCGGAGAGGGGCGGTCGGTGCGCCGCCTCCCCCCGGCCGAGGCCGCGGAAGGACGAGGGCGCGGGCCCGGAGCGCGCGCGCGCGCCGCGCTGTCCTCCTCCGGCCAGGAGGGGCACTGGCCATCGCTCGGACGTCCATTCCCTGTTTGTTTGGGTTTCGTGCGTGGTTTTTTCGCCAAGTGATCAAGGATGCTCCTCGATGGTTCTCGCCGAAGAAGAAATGCACACGTCCGAGCGACGCCAAGGGCAGGAGGAAACGGAGGAGGACGAGGAGAGGGAAGGGAAGAGGAGGAGGAGCCCTGAAGGCAGGGGGGGCTCTCTGAAACGCTCTCGCGCGGGGGAGGTCCTGCGCAGCACATGTTTGCATGCCACGACGACCGAAGCCCGCGTCCGCATCTCAGCCGCGAGAGGACGTAACTTGCAGTGTGGTTTGCGCGTCGCTTGCAGCAACTGTAAGGTGGAATCTGAGTTTCGAAAATGCACGGCTTAGACGCGATGCAGTCACGCTGTGGTGAAATTAGGCACTAGTTCAAACACAGATCGTATACTATTGAAAATATGTCCCGAGTCGTAGCAATTCTCAAGTCTTACCAACGCAATGTGCAACACTACGAAGCCAGAACTCACCCGAGAACCAGGGGGGCCAAGGGAGGCCAACGAACTGTCGAAACACATCGACACATCATACGTCCAGGGAAGTAGTATATGGCATCGAGCAGCTACGGCGCGCCAAGGCTGCTGCACACCTTGGGATCTCGGGCTTCTCTGGAAGCTATCCGGGAAAACCTTGAAGCTATCTCGGGCTCCTCCTCCCCCTCCTCCTCCTCCTCCGCCTCCTCCTCCTCCTCCTCCTCCTCCTCCTCCTCCTCCCAGGAGTGCGCCCAGCTGATGCTACAGCGGACCCCCCCTGTTCAAGCATACATCGGGGGCCCTCCTGGAGCCTCCCAGGGAATCCCGACGAGCTCCGAGAGGCCCTTCGTGTTCAAAGAGGATTCGCGCTCAGAGGGCTCTGGAATCAACGAACTGGATTCCATTGCGCCGTTTTGGGCGCCTTCAGGACGGCGAACTGTTTCTAAAGGCCTCTCTGGACTCTTCTGGAAGCCTCCTCGACGCCTTCAGGTGGCCTCTCGGGACTTCCGCGGGCCACCCTGCTTCCGACCGCGGTCTCCCTGAACGACCGGGTCTGGAACGCTTCGAGGAGCGTCTTGAGGCATCCTGGACCGTCATGTGACTCTCTTCGGGCCCTCTTGTGAGTATCGTTCAACCGATCCCCATCCCCAGCGGCGTGGCCTGGGCCCCGCTGGCCGATTTACCCACCTAGATGGGGACATGAGTCGTTCTCTTCGGGTTTCGAGGGGTGTATCCCCAACTGGTAAGTAGGTTGGGGTCTCGAAGGGGATGGAGATGGGGATGGGGATCGGTTAGACGATACCGATCTTGGGGCACTGCTGGGCCGTCTTGGGGCTCTCGTGGACCACCCGGAAAACTTCTTCTCGGGCAGTGTTGTGGGGCGAGGCTCGAGCTTCGCTGGGCGGTCTCGAACGCACGGGAGACCGAAGAGGAGGACCTGTACGAGGAGCGCCGGCAGCCCGAAGACTGCTGGGATGTCAACAGCGTGTTGCCAGAGCCATCGGCAAAGGCAGGAGTTGTGCCTCCTGGGGGCTGGCTTAGGGGGTCCTCCTCCTCCTCCTCCTCCTCCTCCTCCTCCTCCTCCTCCCGGAGTGTCCCCCAGGGTGTCGCGAGTCTCCCAGGCCCTCCTGCGGCCATGTTGGACCGTTCGGGGGGCGTAGACGGCTTGGCAGGGACTTCCAGAAGCCTGGACGTCCTGTAGGACCCTCTGCTGCAGGCGCGTCCACGGGCTCGGACACTGGGACCCCCCCCTGGATTGCAGCAGCATGGGAGAAACAAGGTACGACATCTGTACACACTAGGGCTGGACCTGAATGTTGTTCGTTATGTGTTTGATTTGTTGATCGTGTTGCTCTACCTGTTCTCCTGTGCCTCCCTGCCAACACGAAAAACAAGCCACAGCCGAAGACACGCAAAACAGCCCATAGGTCCAGCCCTGAGGTAAGACACCTGTACACACACACACGCACACACACACACACACACACCGTGTGCCTGGGCCGCCACATGCCACCGAGTGGTGGACAAACATACACATGGTACACTGGGCAAGCTCCAAGCCCCAACGAGACAGTGTCCCCGAGATGGCGAAGACAACGAACAGCCTCAGGATCCGCTTCCTGCAGGACCCGCCTGCTCCATACGTACAGGGGAACGAAGACTGGCATAAACATAAAAACTCAAAAACTCAAAATCCGCACGGAATTCTCGACTCGGCGCTGGAGCCCCCAGGTGGCGCATCTGGCGCCGCCCCTGGCGCGCTCCGAGCGCCAGGGAGCGGGGTGCAGGGCGGATCAAAGAAATCCGTGCGGATCTCCGAGCTTGTATGTTTATGTCGATGTTCGGTTCCCCACCATAGGCGATCGAGCCGGGGCGGGGGGTGCGGGCGCCAGAGACGCGCCGAGCTAGCAACCGCCGTGCAGCTGCAGCAAGGTCTCCGTCATCTGCCTGTCCGCGACGCGGTACTTCTGCCGGAAGAGGACGCGGTGGTCCCGGGCTAGCCGCCAACGTGCCCCCTCTGGCAAGCTGAGGCCAAGAAAGCCACCTCCTCCTCGTCCTCCTCCTCCTCCTCCCCCTCCTCCTCCTCCTCCTCCTACTCCTCCTCCTCCATCCTCCTCCTCCTCCTCCTCCTCCTCCTCCTCCTCCTCCTCCTCCTCATCACTAATCCTCCTCATCCTCCTCCTCTTATTATTATTATTATTACTATTATTGTTCTTCTTATTATTAGTATGCGTGTTGTTCGTCTTATGCTTCGTATTCTTATCATTCGTCGTAGTAGTATTCGTATTATCCTTATGGTTATTAGTAGTCATATTCTTAGTATCCGTAGTATTAGTCCTAGTTTTCTTAATCGTATTATTCGTATTATTAGTATTCGGCTTATTCGTCTTATTATTATTCTTCTTCTTCTTCTTTTTCTTGTTCGTCTTCCCTCTCCTCCGCCCTCCTCCTCCTCGTCCTCCTCCTCCTCCTCCACCTCCTCCGCCTCCGCCTCCGCCTCCTCCTCTCCTCCTCCTCCCCCTCCTCCTCATTCCTCCCCTCCTCCTCATCCTCCTTCTCCTCTCCTCCTCCTCCTCCTCCTCCTCCTCCTCCCCCTTCGCCTCCCCCTCCTCCTCCTCCCACCACCTCCTCCTCCTCCTCCTCCTACTCCTCCTCCTCCTCCTCCTCCGCCTCCTCCTCCTCCTATACCTCCATCCTCCATCCTCCATCCTCCTCTCCTCCCCCCCTCCTCCTCCTCGTCCTCCTCCTCCATCCTCCTCCTCGTCCTCCTCCTCTCCCCCTCCTCCTCCTCCCCTCCTCCTCCCCTCCTCCTCCTCCTCCTCCCATCCTCCTCCTCCTCCTCCTCCTCCTCCTCCTCCTCCTCCTCGTCCTCCTCCTCCTCTCCGTTTTCTCCTAAGTATTCTTATTAGTCGTCAAAATATTACTCGGGGCGTGAATACTAGCAATATAATTAGTCGTACTAGTAGTAGTATTACTAGTATATTATTATCAGTATTATTATTATTAGTATTACTATGACTCATCTTATTCTTACTATTATCATAAGTAGTCGTATGAATAGTCTGATTCGCCTTTCAGTACGCTCCTCCGCCTCCTCCTGCTCCTCCTCCTCCTCCTCCTGCTCCGCCTGCTCCTCTGCTCCTCATGCTCCTCCTGTTCCGCCTGCTCCTCATGTTCCTCATCCTCCGCGTAGTATGCGGATTCGTCTTCTTATTCGTCGTATTAGTACTATGCTAAGTAGTAAAGTTCTGATTAGTCGTCCGGCTCACTCTCCCTGATAGTCGCTTTATTAGCATTCATACTCGTATTCTTCTGATTCGTATGATTATTATTCGTACTATTATTGTTCGTCGTATTAGCCTTATTCGTATTAGTATTCGTGGTATTAGTATTATTCTTCTTCATACTAATAGTCGTATTCGTCGTATTCTTATTCTTCTTAGTATTACTAAGATTCGTCTTAGTGTGCGTCGTCTTATTCTTCTTATTCTCCCCCTCCCTCCTCCTGCTCCTCCTCCTCCTCCCTCCTGCCTCATCCCTCATCCCTCCGCCATACTCCCTCCTCCCTCCCTCCGTCCTCCTCCCTGCTCCCTCCTCCCTCCTCCTTCCTACCTCCTCCCTCCTCCTCCCT
>CAUYUJ010021944.1:86810-130863 GCA_963575745.1 Prorocentrum cordatum | reverse complement strand
AGATCGGGCCACATTCAGAAATGGTCGAACACTTTTTAATTTCATGATTTACTTTCCGAGGCAGTGCGGTTGTCAGGAACGCGGGAACCTCTGGCTGTTCTTAGCGGTCATAGGTGTAGAAAGCGAAGAGTCATGATCAAACGAAGCCAGCCGAAGGCTGTGGAGAGCTGAAGTCGGTCTGCAGATCCATGAAATTTAACGCATCCTTATATCGTGTAACGAAACGTTCTGACGACAGGCAGTATTCGCAAGATGAGATCTTCAGGCTGTCCTTAGCAGTCACGCGGCTGCGGAGCTCTACGAGGTCCCCGGCGGTAGCCAGGTTGACGGTTTACCGCCGGCGCCCAGTTCCGGGGAGCTGGAGAGCTAGTTGGCAAGAAAAATCTCGACGGACCTTTTGGTGACTTTTGGTCGGTTGAAAATTTTGTTCTCGAAATTTGACCATTCGTTAGAGCTCTAGTATTTTTTCCCATGATATTCGATCTTATTCCCGCTCGTCATCTTGATCTCAGCTCGATCGGGTAACTTTGAAGGCCAAAAAGCAGGCAGGCGGGAACGGCCGTTTTCGAGTCATCTTGATACGCGCTGTCGGTTTTTTCAAGATAACTCGAGCTTCAGGACAACTACAGAGCTGGTCAGCACAGCTAATGCATTCAGAATAGTCAGGCGCGTTCGCCTGTTGAATCCAGAGGTCTGAACTCGGTCTGTTAGCCGAGCTAGGGTCGCAAACCTATTCGTATTATTCGAGTCATTGCAGCAGACGCTCTCGGTTTCTCGTACTTAACTCGATCTGTAGAGCAGCTACAGAGCTGATAATCACAGACATCGATTGAGAATTATCAGGCGCGTTCGTCTGTTGAATCACGAGCTCTGAACTCGGCCTGCTCCCCGAGCTAGGTTCGCGAACCTATTCGTATTGTTCGAGTCATCTTGAGAAGTGCTATCGGTTTTCTGTACTCAAATCGTGCCGGGGAAGGGCTAGAGTGCTGCTGGTCACAGGAATCGATTTCGAGACATCAGGCGCATCCGTTCGTCGAACCGAGAGCTCGGAACTCGGTCTGCTGCTCGAACCAGACCCGCGAAACTGTTGTATTATTCGAGTCATCCTGAGAGGTACTCTCGGTTTTCTGCACTTAAATCAGGCTGTATGGGGGGCTGCAGAGATGGTAAGCACAGGAATCGATTCGCAGACATCAGACGCGTCCGCCTGTCGCATTCAGAGGTTTGAACTCGGTTTCATACTCGAGCTAGATTGGAAAACTGTTCGTTTGTTTTGTGAGAGTCATCTTGAGAGGTCTATAATCGCTTGGGCTGAAAAACTAGTCGTTCTCTGAAATTCTTTTCCACATTATATATATATATATATTGTCAGGAAGCTCTACGAGTCCCCCGGCGGTAAGAAAGGTTGACGGTTTACCGCCGGCGCCCAGTTCCGGCGCGCTGGAGAGCTAGTTGGCTCGAAAAAAAAAGAACTGAACTTTTCACAACTTTTTCCCGGATAGCTCCTTGGAGAGCTAAGGGTTTCAGAGAAGAAGCCGGGGTGGGTGGTGAGGGGGACCTACTCCTGCCGGTCCACGATTCTCGCAGCGAGTTGCCGGAGGTTGCAGCGGGTCCGGGAGCGTGGCTTCCTAGCGTTTCCCAATGCGCGTGGCTGAAGGGTGCGCGAAGCGCTTCGGCAGAGCTTCGGCAGAGCTTCGCCAGTGCTCGCAGGCTCCTAGGCAGAAGTGTCGTGGTAGGTTTCACAGAACCCCGCGCGTCGTAAAAAACGCCCTCGCAGGGGTCTCCTGCGAGGTTTCCAGCGCCCCACGCATCGTTCCAGGCAGCCTGGCACAGGTCGCCGTGCGGCGCTTTGGAGCGCTCTGCGCTCCGCGCCTTGCCTCGCTATCCGGGTTTTGGACGCTTACAAGTGGTCGGTTGAAAATTTTGTTTTCGAAATTCAACAATTCGTTTGTGCTCTAGTATTTTTTCCCGTGATATTCGATCTTATTCCCGCTCGTCATCTTGATCTCAGCTCGATCGGGTATCTGTTACTGCCAAAAAGCACACCGGCGGGATCGGCCGTTTCGAGTCATCTTGATACGCGTTGTCGGTATTTTGTACTTAACTCAAGCTTTAGAACAGCTGCAGAGCTGGTAAGCACAGCTAATCGATGTAGAATGATTAGGTGCGTTCGCCTGTTGAATCCAGAGCTCTGAACTCGGTTTGCTAGCCGAGCTAGGTCCGCAAATCTATTCGTATTATTGAAGTCATCTTGATTCGCACTGTCGGTATTCTGAACTTAACTCGAGATATAGGACAGCTACAGAGCTGGTAAGCACACTTTATCGACTCAGAATCATCAGGCGCGTTCGGCTGTCCTAACTAGAGGTCTAAACTCGGTCTGCTAGGCGAGCTAGGTCCGCAAACCTATTCGCATTATTCGAGTCATCTTGACAGGAACTCTCGGTTTTCTGTACTTAACTCGAGCTGTAGGACAGCTACAGAGCTGATATTTACAGAAACCGATTCAGAATCATCAGTCGCGTTTGTCTGTCGAATCCAGAGCTCTGAACTCGGTCTGCTGTGCGATCCAGAATCAGGAAACTGTTCGTATTCTTCCAGTCATCTTGAGAGCTACTGTCGGCGTTCTGCACTTAACTCGGGCTGTAGGGGGGTTCCAGGGCGGGTAATCACAGGAATCGATTCGGAGACATCAGACGCGTCCGTCTGTCGCATTCAGAGGTCTGAACTCGGTCTGATACTCGAGTTGGGCTGAAAAACTATTTGTTCTCTGCAATCTTTTTCGACATTATATGTTGTCAGGAAGCTCTACGAGTCCCCCGGCGGTAACAAAGGTTGACGGTTTACCGCCGGCGCCCAGTTCTTCGCTTTCCTTTGGACGCTACCAAGTGGACGCTACCAATGCAATTTTTTAAAGATATTCGACCTTTCATTTTGAGAAAGCAGATTTTTCGCAGTCTGTAAACGACTATGAAGGCCTCTCGTATGAGCTCTGTAGCCGCACTTTTAATATCAAAACACTTGGGGGAACCATCTTCATGTCGACACGCAAAAAATCAATTTTTCTATTTTTCGATAAATGCTTCCAAAAGCTCTATTTCTATCTGAGCACTCTTACGCGTGTAGAGGCTCTACGAGGTTCCCGGCGGTCACCAGGTTGACGGTTCACCGCCAGCGCCAGTTATTGCTGGAAGCTTAAGAGTAATTCCGGCGCGCTGGAGAGCTAGTTGGCAATAAAATTCTCGACGGACCTTTTGCTGACTTTTGGTCGGTTGGAAATTTTGTTCTCGAAATTTGAACATTCGTTAGAACTCTAGTATTTTTTTCCATGATTTCCGATCTTATTCCCGCTCGCCATCTTAATCTCAGCTCGATCGGGTACCTTTTACTGCCAAAAAGCAGGCAGGCGGGATCGGCTGTTTCGGGTCATCTTGTCACGCGGTGACGGTTTTCTGAACATAACTCGAGCTTTAGGACAGCTACAGAGCTGGTAAGCACAGCTAATCGATTGAGAATGATCAGGCGCGTTCGCCTGTTGAACCAAGAGATCTGAACTCGCTCTGCTAGCCGAGCTAGGTCCGCAAACGTATTATTCGAGTCATCTTGACAGACACTCTCGGTTTTCTGTACTTTACTCGAGCTACAGGACAGCTAAAAATCTGATACGTACAGAATATGATTCAGAATCATCAGTGGTCGTTGTATGTTTGATCCAGATCTTTGAACTCGGTCTGCTGCCCGCTCTAGATCGCGAAACTATTCGTATTGTTCGAGTCATCTTAAGAGATGCTGTCGGTTCTCTGCACTTAACTTGGGCTGTAGGGTTCTACACGGCTGGTAATCACTGGAATCGATTCGGAGATATCAGGCGTGTCCGCCTTTCGAATCTAGAGCTTCGAACTCTGTCTGCTGCCCGAACTAGGTCCGCGAAACTATTCGTATTGTTCGAGTCATCCTGAGATGCTCTCGGTTTCCTGCACTTAACTCGGGCTGCAGAGGGGGCTGCAGGGCTGATAATCACAGGAATCGATCCAGAGACATCAGACGCGTTCGCCTGTGGCATGCAGAGGTCTGAACTTGGTCTGATACTCGAGCTAGGTGCCAAACTATTCGTATTTTTCGAGTCATCTTCAGAGGTGTTCTCGATTTACGCACGTAACTCGGGCTGTAGGAGAGCTACAGAGCTCGTGCAGAAGACAATCCAGAAGCATCGGGGGGGTTCGGCTGTTGCATCCGAGAGGTCTGAAATTGCTTGGGCTCAAAAACTATTTTTCCTGTTTAATTTTTGTCGACATTATATGTTGTCAGGAAGCTCTACGAGTCCCCCGGCGGTAAGAAAGGTTGACGGTTTACCGCCGGCGCCCAGTTGGCCGACCCGGCCAGAAAGGACAAAGTGATAACTTTTGGGTGGTTTTGCAATTTTTTGAAAGATATTTTACAATTCATTTTCAGAAAGCAGATTTTTACTTCGAGCATTGACATATAAACTTTGTTTCCTGAGCAGCTCAGCCCCCTAGAGCCATTTGGAGTACCAGTTCACTTGGAGGAACTGACTTCATGTTGACTCCGAAAAATGTCAACTTGAAGATTTTGTAGAAAAGCTCCCAGAACCTCTCGCGTTGATCCTGAGCTTTCTTACGGATGCAAGGAGCTCTACGAGGTTCCCGGCGGTGACCAGGTTGACGGTTCATCGCCGGCGCCAGTCGCTCTCCGGGTTTTCCGGCGCTAGCAAGAACAAATGACTCGTAAGCTTCCCTAAGCTAGTTGCTGGAAGCTTAAGAGTAATTCCAGCGCGCTGGAGAGCTAGTTGGCAAGAAAAATCTCGACGGAACTTTTGGTGACTTTTGGTAGGTTTAAAATTTCGTTCTCGAATTCAACAATTCGTTAGAGCTCTCGTATTTTCTCCCGTGATATTCGGTCTCACTCCCGCTCGCCATCTTGATCTCAGCTCGATCGGGTGAATATTACTATCGAAAAGCACTGTGGCGGGATCGGCCGTTTTGAGTCATCTTGACACGCGATGATGGTTTTCTGAACATAACTCGAGCTTTAGGACAGCTACAGAGTTGGTAAGCACAGCTAATCGATGCAGAATGATTAGGCGCGTTTGCCTGCTGAATCCAGAGGTCTGAACTCGGTCTGTTAGCCGAGCTAGGTCCGTAAACCCATTCGTATTATTCGAGTCATCTTGACAGGAACTCTCGGTTTTCTGTACTTAACTCGAGCTGTAGGACAGCTACAGACCTCATACTTACCGACCGATTCATAATCATTAGTTGCGGTTGTCTGTCGAATCCAGAGCTCTGAACTCGGTCTGTTGCCCGATCTAACATAGCGAAATTATTCGTATTGGTCGAGTCATCTTGAGAAGTGCTCTCCGTTTTCTTCACTCAACTCGCGCTGAGGGGGGCTACAGTGCTTGTTCTCACAGGAATCGATTTGAAGAGATCAGGCGAGTCCGCCTGTCGAATGAAAGCTCGAGGCTCGGTCTGCTGCCGGAACTAGGTCCGCGAAACTATTGTATTGTTCGAGTCATCCTGAGAGGTGCTGTCGGTTTTCTGCACTTAACTCGAGCTTTAGGGGGGCTGCAGGGCTGGTAATGACAGAGTCGAGTCGCAGACATCAGACGCGTCCGCCTGTCGCATTCAGAGGTCAAAAAATATTCACTATGAGTCGGAATGTTGGTAGGTGCTGTCGGTTTTCTCAACTTAAGTCGAGCTAGGAAGCTCTACGAGTCTCCCGGCTCAAGTCTCGGCTCCAGGGCTCCAGGATCCCACTGGGGCTCAGGGGGTGTCGGCGTCGCGGGGAGACGGCGCGGCAGCCATCGCTGCCATCGACGGGTACGGCATCTTCGAGGTCAGCTAGGCTGCTTCCTTTGTTTGCTGCGCTTGTTATCTTTTGTTGTACGTGTGTGAAGACGGACGGATACGACTCTTCGGTTCTCGCGAGAAGGTTTCAGCTGGAGGATATATCACCGACAGTGCCATATTTGCAGTACTCACAGGATTACGGTCAGAAGCCAGATACTGCTGTCGAGAGAGCTTCTCGTAAAAGACAACTTCAGGATATTGAGAAGACCCCAGGTGACTACCCATTGGACGGAAGATTGAATACTGCCGACTCCACTCCAGATAGTGAATCTGTTGTACCTCTCTGTGAACGGACGGTGACACGACAGTGGTTGCACTCGTGGGGATACGGACCTCAGTGTATTGACACAATGCCTGAGCATGCAGATAACATGACGGTGGATGGCGGAGCCCCCCCTGTGAAGCGTAATCGTGAGGAGGTTCTTGCTGAAAGGAAGGCCGCCTTGGAGGGGAAGGATGGTATGCAGAGTTTACTATTGCAGATGATGCACAAGATGGATGATAACACTGAAAGGATCCAGGATGCCATAGGAGTTCAGGGGACCAAAATCGACAACGTTCAGGCCCAGGTCCAGAAGCAGGGTGTTACGATTTCTAATCTGGAGACGAGCGTTCAGGGGCTTGAGACTAAACATAATCGACTCGAGACGATCGTCCAGGGACTCCAGGGACAGGTTCGTGCGGGTTCAGTTGCCAGTGACGCTTCGACGAGGCCTGATAATACCAGGACGGGAAGATACCAGGCTCCTGGAACCACCTACTTCTCTCCAACGTATGTCGAACTCAAGGGATGGGTCACCAACTGGAGTGACAGGGATAGGAGGTCTCAGGAGATGCTCATGTGGGAGGATGTGAAGGTGCTCATAGATAACATTACAAATCATTGTCTTTCGGAGGATGATCGTGTGCACGTGTGTGTTGACGGTACTGAGCGCATTAACGCTGGCCGTTACATGTTCGGATCGGCCAAAATCAAATTCAAGCCAGGGACCGACAGGGATATTATTTGGAGGGTCAAACGGTGCATCGACCTTGTGACGGTACCCCCTGCTAAACGCCCCGCGCCTCCTCCAGGAATCCAGATCGCTGCACCACAGTGCCTCATTGAGAATATGAAGCAGGTTATCAACCCTGAGTCGATCAAAGTCAGTGTCGAGTGCCCCGAGTGGAAGAGGGACCACGTTAAGGCGGTGGGGAGATTCTGCGGCACTATTCGGAGCATGTGTACACATATTGGTATTGAGGTTATTGCTGTGCGAGGGGAAATGGGACCGCCCAAATCGACTATATGGACAGTGCCCACGACGGCCGCTCCGAGGCCAATGCTTCTGGCCGAGTTTACCACGACGCGGGCGACATGGGAGGTATCGAGTGAGACTGTCGACAGGTTGCATCAACTCATACCTGCGTTTACTAAGACGAAGGCTGATATCGAGACGGAAGTCAACAGGAGGGTGTGACGACGACGACGCCGAACACCGTTCAAGGGGATCCGACTGGGTAGCTGGAACCTCAATCGGGCGGGGTCGGCCAATTTCAAGGGGAATGAGATTCTGAGGTGCCTTTCAATGCGAGATTGCATCTGGGGTGTTCAGGAATGCCAGAATCTTTTTGGAGGCAAATTCGATGCATATATCAGACGGTGTGGTCTATCATATCGTGTGAGTTGTGACGGTAAGTGTGGGTTATTATTTAACAAAGAGTGGAGTACATGTGTGCGTGAATCAATATGTCAATATGAACGGTTCTGTGTGGTGGTCTTTGGTAGTGGAAGTGCCCCTGTGATAGTTGCCTCTGCGTATCTTCCCGACCCCGGCGTCGAGAACGCCGTAGATGTGCAGTGCGGGGTGTTGGACACGCTCGAGTCAGTCATTCTCACTCTGCGCAGCCGCTGGAAGGGGGCGACTGTCTCTGTGCTGCTCGATGCCAACGTTGAGCTATCCCCATCAACTCAGCTGCAGTGCTCACGCACTGGGACTGTCTATGAGGCGGTGGGAAGTGCTACCAAGGAGGAGAGGAGGACTTGCGAGGAGGGAGGTGCACAGCGGGTGAGGAGGGACGTACGACAACAGTTGCGCGAGCGTGTTCTATGCTTTCTAGGGCGCCTGGGGATGAAGGCTGCCAATTCGTTCTTGCCACGACGACTACACACATGGGAGAGCTACGGAGTATCTCGGTGGGGGACGTGTAAGAAGGTTCTTGATTACATTTTTGTTCCCAGGACGTGGGTGATCGATAAGATGACGGTCGAAACGATCATGAGTAATGGGGGGGGGACAAATCGTAGTCGTCTCAGCGACCATGGCCTGCTTCAGGGGACTTTTAGTGACACAGGCGCTGAGCTGGTCAAACGTAGTATCCCGACGGCAGCTCGTGAAAAGAGTTTGGTGGGTTATAAGACGGTGAATTGGGGGGGCCTCAATATGGCGCGAAAGGAAATCGATCGGGTCTTGGGAGATGCCAATACTACTTGTTCTCCAGGGGACCTTGTGTCGACCACTATTCGGGCCTGTACTGAGCAGGAGGAAATCAAATTCACGACTGCCACCACGGGACGGGGACTACCGCCAATTAGGCCTGCAGGGCTCACGGCCTGCCAGGAGATTTTGCGACGGAAGCCTTTGCCAGCGTCAGTGGACGTGCCCAGCTTGCGCAGACGTGCCAACGGACTGCGGAGGGAGTATCGTGCGGCGTTGGCCGCGTGGACCTCTCCTGCCTCCAGGCGCAAAGAGCGTCATGGTATCAAGCACCTCATTGTGCAGGGACGGATATCTGAGGACAGGGAGGAGTGGGTGGAGGAGATCAGAGCACATACCAGACAGAGGTATACTTCGGAGGAGGTCAGAGGACGGGATATGGCGATGTTGGAGGAGTTGAGGAGGGATGCGCAACATAACCTATGTGACGGGTACTGCACTGAGGGACTGACAATGGCGGTGGTATGCCAGGCACGGTCACGTCTTAAGTCCAGGCGTGCCACTGGCCCCGACAGGCTGCCTTGTGAAATACTCAAGGCATTGCCGTGGGCGACTTTGCGTGGCGTTGCTCGGATGTTTGATGAGATATTTCGCTTGGCACGGCAGTATCCGCAGGACTGGAGGCAAATTTTGATCGCCTTCATGCTGACAGATGCACGGTACCTCTGTCTGCAAAACAGTCTCAGCCGTTGGTATTCTGCTTGTGTGGTGATCTTGGTCGAACAATTTGTGTCTCGGGCTGGCCTCATGGGACCCCTGGGCATCTACGGCTTCCAGGAGGGACGTAAGACGGTGGAATTTGTGGGGGCCCTCAAGGCTCTGGCTCAACATGGGGACATCTGGGGAAAGGATCAGACGGTCCATATCGCTAACGCCGATATCAAACAAGCGTTCGAGCACTGCAGCCTTCAAAACGCCGAGCGAGCTATGTGCCATGCCAATATTCCTGCCTATCTCCAGTATGCTTTGCTATCACCGCTGGTTTGCACTACGGGGTCGTTAGTTGTCGAGGGTATGGCCATTCACGACATCAACTGGGACGTCTGCATACGGACGGGCGGCCCTGAGGGGCCTCTTCTCTTTAATCTTATCATATGTGCCATGTGGGGACCTATATTTCGGGATTGGGACAGTAGAGGAGTGGGGTATGTGCTGGAGGGCGTCTGTGGTGAGTATGAGCGACGGACAATAGTGAACCACTTTGTGTGGGCGGACAACTGCTACCTTGTCTCTGCCTCCTCAACTGTGTTGGCTCAGATGATGCACGATCTAACACTACCACTACATGACTGGGGGATGAGATGGAAGGATAGCAGCCTGTTGTACATGACATGTGGGGAAAATGCGAAAGTGGACGGTGACGGACATATACTTACCAGCGAGGATTTGTGTATACCTGCGTGCTCGAGATATCAGGACTTTAGACTTCGACGTGTTTGCAGAATGAAAGTATTGGGTCATGAGATTTTCTCCACCTACTTAGTGCCCGCTCATCCTGATGTGGAATATCGCATCAAGGAGGCTCGTGCTTGTTTCATTGGACAGTCGAATTTCTTTCGTAACAGAGCGGTAGCTGTTCGTGATAAGTTTTGTCGTTATCAAGACAAGGTGCAGAGTATGGCGTTGTATTGTCTAGAGACATGTACTGCTGATACTTCCTCGCTACACATGCTCAATGCCTTCGAGGGATGGTGTTTGTGCCGTATGTTTCGACGGCCGAGGAGAGAGGAGGAGACTATGGCGGACTGGAACCGACGACGGTACCACGAGGCCAGAGAGCAGTTTCGATCTTATGGATTTGCGAGTTTGGTGCAGCGATTTCTTCGTATGGTGTGGAACTCCGCTAAGGATGCTGCTGATTTCAGTTCTATGTTGTGTACTGCTTCTCATGAGGAAATATCTTCGACGCAACGTACGTGGAGAGATCACCACATGACTACAGTTGCGTATGGCCCACTGTGGGACAGACTCAGGACGGATGAGTCTGAGTGCCTGCGGGGTATGTTTCACTTCCAGGAGGCTTCGCAGCTAAAAAGGAGACATGTTAGTTCAGGTCGAGCTGTCGGCCAGAGATGCTGGCTATTTTCTGTCTGCGAATTCTACGGACTCAAATGGTGGGAGTCCTTTGTGCCGACAGATGCTGCGTATGTTCAGTTCTGCGAACACATGTGTACACGGACGATGCTGAGTTATTTTCAGAAAAGAAAAGGGTACGGTACAACAGGTGGGGCCCTGCAGGAGGTACTTACCATCACACAAAACGACCTACACACCTATGGGGCCCAAGAGGGCACTGCGGCTTTCAACGACAAACTGGCCAAACGTATTGCGTTACAAAATATGAAGGAGGTTGAGTACGACCTCGACTCATTTGGGATCCCTGTGTACATTTCTGGGGACAGTCTTCTGGTGGTGTCTTGGCTGCAGGGTGTCTGGAGGGTGCTTAATCGTACTTATCAGGATAGGATCAACAGAATGATAAACAAACTCGACAACATGTGTCGAAGGTATGGAATTAGGCCTGCCTGTCATGGGAGGGAAATTGTAGACCACACATATAGGGAATGGAACACGCGTGCAGATGTACTCACTCATACGGCCCGTGTCGGGCCACCAGTGGTTCGAGATAGGATAGGGCTTCACGCCCCTCAGTTACAACAGGTGTTTCGCGTTTGTGCCATCAGAGCTGGATTCGATGGTGGTGTCTCTTGCGACGGCGTGGGAGTCGGGTGCTGGATAGATGTTGGACGGGTATCGAGGCTCTCAAGGCAGCCACTCAGCCATGAGATTATTTGGACGGAGGTGTACAGTGCGGCACTCTCGATTGATCCAACTTCAACAGTGACTGATGCCGAGGTCTCGGCCGTTGAGCATACGATTATGATCTTGCCGCGGGTTGTACAAGCGTATTTCGGACAGGATATGATGTGATTTTGATTGTGCTCACTCACGCCATGCCTTTGTTTGTCGTGTGTGTGTGCTTGACCTCTCATCCTCCTAATATGAGTTGGCTTTCGCCTCTGATCGTTTGGATCGGTGAGGCTTCCGCCTACTCCCGATGCGCCCGCTCCTTGCTTCCGACTAGGCTGGAAAGCCTGCACAGTCGACCGCAAAGTCCGCAAAAAACAAAGGTTGACGGTTTACCGCCGGCGCCCAGTAACTTGTAGAGCTTCCTAGCTCGACTTGAGTTAAGAAAACCGACAGCACCTACCAATATTCCGACTTATAGTGAATTTTTTTGACCTCTGAATGCGACAGGCGGACGCGTCTGATGTCTGCGAATCGACTCCTGTACCTCGTAGAGCTCTTCGTGATCGATGAGCTAGAGGAATTCCGGCGTGGGGTGCAGCTAGTTGGCCGACCCGGCCAGAAAGGACAAAGTGACAACTTTTGGGTGGTTTTGCAAATATTTGAAAGATATTTGACAATTCATTTTGAGAAAGCAGATTTTTCGCACCTGTGAAGGTCATAAGGCGTCTTAATATGAGCTCTCTGGGCGCATTTTTACTACCGAAATTGGGGGAACCAAACTCTGTTTCGACATGAAAAACAATCAATGTTTCATTTTTCGAGAATTGCCTCTAGAAGCTCTCTCTTTCGACTAGCGCTCTCACACGTGGAAAGAGCTCTACGAGGTTCCCGGCGGTGATTAGGTTGACGGTTCACCGCCGGCGCCAGTCATAACCAGCCCTGCAGCCCCCCTACAGCCCGAGTTAAGTGCAGAAAACCGACAGCACCTCTCAGGATGACTCCAAGAATACAGTAGTTTCGCACCTAATTCGGGCAGCAGACCGAGCTCCGAGCTCTAGATTCGACAGGCGGACGCGCCTGATGTCTTCGAATCGATGCCTGTGATCCCCTCTCAGCGCGAGTTGAGTGAAGAAAACCAAGAGCACTCCTCAAGATGACTCGACCAATACGAATAGTTTCGCGATTCTAGATCGGGCAGCAGACCAAGTTTAGAGCTTTGAATTCGACAGACAAACGCAACTGATGATTCTGAATCTTTTCCTGTCAATATCAGCTCTGTAGCTGTTCTACAGCTCGAGTTAAGTACAGAAAACCGATTTTGGACGCTACCAAGAACAAATACAGCAGTAACTCGTAGAGCTTCCCTTAGCAAGTTATTGCTGGAAGCTTAAGAATAATTCCGGGGCACTGGAGAGCTAGTAACTCGTAGGGCTTCCCTTGGCAAGTTATTGCTGGAAGCTAAGAGTAATTCCGGCGCGCTGGAGAGCTAGTTGGCAAGAAAAATCTCGACGGAACTTTTGGTGACTTTTGCTCGGTTGAAAATTTTGTTCTCGAACTTCAACAATTCGTTAGAGCTCTAGTATTTTTCCCGTGATATTCGTTCTTATTCCCGCTCGCTATCTTGATCTTAGCTCGATCGGGTGAATATTACTATCGAAAAGCACTTCGGCGGGATCGGCCGTTTTGAGTCATCTCAATACGCGCTGACGGTTTTCTGCACATAACTCGAGCTTTAGGACAGCTACAGAGCTGGTAGGCACAGCTAATCGATGTAGAATGATTAGGCGCGTTCGGCTGTTGAATCCAGAGGTCTGAACTCGGTCTGCTAGCCGAGCTAGGTCCGCAAACCTATTCGTATTATTCGAGTCATCTTGACAGGAACTCTCGGTTTTCTATATTTAACTCGAGCTGTAGGACAGCTACAGAGCTGATATATAGAGAAACCGATTCATAATCATCAGTTGCGTTTCTCTGTCGAATCCAGATCTCTGAACTCGGTCTGTTGCCCGATCTAGAATCGCGAAACTATTCGTATTGGTCGAGTCATCTTGAGAAGTGCTCTTGGTTTTCTTCACTCAACTCGCGCTGAGGGGGGGGCTACAGGGCTGGTAGTCACAGGAATCGATTTGAAGACATCAGGCGCGTTCGCCTGTCGAATCCAGAGCTCCGAACTCGGTCTGCTGCCTGAATTAGGTCTGCGAAACTACTGTATTGTTCGAGTCATCCTGAGAGGTGCTGTCGGTTTTCTGCACTGAACTTGGGCTGTAGGGGGGCTGCAGGGCTGGTAATGACAGGAGTCGATTCGTAGACATCAGACGCGCCCGCCTGTCGCATTCAGAGGTCAAAACATATTCACTATGAGTCGGAATGTTGGTAGGTGCTGTCGGTTTTCTCAACTTAAGATCAGCTAGGAAGCTCTACGAGTCTCCCGGCGGTAACAAAGGTTGACGGTTTACAGCCGGCGCCCAGTAACTCGTAGAGCTTCCCTTAGCAAGTTATTCCCGGAAAGCTCGCTGAGAGCTAAAGGGTTTAAGATTAGAAGCAGGACGGTGGTGATGCCCGCCAGGAGCTTCTTTCCGTCGCTCCACGGGCCTCGCAGCGACTTGCCTGAGCCGGCAACGGGTCCGGGAGAGTTTCCGGCAACCTTCCACGCGTGCCTGCACGCATGCAGGCACGCATGGAAGCTTTTCTGGCAGCGCTTCAGCGGCGCCACAGGGGAGCTTCCCGGAGCTCTCCAGGAAAGATTTCCTGTCCCCGAAGGGTCTTTTCGCTCTCCGTCGCTCTCCGGGTTTTGGACGCTACCAAGTTGCTGGAAGCTAAAGAGTAATTCCGGGGCGCTGGAGAGCTAG
Source organism: Prorocentrum cordatum (assembly GCA_963575745.1). Taxonomy (NCBI): domain Eukaryota; class Dinophyceae; order Prorocentrales; family Prorocentraceae; genus Prorocentrum; species Prorocentrum cordatum. The sequence continues at coordinate 116,916 of CAUYUJ010021944.1, read as the reverse complement.
TTGGCAAGAAAAATCTCGACGGACATAACTCGTAGAGCTTCCCTTAGCAAGCTATTGCTGGAAGCTTAAGAGTAATTCCGGGGCGCTGGAGAGCTAGTTGGCAAGAAAAATCTCGACGGACATTTTGATGACTTTTGGTCAGTTGAAAATTTTGTTCTCGAAATTCAACCATTCGTTAGAGCTCTAGTATTTTTTCCCGTGATATTCGATCTCATTCCCGCTCGCCGTCTTGATCTCAGCCCGATCGGGTAGCTTTTACTGCCAAAAAGCACTGTGGCGGGATCGGCCGTTTTGAGTCATCTCAATACGCGCTGACGGTTTTCTGCACATAACTCGAGCTTTAGGACAGCTACAGAGCTGGTAGGCACAGCTAATCGATGTAGAATGATTAGGCGCGTTCGGCTGTTGAATCCAGAGGTCTGAACTCGGTCTGCTAGCCGAGCTAGGTCGGCAAACCTATTCGTATTATTCGAGTCATCTTGACAGACGCTCTCGGTTCTCTGTACTTAACTCGAGCTACAGGACAGCTATAGAGCTGATGCGCACAGAATCTGATTCAGAATAATGAGTGGCCGTTGTCTGTCAAATACAGAGCTCTGAACTCGGTCTGCTGCCCGATCTACAATCGCGAAACTATTCGTATTGTTCGAGTCATCTTGAAAGATGCTGTCGGTTCTCTGCACTTAACTCAGGCTGTAGGTGGCTCCATGGCTGGTAATCACTGAAATCGATTCGGAGATATCAGGCGCGTCCACCTGTCGAATTCAGAGCTATGAACTCTGTCTGCTGCCCGAACTAGGTCCGCGAAACTATTCGTATTGTTCGAGTCATCCTGAGAGGTGCTCTGGGTTTTGCACTTAGCTCGGGCTGTAGGGGGGGGGGGCTGCAGGGCTGGTAATCACAGGAATCGATTGAAAGACATCAGACGCGTATGCAGAGGTCTGAACTCGGTCTGATACTCGAGCTAGGTTTGCCACACTATTCGTATTGTTCGAGTCATCTTGAGAGGTGCTGTTGATTTACGCGCGTAACTCGGGCTGTAGGAGAGCTACAGAGCTCGTACAGACGACAATCCAGAAGCATCGGGGGCGTTCGGCTGTTGCATCCGAGAGGTCTGAAATTGCTTGGGCTGAAAAACTATTTGTTCAGTGTAATTTGTTTCGACATTACATGTTGTCAGGAAGCTCTACGAGTCCCCCGGCGGTAAGAAAGGTTGACGGTTTACCGCCGGCGTCCAGTTTTGGTGATTTTTGCTCGGTTGAACATTTTGTTCTCGAAAGTCAACAATTCGTGTGAGCTCTAGTATATTTTCCCGTCATATTCGATCTTATTCGCGCTCGCCATCTTGATCTCAGCCCGATCGGGTACCTTTTACTGCCAAAAAGCATTGGGATCGGCCGTTTGACTCGTAGAGCTTCCTTAAGCTAGTTGCTGGAAGCTTAAGAGTATTCCGGCGCGCTGGAGAGTTGGCAAGAAAAATCTCGACGGAACTTTTGGTGACTTTTGGTCGGTTGAAAATTTTGTTCTCGAAATTGAACAATTCGTTTGAGCTCTAGTATTTTTTCCCGTGATATTCGATGTTATTCCCGCTCGCCATCTTGATCTCAGCTCGATCGGGCGAATATTACTATCGAAAAGCACTGTGGCGGGATCGGCCGTTTTGAGTCATCTTGACACGCGATGATCGGTTTCTGAACATAACTCGAGCTTTAGGACAGCTACAGAGTTGGTAAGCACAGCTAATCGATGTAGAATGATCAGGCGCGTTCGTCGGTTGAATCCAGAGGTCTGAACTCGGTCTGTTAGCCAGCTAGGTCCGCAAACCTATTTGTATTATTCGAGTCATCTTGACAGGAACTCTCGGTTTTCTGTACTTAACTCGAGCTGTAGGACAGTTACAGAGCTGATATTTACAGAAACCGATTCAGAATCATCAGTTGCGTTTGTCTGTCGAATCCAGAGCTCTGAACTCTGTCTGCTGCCCGATCTAGAATCGCGAAATTATTCGTATTGGTCGAGTCATCTTGAGAAGTGCCCTCGGTTTTCTTCACTCAACTCGCGCTGAGAGGGGCTACAGTGCTTGTTGTCACAGGAATCGATTTGAAGATATCAGGCGCGTCCGCCTGTCGAATCCAGAGTCTGCTGCCCGAATCAGATCTGCGAAACTACTGTATTGTTCGAGTCATTCTGAGAGGTGCTGTCGGTTTTCTGCACTTAACTTGGGCTGTAGGGGAGGTGCAGGGCTGGTAATGACAGGAGTCGATTCGCAGACATCAGACGCGTCCGTCTGTCGCATTCAGAGGGTAAAAAATATTCACTATAAGTCGGAATGTTGGTAGATGCTGTCGGTTTTCTCAACTTAAGTCGAGCTAGGAAGCTCTACGAGTTCCCGGCGGTAGCCAAGGTTGACGGGTTACCGCCGGCGCCCAGTGGGATCATCTTGTCACGCACTGTGGTTTTCTCAAGATAACTCGAGCTTTAGGACAGCTACAGAGCTGGTAAGCACAGCTAATCGATTCAGAATGATGAGGCGCGTTCGCCTGCTGAACCCAGAGGTCTGAACTCGGTCTGCTAGCCGAGCTAGGTCTGTAAATCTATTCGTATTATTCGAGTCATCTTGACAGACGCTCTCGATTTTCTGTACTTAACTCGAGCTACAGGACATCTACAGAGCTGATACGTACAGACTCTGATTCAGAATCATTAGTAGCCGTTGTCTGTTAAATCCAGAGCTCCTCTGAACCCGGTCTGCTGCCCGATATAGAATCGCGAAACTATTCGTATTGTTCGAGTCATCTTGAGAGATGCTGTTGGTTCTCTACACGGGGGCTCATGGCTGGTAATCACTGGACTCGATTCAGAGACATTAGGTGCGTCCGCCTTTTCGAATCCAGAGCTTCGAACTCTGTCTGCTGCCCGAACTAGGTCCGCGAAACTATTCGTATTGTTCGAGTGATTCTGAGAGGTGCTGTTAGTTTCCTGCACACTTAACTCAGGCTGTGGGGGGGCTGCAGGGCTTGTAATCACAGGAATCGATTCAGAGACATCATACGCGTCTGCCTGTTGCATGCAGAGGTCTCAACTCGGTCTGATACTCGAGCTAGGTTTGCGAAACTATTCGTATTGTTTGCGTCATCTTGAGAGGCTGTCGATTCACGCACGTAACTCGGGCTGTAATCGGGGGCGTTCGGCTGTTATATCGGAGAGGTCTGAAATTGCTTGGGCTGAAAAACTTTTTTTCAGTGTTTTTTTTCGACATTATATGTTGTCAGGAAGCTCTACGAGTCCCCCGGCGGTAACGAAGGTTGACGGCTTACCGCCGGCGCCCAGTTGGCAAGGAAAATCTCGACGGACCTTTTGCTGACTTTGGGTCGGTTGAAAATTTTGTTCTCGAAATTCAACAATTCGTTTGAGCTCTAGTATTTTTTCCCGTGATATTCGATCTTATTTCCGCTCGCCATCTTGATCTCAGCTCGATCGGGTACCTTTTACTGCCAAAAAGCACACGGGCGGGATCGGCCGTTTCGAGTCATCTTGTCACGCGATGTCGGTTTTCTCAAGATAACTCGAGCTTCAGGACAGCTAAAGAGCTGGTAAGCACAGCTAGTCGATTCAGAATGATCAGGCGCGTTCGCCTGTTGAAGCCAGAGGTCTGAATTCGGTCTGCTAGCCGAGCTAGGTGCGCAAACCTATTCGTATTATTCGAGTCATCTTGACAGGCGCTCTCGGTTTTCTGCACTCAACTCGAGCTACAGGACAGCGAAAGAGCTGATACGTACAGAATCTGATTCAGAATCATCAGTGGCCGTTGTCTGTTGAATCCAGAGCTCTGAACGGTCTGCTGCCCGATCTAGAATCGCGAAACTATTTGTATTGTTCGAGTCGCTTGCGAGATGCTGTCTGTCGGTTCTCTGCACTTATCTCGGGCTGTGGGGGGGCTGCATGGCTGGTAATCACTGGAATCGATTCGGAGACATCAGGCGCATTCGCCTGCGAATCCAGAGCTCCGAACTTGGTCTGTTGCCCGAACTAGGTTCGCGAAACTATTCGTATTGATCGAGTCATCCTGAGAGGTGCTGTCGGTTTCCTGTACTTAACTCGGCTGCAGGGGGGGCTGCAGGGCTGGTAATCACAGGGATCGATTCAGAGACATCAGACGCGTCCGCCTGTCGCATGCAGAGGTCTCAACTCGGTCTGATACTCGAACTAGGTTTGCCAAACTATTCGTATTGTTCGAGTCATCTTGAGAGGTGCTGTCGATTTACGCACGTAACTCGGGCTGTAGCTGAGCTACAGAGCTCGTACAGAAGACAATCTAGAAGCATCGGGGGCGTTCGGCTGTTGCATCCGAGAGGTCTCAAATTGCCTGGGCTGAACAATTATTTTTTCTGTGTAATTTCTTTCGACATTATGTGTTGTCAGGAAGCTCTACGAGTCCCCCGGCTCAAGACATCTCGGCTCCAGGGCTCCAGGATCCCACTGGGGCTCAGGGGGCGTCGGCGTCGCGGGGAGACGGCGCGGCAGCCATCGCTGCCATCGACGGGTACGGCATCTTCGAGGTCAGCTAGGCTGCTTTCTTTGTTTGCTGCGCTTGTTATCTTTTGTTGTACGTGCGTGACGACGGACGGATACGACTTTTCGGTTCTCGCGAGAAGGTTTCAGCTGGAGGATATATCACCGACAGTGCCATATTTGCAGTACTCACAGGATTACGGTCAAAAGCCAGATACTGCTGTCGAGCGAGCTTCTCGTAAAAGACAACTTCAGGATATTGAGAAGACCCCAGGTGACTACCCATTGGACGGAAGATTGAATACTGCTGATTCTACTCCAGATAGTGAGTCTGCTGTACCTCTCAGTGAACGGACGGTGACACGACAGTGGTTGCACTCGTGGGGATACGGACCTCAGTGTATCGACACAATGCCCGAGCATGCAGATAACATGACGGTGGATGGCGGAGCCCCCCCTGTGAAACGTAGTCGTGAGGAGGTTCTTGCTGAAAGGAAGGCCGCCTTGGAGGGGAAGGATGGTATGCAGAGTTTATACTATTGCAGATGATGCACAAGATGGATGATAACACTGAAAGGATCCAGGATGCCATAGGAGTTCAGGGGACCAAAATCGACGACGTTCAGGCCCAGGTCCAGAAGCAGGGTGTTACGATTTCTAATTTGGAGACGAGCGTTCAAGGGCTTGATTGAGACTAAACATAATCGCTCGAGACGATCGTCCAGGGGCTCCAGGGACAGGTTCGTGCGGGTTCAGTTGCCAGTGACGCTTCGACGAGGCCCGACAATACCAGGACGGGAAGATACCAAGCTCCTGGAACCACCTACTTCTCTCCAACGTATGTTGAGCTCAAGGGATGGGTCACCAACTGGAGTGACAGGGATAGGAGGTCTCAGGAAATGCTCATGTGGGAGGATGTGAAGGTGCTCATAGATAACATTACAAATCATTGTCTTTCGGAGGATGATCGTGTGCACGTGTGTGTTGACGGTACTGAGCGCATTAACGCTGGCCGTTACATGTTCGGATCGGCCAAAATCAAATTCAAGCCAGGGACCGACAGGGATATTATTTGGAGGGTCAAACGGTGCATCGACCTTGTGACGGTACCCCCTGCTAAACGCCCCGCGCCTCCTCCAGGAATCCAGATCGCTGCACCACAGTGCCTCATTGAGAATATGAAGCAGGTTATCAACCCTGAGTCGATCAAAGTCAGTGTCGAATGCCCAGAGTGGAAGAGGGACCACGTGAAGGCGGTGGGGAGATTCTGCGGCACTATTCGGAGCATGTGTACACAGATTGGTATCGAGGTTATTGCTGTGCGAGGGGAAATGGGACCGCCCAAATCGACTATATGGACAGTGCCCACGACGGCCTCTCCGAGGCCGATGCTTCTGGCCGAGTTTACCACGACGCGGGCGACATGGGAGGTATCGAGTGAGACTGTCGACAGGTTGCATCAACTCATACCTGCATTTACTAAGACGAAGGCTGATATCGAGACGGAAGTCAACAGGAGGGTGTGACGACGACGACGCCGAACACCGTTCAAGGGGATCCGACTGGGTAGCTGGAACCTCAATCGGGCGGGGTCGGCCAATTTCAAGGGGAATGAGATTCTGAGGTGCCTTTCAATGCGAGATTGCATCTGGGGTGTCCAGGAATGCCAGAATCTTTTTGGAGGCAAATTCGATGCATATATCAGACGGTGTGGTCTATCATATCGTGTGAGTTGTGACGGTAAGTGTGGGTTATTATTTAACAAAGAGTGGAGTACGTGTGTGCGTGAATCAATATGTCAATATGAACGGTTCTGTGTGGTGGTCTTTGGTAGTGGAAGTGCCCCTGTGATAGTTGCCTCTGCGTATCTTCCCGACCCCGGCGTCGAGAACGCCGTAGATGTGCAGTGCGTGGTGTTGGACGCGCTCGAATCAGTCATTCTCACTCTGCGCAGCCGCTGGAAGGGGGCGACTGTCTCTGTGCTGCTCGACGCCAACGTTGAGCTATCCCCATCAACTCAGCTGCAGTGCTCACGCACTGGGACTGTCTATGAGGCGGTGGGAAGTGCTACCAAGGAGGAGAGGAGGACTTGCGAGGAGGGAGGTGCACAGCGGGTGAGGAGGGACGTACGACAACAGTTGCGCGAGCGTGTTCTTTGCTTTCTAGGGCGCCTGGGGATGAAGGCTGCCAATTCGTTCTTGCCACGACGACTACACACATGGGAGAGCTACGGAGTATCTCGGTGGGGGACGTGTAAGAAGGTTCTTGATTACATTTTTGTTCCCAGGACGTGGGTGATCGATGAGATGAGGTTGAAACGATCATGAGTAATGGGGGGAAGACAAATCGTAGTCGTCTCAGCGACCATGGCCTGCTTCAGGGGACTTTTAGTGACACAGGCGCTGAGCTGGTCAAACGTAGTATCCCGACGGCAGCTCGTGAAAAGAGTTTGGTTGGTTATAAGACGGTGAATTGGGGGGACCTCAATATGGCGCGAAAGGAAATCGATCGGGTCTTGGGAGATGCCAATACTATTTGTTCTCCAGGGGACCTTGTGTCGACCACTATTCGGGCCTGTACTGAGCAGGAGGATATCAAATTCACGACTGCCACCACGGGACGGGGACTACCGCCAATTAGGCCTGCAGGACTCACGGCCTGCCAGGAGATTTTGCGACGGAAGCCTCTGCCAGCGTCAGTGGATGTGCCCAGCTTGCGCAGACGTGCCAACGGACTGCGGAGGGAGTATCGTGCGGCGTTGGCCGCGTGGACCTCTCCTGCCTCCAGGCGCAAAGAGCGTCATGGTATCAAGCACCTCATTGTGCAGGGACGGATATCTGAGGACAGGGAGGAGTGGGTGGAGGAGATCAGAGCACATACCAGACAGAAGTATACTTCGGAGGAGGTCAGAGGACGGGATATGGCGATGTTGGAGGAGTTGAGGAGGGATGCACAACAGAACCTATGTGACGGGTACTGCACTGAGGGACTGACAATGGCGGTGGTATGCCAGGCACGGTCACGTCTCAAGTCCAAGCGTGCCACCGGCCCCGACAGGCTGCCTTGTGAAATCCTCAAGGCATTGCCGTGGGCGACTTTGCGTGGCGTTGCTCGGATGTTTGATGAGATATTTCGCTTGGCACGGCAGTATCCGCAGGATTGGAGGCAGATTTTGATCGCCTTCATGCCCAAGCTGCCGAGCTTGACATCGCTGACAGATGCGCGGTACCTCTGTCTGCAAAACAGTCTCAGCCGTTGGTACTCTGCTTGCGTGGTGATCTTGGTCGAACAATTTGTGTCTCGGGCTGGCCTCATGGGACCCCTGGGCATCTACGGCTTCCAGGAGGGACGTAAGACGGTGGAAATTGTGGGGGCCCTCAAGGCTCTGGCTCAACACGGGGACATCTGGGGAAAAGATCAGACGGTCCATATCGCTAACGCCGATATCAAACAAGCGTTCGACCACTGCAGCCTTCTAAACGCCAAACGTGCTATGTGCCATGCCAATATTCCTGCCTATCTCCAGTATGCTTTGCTATCACCGCTGGTTTGCACTACGGGGTCGTTAGTTGTCGAGGGTATGGCCATTCACGACATCAACTGGGACGTCTGCATACGGACGGGCGGCCCTGAGGGGCCTCTTCTATTTAATCTTATCATATGTGCCATGTGGGGACCTATATTTCGGGATTGGGACAGTAGAGGTGTGGGGTATGTGCTGGAGGGCGTCTGTGGTGAGTATGAGCGACGGACAACTGTGAACCACTTTGTGTGGGCGGACAACTGCTACCTTGTCTCTGCCTCCTCAACTATGTTGGCTCAGATGATGCACGATCTAACACTACCACTACATGACTGGGGGATGAGATGGAAGGATAGCAGCCTGTTGTACATGACATGTGGGGAGAATGCTAAAGTGGACGGTGACGGACATATACTTACCAGCGAGGATTTGTGTATACCTGCGTGCTCGAGATATCAGGGCTTTAGACTTCGACGTGTTGGCAGTATGAAAGTATTGGGTCATGAGATTTTCTCCACATACCTAGTGCCTGCTCATCCTGATGTTGAATATCGCATCAAGGAGGCTCGAGCTTGTTTCATTGGACAATCGAATTTCTTTCGTAACAGAGCGGTTGCTGTTCGTGATAAGTTTTGCCGTTATCAAGACAAGGTGCAGAGTATGGCGTTGTATTGTCTAGAGACATGTACTGCGGATGCTTCCTCGCTACACATGCTCAATGCCTTCGAGGGATGGTGTTTGTGCCGTATGTTTCGACGGCCGAGGAGAGAGGAGGAGACTATGGCGGACTGGAACCGACGACGGTACCACGAGGCCAGAGAGCAATTCCGATCTTATGGATTTGCGAGTTTGGTGCAGAGATTTCTTCGTATGGTGTGGAACTCCGCGAAGGATGCTGCAGATTTCATTTCTATGATGTGTACTGCTTCTCATGAGGATATATCTTCGACGCAACGTACGTGGAGAGATCATCACATGACTACGGTTGCGTATGGCCCATTGTGGGACAGACTCAGGACGGATGCGTCTGAGTGCTTGCGGGGTATGTTTCACTTCCAAGAGGCTTCGCAGCTAAAAAGGAGACATGTTAGTTCAGGTCGAGCTGTCGGCCAGAGATGCTGGCTATTTTCTTTCTGCGAATTCTACGGACTCAAATGGTGGGAGTCCTTTGTGCCGACAGATGCTGCGTATGTTCAGTTCTGCGAGCACATGTGTACACGGACGATGCTGAGTTACTTTCAGAAAAGAAAAGGGTACGGTACAACAGGTGGGGCCCCGCAGGAGGTACTTACTATCACACAAAACGACCTACACACCTATGGGGCCCAAGAGGGCACTGCGGCGTTCAACGACAAACTGGCCAAACGTATTGCGTTACAAAATATGAAGGAGGTTGAGTACGACCTCGACTCATTTGGGATCCCTGTGTATATTTCTGGGGACAGTCTTCTGGTGGTGTCTTGGCTGCAGGGTGTCTGGAGGGTGCTAAATCGTACGTATCAAGATAGGATCAACAGAATGATAAACCAACTCGACAACATGTGTCAAAGATATGGAATTAGGCCCGCCTGTCACGGGAGGGAAATTATTGACCATACATATAGGGAATGGAACACACGTGCAGATGTACTCACTCATACGGCCCGCGTCGGGCCACCAGTGATTCGAGATAGGATCGGGCTTCACGCCCCTCAGTTACAACAGGTGTTTCGCGTTTGTGCCATCAGAGCTGGATTCGATGGTGGTGTCTCTTGCGACGGCGTGGGAGTCGGGTGCTGGGTAGATGTTGGAAGGGTATCGAGACTCTCAAGGCAGCCACTCAGCCATGAGATCATTTGGACGGAGGTGTACAGTGCGGCGTTCTCGATTGATCCAACTTCAACAGTGACTGATGCCGAGGTCTCGGCCGTTGAGCATGCGATTATGATCTTGCCGCGGGTTGTACAAGCGTATTTCGGACAGGATATGATGTGATTTTGATTGTGCTCACTCACGCCATGCCCTCGTTTGTCGTGTGTGTGTGCTTGACCTCTCATCCTCCTAATAAGAGTTGGCTTTCGCCTCTGATCGTTTGGATCGGTGAGGCTTCCGCCTACTCCCGATGCGCCCGCTCCTTGCTTCCGACTAGGCTGGAAAGCCTGCACAGTCGACCGCAAAGTCCGCAAAAAACAAAGGTTGACGGTTTACCGCCTGCGCCCAGTAACAATAACAATAACAAGTGCAGACGGTCTAGCACACACAATAACAATAACAAGTGCAGCGGCCTAGCTGACCTCGATCTCGCTGAACCCGAAGAAGACGATGAAGGCAGCGATGGCTGCCGCGCAGGCTGGCCACTGCAGTCTCTTAGAGAAGCTGGTCCGAGCCAATTTCGAGTTTGCGTTGGAGCTGGCCCAGTTTCATGATCGGGCGTCCGCAGTCGCGTCTTTGCGCTTCTGTGTTGTTTCGCGCGGGCCTGCCGCGGTCGCTCGCGCAGGCGCGCCGCGGGGATCGCGCGCTGGGCGGATCGCGGCGCGCCTTGGCGATGCTCGCTTCGCAGGTTGCCTATTATATTGATTTGGGCACCGCGCTCGCGCGGCGCTCGCGCGGCGCGGGCCCGTCGAAGGGCAAGGCAAAGGGCGCCGGCAGGGGCCGCAAAGGCGGCGGCGACCATAGCGCCAAGGGCGGCAAGGCCAAGGGCTACGGCAAAGAGCACAAGGGCAAGCCCGCGAACGACTCTCACCGCTGGCAGGGGCATTACTCGTCCGGGAGTGCCGCCAGCGGGGCGCAGGCGCCGGTGACGTCAAGCAAGCGCCAGAAGAGAGAGTGAGGGGCCGCAGCCGCCCCGCCCGACGCGGGGGCAGCACTCCCCGCGCACCCTGCGCAGTCAGCCGCGGAGCCAGTGAGGGTCCAGTCAGGTGCAGTTCTCCCCAACACATCCTGCGCTGATCTGAGTTGCTTCCAGTCGGCATTCGACGCTGCCAGCGCGCAAGCTCTGCTCGGCGAATTAGCGCCCGATGAGGTCGAGGAGCTGCGTTTCACGCGTGAGGCGCTCGGCCGCCGCGACGCGCAGCCGAAGCGCACGGACGTGCAGTGCGAGTGCATGGAAGCGTTGCGGTGGAGCGCCGCGCGTAGCCTGCGCCAGTGCATCAAAGAACGCGAGGAGCGCGTTCGGCGCATCGAAGCCCGGGCGGCGCACTTCGAGGCGTCCGGGAAGGCCGAGGCCGCGAGAAAGGCTGCGCCCCTGGAATTCAGGCCGCTTATCGCAGGCGTCAACATTCCACTTTTAAAGGAATTGGCGCGTGAGTCTGAGTGGCACGACGCAGAGTGCATCGACTTCTTCTCGCGAGGCGCCCCTCTGTTGGGTAACCTAGAATACAGCGGCAACGGTCGCGCGCTCAGCCCGGAAGAGCGCGCGGGCGACGCTAGCGCTGAGGTAGCCCGTTTGCGTGCCAGCGCGCTCGCGTGCAACGACTTGATACTTGCGTCAATTCGCGAGGATCCCCTCGCCAGCGAGCTGCTCCGTAAGACGCGGGAGGAGGCGGACTTGGGTAGGATGTCTCCGCCGCGGGCTTTTAGGCCCCACGTCTCCGCGGCCGAGCTTGCCGCTGCTTGGGGCGAAACAAGTCGTCTGGTGCCCAGGTTTGGGGTCTCACAACCGAAGCCCGACGGGTCGCTGAAAGTGCGCCCGGTGGATGACTTCGCGCGCTCCAGGGTGAACGGCGCGTGCGCTCCCGCCGAGAGATTAAGCGTAAAGGGCGCGGACCAGCTGGTAGCGGTCGCGCGCGCCTTCTTCGAGTTGCACGGCGCGCTTCCCGTGCTGTGGAAAGCGGACATAGATTCGGCTTGCCGCCGCATCCCGTTGGCCCCCGCCGATAGGTGGGCCGGTGTCAGTGTTTTCAAGGAGGGCGGCCGCCTGTGGTTCTCGCAGCACCTGGTCTGCCCGTTCGGCGCGCTAGCATCTTGCCACGACTGGGACCGCGTGGCCGCCATGCTCTCGCACTTCGCAAGGCGGCTCGCCAAGCTGCCAGTTTCGCGATACGTAGACGATTCTTTTGCGCCGGATCGCCCCGGCGCGGCCGACCGAGCCACGCGGTGCTTCGCTCGCATCGTCAGAGCCGCGCTCGGCAGCGACGCAGTAGCCGACGCGAAGCTGGCGCACGGGGCCCAGCTGGTCGTGTCGGGGCTGCTCTTCTCTTTCTGTGCGCAGGGCGTGCACTGCGAGCCAGCGTGCGACAAGCGGCTCAAGTGGTCGTCCGCCATCTGGCATGCTTTAGAGTGCGGCACGTTGTACCATGGCGCTGCGAAGAAACTCGCGGGCGCTCTCGCATGGGCCGCGCAGCACTTGTTTAAGCGCTTGGGCAGAGCAATGCTCCGCCCACTCTTCGCGCACCAGCACAAGCGCTCCACTCGTATCGGGCGGCCTCTCGAGCTCGTGCTGCACTCGTGGGCCCAAGTGCTCGAGCTCAGGCTGCGCGAAGTGGCCAGCTGGAAGCAAGGGGACATGCCCGCGGCACACATGTTCTGCGATGCGCGGAGCACGCCCCCTCGCGCCGCCGCCGTGCTTATTATAGACGGCGAAATCCTGTTTGCCGAGTACGCTCCCGACGCAGCTCTGATGCGGAATTTCAAGCGCCGACGCGACGGCCAGGCGGTCGCATTAGGCTTGTCGTCTTTTGTAGAGCGACTGGCAGGTCGGGCGCTGGAAGTGTTCTCGGACAATTCGGGGGCCGAGAGGTCAGTGGCGCGCGACGCGCTTGGCGCTTGGACTGCGCAGGGCGGGCGTGCCTGGCGATCCGGCCATCGCGCGCGCCGCCAGACTCAGTCGCTCGTTTTTCGCGCGCAGGCAATGTTGTGGAAGCTGATCTGATTGCGAATGTACTGGTCGCGAACGGTTCTGAACACGTCGCTGACGCACGCGGCGCAAAGTGGGAACGCGTAGCAGGTTTAACGCGTTTCTCCGCAGACGCCCAAGCGCGCTTGCGTTAGATCGCGGCGGGAGTTCCGCGGCCGCCGAGCGGACCGCCTCCAGCGCCGTCCCGTGTGCTGAAACAACCGGCGCTCGCGCGCGGCGGCCCGGGCGCGCTCGCGCTGGGTGCCGCGTGCGACAGCGCGGCGAAGCGAGAGCTGGCACGCGCTTACAGGGCGGTGCGCAGCGTGCAATTGTCACCCGTGCCCACGGGCGGCCCTCGCAAGTCCATCGCGAGCGGCGCTCGCGGGCCCCCGTCGCCAGTGGCCATACAGGAAAGCCTGGCCCGCGCACGAGCTTTGGCAATCGTCGGCTCGGCGCCGCGTTCCTTCGGGTCCTGGAGGGCTGCGGTCCGGGCGTGGGTGGCATTCGCGCAGCGTCGCCTCAACAAAGACGGCTGCAGCGCACTGCCGCCGTCGGCCGACGAGGTGTGCTCGGTCGCGCTCGAATTTCGCAACCCGCGCACCTTCGGCAATTACGTGGCACAGCTTAAGAGGGCATGCCAGTTGTTGGGCCGGGACGCGTCGGCCTTTTCGCATCCTTCGGTTAGGGGCGCCCGCAAGGCCATTGGGAAGCGGCGCCCCGTGAGGCGGCCGCTGAAGTGTTTCGTCTTGCTCTCGCACTTATCGGCTATGCTCGACTTTGTAAGTGCCGACAGTGCGATGTGCGCGCTCTTCTTGGTGTCCTGGGGGTTCGCTCTTCGCGTGCCCTCCGAGGCCCTCTTGATTGAGCGAGGCGACCCATCGGCATTTAAAGACTTCGCCTTCTCTGACGAAGACCTGCGAAGGCCAGTCGCAAGAGTCGTCATCTTCTTTTCGGGCGATTCTGCAACGTTGCATTTCTCGCGGCGTAAGCACCGCGACGGCCCGACGGTCGCGGTGCGGAATTGCTGGTGCAAACATTCGCGTGCGACTTGCATTGTGCACGCGGCGCGTAGTTTTTTTCGAGGGCATTTGCGTCGGCTCGCCCGCGTTCCCGCATATGCGGCGAGTCGACGGCAGCGGCGTCGTCTCAATCGCCGTGCCCGCGCAGCGCGCGATCAAGGCGGCGGCACGGCGCGCCGGCGCACCAAGCGCGGCTTCTTTTACGAGCAAAGCGTTCCGCCGCGGGCACGCGGAGACTAGGCGGAGGTGCAACGGCCGCCTTTGTGAGATCCTCCGCGGTGCCGATTGGAGTTCCCGCGCTTTCAAAGAATACCTTGATATGCACCAGCACGAGGGCGATGCGACCGCCGAAGCAGTGGCCGCAGCCTCGTGCCCAAGCGCCGGCGCGGCGAGCAGACCAGGTTCTGCATCGGTGCCTGCGGGGTAAGTCGGCCAGGCTCACGATCGGCGCGCACTGCGACCTGCACCCGGGGTTCCATTGGGTCGCGGCAGGCCTGGCGCGCCCCGACCAGGCGAGCCTGGGCGCTTGCGGCGTTGGGTTCAACGCCCAGGCTGGCCTGGTCGGGGACTCTGCGCGTCACCGAAAGCACCCCCCACGCGGGGCGCTCGCGGGGCGGCAGCCCTGGCTCGGTCGCCGCACCCATCGTTGGGGCGTTGGCGCCCGAGGTCGGGTACACAAGGAAGGTGCGCCGAGATTTGTGGGGGGCGCACGCCCGTAGGGTGCTGCGCGGGCACAAATCGCAGGTCGGCCGACGGGCCCTGCGGCGCCGCGGCGCGTGCGACGCGCGCCGCGTGCAGCCCGACCGCAGCGCGCACCGCCCGCAGTCGCGTCTTTGCGCTTCTGTGTTGTTTCGCGCGGGCCTGCCGCGGTCGCTCGCGCAGGCGCGCCTCGGGGATCGCGCACTGGGCGGATCGCGGCGCGCCTTGGCGATGCTCGCTTCGCAGTTTGTTTATTATTTTGATTTGGGCACCGCGCTCGTGCGGCGCTCGCGCGGCGCGGGCCCGTCGGCCGTTCTGCCCCACCCACCCGCTCCTGGGTGCGGGGCTGCCTCGGTCGTTGGCGGCCCCTTGTCCGCCTCTCCCGCCCGCCCTTGGGGTTCAACGCCCAGGCTGGCCTGGTCGGGGACTGCGCGTCACCGAAAGCACCCCCCACGCGGGGCGCTCGCGGGACGGCGGCCCTGGCTCGGTCGCCGCACCCATCGTTGGGGCGTTGGCGCCCGAGGTCGGGTACACAAGGAAGGTGCGCCGAGATTTGTGGATAGTAATACTGCACCTACGGACCTAAGAATTTCACAGGCACGCGCGTCATAACCCACTACAGGTGCGAAAAATCTGGTTTCTCAAAATGAATTGTCAAATATCTTTCAAATCTTCACACAAACGACCCAAAGTTACCACATTGTCCTTTCTGGCCGGGTCGACCAACTCGCTCCACCGTGCGCCGGAATTCCTCTAGCTCATCGATAACGAAGAGCTCTACGAGGTATCTCAGCTCGATCGGGTACCGTTACTGCCAAAAAGCGTCGCGGCGGGATCGGCCGTTTCGAGTGATCTTGACGGGTGCTATCAGTTTTCTGTACTTAACTCGCGAGTTAGAATAGCTACAGAGCTGATGCTTACAGAAACGGATTCAGAATCATCAGGCGTGTTCGTCTGTTGCATCCAGAGGTCTGAATTCGGTCTGCTACTCGAGCTAGGTCCGCAACTATTCGTATTCTTCGAGTCATCTTAACAGATGCTGTCGGATTTCTGTACTTAACTCGGGCTGTAGGGGAGCTACAGAGCTGGTACGCACAGGAGTCGATTCGAAATGAGCGTTCGTCTGTTGCATCGAGAGGTCTGAACTCGGTCTGCTACTCGAGCTAGGTTCGCAAAGCTATTCGTATTCTTCGAGTTCTCTTAACATATGTTCTCGGTCTTCTGTACTTAACTCGATCTGTAGGAGAGCTACAAAGCTGGTGCGCACATGAATCAATTCATAATCATCAGGCGCGTTCGTCTGTTGCATCTAGAGCTCTGAACTTAGTCTTCTACTAGAGTTAGGTCCGCAAAACTATTTGTACTCAAGCGATGCTTTTCGAAATAATAGTGAATTGCTTCACTTAACTCGAGCTGCAGATGAGCTTGAGAGCTCTCCTGCACATAAATCAGCAGAGAATCATGAGGCGCGCTAGTCTGAAGTATCTAGACGCTTGGCTTGTGTCTGTGATGAGCGCAGACGCCGAACAACTAGTCAGACTCTGCTATTTTTCTTGTGATCGAATCGTTTCCTGGGCTGAACTTGATGTGCAGATGCGCTTGAGAGCTCTGAGGCATTGAAATGGAACGAGAATCATCATGCGCGCTATTGGAAAGTATGTAGACTCCCGCGCTCAGTCTGCTATTAGCGCTAGGGCTGAACACCGGTTCGTACTCTGCTATTTCCTTGGAAATGGTGTTGTTTTTCTTGGTATCACTTTTCTACAGAGCTGGTCAGCACAGCAATGGGAAGGGAACCGTAAGAGGGAATAGTGAAATCTATCTAGAAGCCTGAGATCAGTCTGCTATCAGCGCTCGGGCCGAGAAACTATTCGTTCTCTGCCGATTCTTTGGACATAATATGGCAAGGAAGCTCTGCGAGTCTCCCGGCGGTGAGAACGGTTGACGGTTTGCCGCCGGCGCCTAGTGGGCGCTACTAAGTGTTCCGAGCATCACCGTGCGAGGCAAGAGCTCTACGAGCGTCGTGGCGGCGAGAGAGCGACAGAGGAGGGAGGAAGTCAGCAGAAGACAGAGTCAGGGGCAGAGACGGAGGGATCAGGGAGCAAGAAGGGAGCAGGGCGGCAGAGAAGGAGCAGGAAGGGAGAGGGAGGGAATCTAGAGGGGGGAAGAAGAGATCAGAGAGGGATGAAGGCGGGGGCAGGGAGGGAAGAGTGAGGCAGACAGCAAAGAGGCAGGGAGAGAGGGAGGAATGAAGAAGACGCAGTCAGGGAGGGAGCGGGAGAAAGGAGGGAGCAGGGAGGGGTGAAGCAGGGAGGAAGGGAGCACAAGAGGGATGGAGGAGCAGGGAGGGAGGGGGCAGGCAGGGAGGATGCAGGCTGGGAGGGAAGGGGGGGCGAGGGGGGGAGCAGGGAGGGAAGAAGCAGAGAGGGGGCGTGGAGAGGAAGGGAGGGAGCAGGGAGGAAGGAAGATATCATAAGAGGGGGGAAGTGAGGGAGAAGGGGGCAGGAAGGGCGAATGAAAGGCAGCGGGGGAGCGGAACAGGGGAACGACAGGGGCAGCAGCGGAGCAAAAACAGGGGCCGCAAACGGGCGGCAGAAGGGGCGCAGCAGGGGGCAGCGGGAGCAGCAGAGGAGCAAGAGCGGGGAAGGAGAC
Organism: Prorocentrum cordatum; assembly: GCA_963575745.1. Classification (NCBI taxonomy): domain Eukaryota; class Dinophyceae; order Prorocentrales; family Prorocentraceae; genus Prorocentrum; species Prorocentrum cordatum. The sequence goes on along the minus strand of CAUYUJ010021944.1, from coordinate 99,698 downwards.
GCGTTGCAGCAGGCGGGGGCGGCCATGGCCATGGTCGTGGCCGTGACCGTGGCCGTGGCCGTGGCCGTGGCCGTAACCTGGAGGCCGTGGCCGTGGCGGTGGCGGCTGTGGCCGTGGTGGGCTTGGCCGTAGTGGCCGTGGCCGTGTGTGGCCGTGGCTGTGGTATCCTGGTTTTGCTCGCTGTGGTGTGCTGGCCGTGGCTGTACTGGCCGTGGCCTTGGTGGCCATGTGCGTAGTGGCCATGGGCGTCTGGCCGTGGGCGTGGTGGACGTGAGCGGGTTGGCCGTGCCGCGTTGGCCGTGGTGGTCGTGGCCGTGTTGGCCGTGATGGTCGTGGCCGTGGTCGTGGTCGTGGCCGTGGTCAAAGTCGTGGCCCTGGCCCTGGCCCCTCGCCGTGGCCATGGGCGTGGCCGTGGCCGTGGCCATGGCCGTGGCTGTGGTCGTGTCCGTGGCCGTGGCCGTGGCCGTGGCCGTGGCCGTGGCCGAGCTTGACGCCTAGCAGGGCGCTGCGTTTCCCTGCGGAAGATACTGGCCATGTTGTCTGTCCCCGAGGCGCAGCTGTATGGGTCTCACGACCTGCGCCGCGGCCATGCGCAGGCTCGGGCACCGCGCCCGTTCGCGCACTGCGACCGCGGGTCGCGCGCAGGACGTGCTGGAAGCTGGCAGTCGCCTGGGGGCGATTCTAAACGCCAGGCAGTGGCGTTCACCAGCGTTCCTGTAATACATCAATTCTCAGGACCTTGAGTCCGGGGCCGTACTGGAGGCGCGACGCGTTTCGCATTATGGCGGTTCGTCATACATTCGTTGCTCTCAGGCGCATTTTGGGCGACTCTTCCAGCAGCGACTGTTCGCCCGATTCAAAAGTCCTGGCGGCGCATCGAGCCGCAGCGTACCGGGGCGTCCTCCGCGTGGGAGGTCTGCGTGGTATCGTGCCTTGCTTCGCCCCTGCAGGCGCGCGCAGCGGGGGGTGGTGCCGCCCGAGCCGCCAGGGCCAGCGTCTGGTTCTTCGCGCCCCTGGCGTCTCGGGCGTCGCTGCGACGCGCGTCAAGGCGACGCTCGGGGCGCTGCGCCCCGTGTCTGGGCAACGGCGGCCCCCTGGGCCGCGGAGCGGGCCTTGGTATCCCTCTGCCCTCCCGCGGCGCGTGGGGCAGGCATTTGTGATGAGCCCACGCGTGTGGACAGTGCTCGCGTTGTCGCAGGGTTGGTGGGCCGGCGCGAATGCTGCCCCTGCGTCTGCCCCGATCCCCTGCCCTCTCCTCGTCCTTGGGGCGGGGGGGCGAGGACAGGGTCGGGGTGCGGGGCCGTGTGTGGGTGGGGGAGGGATGCTGGTGCTGCTCTGCCTGTGCGGCTGCCGCTTCTGCTTTCTTGCGCTCTCTTGTCCGCGGTTCGCCCGTGTGCTGACGCTGGCCTGTTGGCCAAGGCTGTGTGGGCTGGCGGGCGCGTGCCCCGTCGCGCTGGGCCACCGCGTCGTGGTGCGTGTTGCGCTGGGGCGGCCTCGTGGGGCCCGTCCGTGCGCGCGGCTGTGCGCGCCGTGGTTTCGCCCCTCTGGGGAGGGGGCCGCGCGGGGCTCGTGGCGTGCGCGCCGCCCATGCGACGCTGCGTGCCGCGTTGTGTCCCACCCGCCCGCGCCCTGAAGGTTCTTCGCGCCCCTGGCGTCTCGGGCGTCGCTGCGACGCGCGCCATGGCGACGCTCGGGGCGCCGCGCCCCATGTCAGGGGGGCGGCGTTCCCCTGGGCCGCGGGGCGGGCCTTGGTTTCCCTCTGCCCTCCAGCGTCGCGTGGGGCAGGCATTTGTGGGACAAGCATGTATCTTGCCGAGTATCAGGCTCGGCTCAAGAAGACCCCGCAGAAGCAATCATGTTGGGGACAGCCAAACTTTTTTCTTGTCGCAACTCAGGGCGCCGCCGAGAAAAATTCGGCACGCAGAGCTGAGCGCAGCCAGGTCTGTCATCGGAGGCCCTGGGCTGTGGGCGCCAATGTCTCTGTTCTACCATCTTGGGGAAGCGCGTGGGTTTCCAATCTCGTTCAAGGCAGTGGGCGCGATATGTTTGTCGATGATGACCAACGCATGCCTCGCATTTACCTGCGACTGGGACGCAACGTTCGTGTCGTATAAGACGCAGAGGGGTAGCCAGAAACATTTCTAGGTACTAGTGCACCCGCGGAGTGACTGGAAGAGGCAATGCGCTGTCTTTCAGTTGAAGGATAGTTTTGATTCGTTTGACCTGGAAGGGTTCAAGAATACGCACGGCCTAAATCTTGACGACCCTGGCGCAATATCCAGTGATCTTACAAAGCTGATCTGCACATTTTTGCTGCCCACCATGCATCGCTTCGACCCGGTGATTGAGCTCGGGCGGAAGCTGGGACGGTGGTTCGATGAGGACGACGTGAAGGGCGTGGCAACCAGCGCCGTTACGACGTTATCGGCTCTTCGGTCCTTCGTGGCTCCTTGTGTTGTTTTTCGTTTGATCAGCACGTGGTGCAACGGTTGGTGCACGCAACGACGCTTTCAGGACACGGCCGGTCGCTGCAGGCTTTGTAAGGGGTGCGACGGCGAGGACTCGATCGAGCACTGCGCTGTGTGTGGATACCAGTGGAGTGTCTTTGAGATTCGATTAGGGCAACAGTGCCTAGGTATACCCTACGGGAGTTTTTTTTTGCCTCGGCGGCAACCGTCTGGACATGATGATTTTCCGAGCTTGCCACGTTTACGCGGTGAAGAGGGCTGTCGACGCCAACAGGGCCAACGCAAGAGAAAGCGATGCCAGTCAAGTGGGCAGCATGGTGTGGCATGGGCACCGGACCGCGTCGCTGTGCGACGCTAGGTTGGCCAACCGATACCGATGGCAGTGCGGTGGAATGTGATTCTTGACCCACCTGCCATTGTTTCGGCATGTGCCCAGTCTCACCGATACGAGTTTGGGGTGGACTCGTATCGCTCCCTGCTGGCGCTAATTTGCTTGGAATTCGTTCTCCTGAACAGTGGCGACTCAAGCGCTGCGTGTTGGCGCCGTTTGTGCAGCGATCGTGCGCCCCTCTACGAGATCGGATGTGAGTCCGTGCCGCTTAGCCTCTGACGCGCGCCAATGTGCCGTTGGGGTGGCGGCATTGTGGTTCTTCTCCTCGTGTGTCCGTGGTCCGCAGGCTCTGTGGCCTCCTGAGACCCCTTTGGGACTTCTGTTAGGGGCAAAGAATGAATACCCCGCAGAAGCACTCATGTTGTCCACTTCTCCTCGCCAGTTTTTCTCTGTTAGGAACAGTGCACTGTCTGGCATGTGTGCGTGCAGATCGGGCGGGATGGGGTAAAGATGCCACTGTTTTGCAGGCAGCAGGGACCTTCGAGGATGTCATTCTCATACGTGCCGTGCTACCTGACATGCTCAAGCGGGGTTGACTTTTTTGTTTTTGTTTTTGTTTGTTCTTGTCAGTTGTCGGCAGTTCGTGGTGTGCCGCTCGGACGCCGTCGCTTGCTCTGCCCTCTCCGATTCCTTGTGGACCAACGGTTGCGAACTTCACATGGCCCCATCTTCCAGTGGAGCAATCGGATACGAGGCCGTTGTGGAGGACGGAGGGAAACATGCTAATACAACATTCCAGACCAACGTCCATTGATTGTATCGCGTAGATTCAGCTAGGCTAGGATTTCCCATCTTTGCGAACACTTCCTTTCCCATTTGAGGCGTTCATCAACACGGCCCAAACTTCATATTGTTTTTTTCATCGCCGCAGGTCTGGACAGAAAAATGCCCTCGTGACTATATGTACCACATCGTCGTCGCATTCATGGTGATACCTCCGATACGATTGAAGCAGCTTGTTCGCGCCCGTTCAGTATGTTGCCGATTTGTTTCATGGCAAGCTGTTTGTTGAAACAGAAGCGTTTCGCCGACCAAAGTGCTCTCTGAATCTCACACATACGATGGTGCATGTCCGCTTGTGTAAGTATTTCTCTCTCAGTCACCTTCCCAATTATCTCCAACAATTTCGTGTCCTTTGAGATTCATCAAGTGTGGTCCCACCTTTTGGTTATTTGGTTCGAATTTGTAGCCCGTGGATCCCTTCCAATGTGCACATGCAATGGTCTCGTCCATCAATCATCCCTACCAACGTCAAGGAATGATATGTCCGCAGGAGTTCATGTAACAAAAACATCCGCGCATCCTTGCCCATGCAGTTACCCAGCAGCACTGGTGTTCAAACAGTTCCAAGGCGTGCACATGGTCCGTAATTTACCTCAGCGAAGCTCGGCGACAATGATCATCTGTGTCATTTGGGCGTAATGCAGTGGGCGAGGCTTCACCACACACTCTATACGCAATAGGAACCACCAGCGGCCGCTCAAGCTCACGGTCACTGGCAGTCGGAAGCGAAACATCCTGACTAGGCGGATCTCTCTCCCGGTTTTGCCCTGGTCAAACTTTTTTTCTTCAGGCAGGTCTCTGATCGGGGGCCCTTCTCATGGAAGGCTCCCGCCCTCAACACCGGTTCGGCTTTGCCCCCGAGCGTTTCTGCTCCCGCGCCGCTGCTGTGATTTTGCAGGTGGTGTAGCTTTGCGCGTGCTTGGGTCCCCAGGCTCGCGGTGTCCACCCCTATTCGAGAGGTCGAGACACCATTCGTCAGGATAGCCCACGGGGCCCCGCCCTAAAACAGCAGCCGTGCCGCGCTGGTAGCCCCACCATTTGCGATCTTAGCCAGGTGTCGCCGCTGATGTCAAACATGGAGGGGGGGTGCAAGAGGAGGATCATGTAGGTGGAGTTGGACGTGTAATTACTGAGGAATGAGGGCGGGGATGATGATGATGATGATGATGATGATGATGATGATGATGATGATGATGATGATGATGATGATGATGAGGATGAGGATGAGGATGAGGATGAGGATGAGGATGAGGATGAGGATGAGGATGAGGATGAGATGATGATGATGGATGATGATGATGATGATGATGATGATGATGATGATGATGATGATGATGATGATGATGATGATGATGATGATGATGATGATGATGATGATGATGATGATGATGATGATGGATGATGATGATGATGATGATGATGATGATGATGATGATGATGATGATGATGATGATGATGATGAGATGATGATGATGATGATGATGGAGGAGGAGGAGGAGGAGGAGGAGGAGGAGGAGAGGAGGAGGCAGGAGGAGGAAGCAGGAGAGGAGGAGAGGAGGAGAGGAGGAGGAGGAGGAGGAGGAGGAGGAGGAGGAGGATCAGGGGGAGGAGTGGGCCAGGGCGCAGGAGGCGCCCATGTGCTTTTGCTGGCGCGATCCTCTGGCCTCGCTCCTCTGCTTCTTGCTGCTCCGCTTGAAGGCAGGGACCTCGCTGCGGGGCCTGCTCGGTCCCAGGCGTTCAGTGCGTCGCGAAGCGCGCGCAGACTCCAGACGACCCGACGCGGGGTCACCCTTCAGCTCCCCCCGGGTCGCCCCAGGGCGCTTCGCTGCGATGGTCAAGGTGCTCGTCGGCAGGGCCGAGGACCAGCGGCCGACTCGGCGGCCGTCCGGGCCGCCGCGCGGGCGGCCTCGGCTCGCATCCCCTTCGGCCTTGCCCCCCTCTCTTTGCCGAGGGTGCCTCGCGTGTCGCGGTGCCGCCACGGCCGTTTGGATGGAAGGCGGAACGGGGGGCCTCCAGAGGGGGCTGCACTGGAGATTCCAGGGTACCTCGGATGGCTTCCGATGTCGAGGAGGAGGAGGAGGAGGAGGAGGCGGAGGAGGAGGATGAGGCGGAGGAGGAGGAGGAGGAGAAGGATGATGATGATGATGATGATGATGATGATGATGATGATGATGATGATGATGATGATGATGATGATGATGATGATGATGATGTGATGCTGATGCTGATGCTGCTGCTGATGTGATGCTGATGATGATGATGATGATGATGATGATGATGATGATGATGATGATGATGATGATGATGATGATGATGATGATGATGATGATGATGATGATGATATGATGATGATGATGATGATGATGATGATGATGATGGATGATGATGATGATGATGATGATGATGATGATGATGAGGATGGATGATGATGATGATGATGCGGAGGAGGAGGAGGAGGAGGAGGAGGAGGAGGAGGAGGAGGAGGAGGAGGAGGAGGAGGAGGAGGAGGAGGAGGAAGGAGGAGGAGGAGGAGGCGGAACGGGGGGCCTCCAGAGGGGGCTGCACTGGAGATTGCAGAGTGCCTCGGATGGCTTTCGGTGGCCTGCGGCGGTCTAGGGCCTTCAGTGCTTCGAGGGAGCCTCCATGCGCCCCGCCTGCAGCGGGAGGTCAGCCTCCTCGGGCACGGGCCCCGAGTCGCGAGTAGGAAACACCCCTCCAGCGGAAGCGCTTCGGTGGGTTTCCCGGAGAGAGAGAGAGAGAGAGAGAGAGAGAGAGAGAGAGAGAGAAAGAGAGAACAGAGAGAGAGAGAGAGAGGGAGGAGAGAGAACAAAGAGAGAGAGAGAGAGACATATAGAGAACACATTACCCTGCGACGTACCCAACCCGCGTGCATCAAATGGCAAGAGGAGTATGCCAACATTAGCAGGACCAACGACAGTGTAGACGCGGCGATTTGCTGTGCAAGCTACATGGGATGCGCATGCGTTGCACGATTCACAGGACGACGATCGAAAGAACGAGGCTTGAGGCCCCAGGATCGAAGAAGAACGGGTACGGGAACGAGGGGTAGGAGAGGGATGGAATGGAGGGCGGGGGGGGCGAAAGGCCATCGCGGAAGCAGCAGCATGCATGGAGAAGGTGAGGCGGGGAATAGGACGACGATGAAAGTGGCGGGAGGAGACAGAAGACTGCCGCGTTTTTCAAGTGCGAGCTAAACCCGCAGCGCTGCCTGCGCCATGTCGTCGCAGAGTTCCACATGATAAAACTTGTTTAGAGTGCAAGGAACGAGCGAGGCGTAGCTCGCCCGCTAGCTTCTCCGCCTCCTTCCCGCACATTTCAGCGCGGGAGCTGAACGCTCGCAGGCGCGCCGCCAGGTCTGCGGGCGGCCCGCGGGAAAGAAACTCAAGGCCGGGGTCGCGCATCATCAATCGGTTGTCCATCGTCCAAAGTTGCACTGGCGACGTACTGGTTGAACGCGGAGCGAGCAGCATCACGCGCGTGCCTGAACGCCACGCAGGTACAGTGCACGCGCGATTGGGACTTCAGGTCGATCACGCGCGTCTCCACCAGGCGACTTCAGGTCGATCACGCGACAGTTTCACAGATCGCAGCCCCCCATGGATGGCGAGGTCTAATCTGTATCCCCGTAGGGCGTCACTCCGCTGGGCCCCCCACGCAGCCTTCGAAAGTGGCGACAGTTTCACAAATCGCAGCCCCCCAGGGATGGCGAGGTCTGATCTGGATCCCCGTAGGGCGTCACTCCGCTGGGCCCCCCAGCAGGCCGCGAAAGTGGCGATAGTTTCGCAGATCGCAGCCCCCCAGGGATGGCGAGGTCTAATCTGAGTCCCCGTAGGGCGTCACTCCGCTGGCCACCCCAGCAGCCCTCGAAAGTGGCGACAGTTTCGCAGATCGCAGCCCCCCAGAGATGGCGAGGTCTAATCTACGTCCCCGTGGGGCGTCACTCCGCTGGCCACCCCAGCAGCTTTCGAAAGTGGCGACAGTTTCGCAGATCGCAGCCCCCCCAGGGATGGCGAGGTCTAATCTGAGTCCCCGTAGGGCGTCACTCCGCTGGCCACCCCAGCAGCCCTCGAAAGTGGCGACAGTTTCACACATCGCAGCTGGCGAGGTCTAATCTGAGTCCCCGTAGGGCGTCACTCCGCTGGCCACCCCAGCAGCCCTCGAAAGCGGCGACAGTTTCGCAGATCGCAGCCCCCCAGGGATGGCGAGGTCTAATCTGAGTCCCCGTAGGGCGTCACTCCGCTGGCCACCCCGGCAGCCCTCGAAAGCGGCGACAGTTTCGCAGATCGCAGCCCCCCAGGGATGGCGAGGTCTAATCTGAGTCCCCGTAGGGCGTCACTCCGCTGGCCACCCCAGCAGTCCGCGAAAGTGGCGACAGTTTCACAGATCGCAGCCCCCCAGGGATGGCGAGGTCTAATCTGAGTCCCCGTGGGGCGTCACTCCGCTGGCCACCCAGCAGCCCCCGAAAGTGGCGACAGCTTCACAAACCGCAGCCCCCCAGGGATGGCGAGGTCTAAATCTGAGTCCCCGTAGGGCGTCACTCCGCTGGGCCCCCCAGCAGGCCGCGAAAGTGGCGATAGTTTCGCAGATCGCAGCCCCCCAGGGATGGCGAGGTCTAATCTGAGTCCCCGTAGGGCGTCACTCCGCTGGCCACCCCAGCAGCCCTCGAAAGTGGCGACAGTTTCGCAGATCGCAGCCCCCCAGAGATGGCGAGGTCTAATCTAAGTCCCCGTGGGGCGTCACTCCGCTGGCCACCCCAGCAGCCTTCGAAAGTGGCGACAGTTTCACAGATCGCAGCCCCCCAGGGATGGCGAGGTCTAATCTGAGTCCCCGTAGGGCGTCACTCCGCTGGCCACCCCAGCAGCCCTCGAAAGTGGCGACAGTTTCACAGATCGCAGCCCCCCAGGGATGGCGAGGTCTAATCTGAGTCCCCGTAGGGCGTCACTCCGCTGGCCACCCCAGCAGCCCTCGAAAGTGGCGACAGTTTCGCAGATCGCAGCCCCCAGGGATGGCGAGGTCTATCTGAGTCCCCGTAGGGCGTCATCTCCGCTGGCCCCCCCGGCAGCCCTCAAAGCGGCGACAGTTTCGCAGATGGCAGCCCCCCAGAGATGGCGAGGTCTAATCTCAGTCCCCGTGGGGCGCCACTCCGCTGGCCACCCCAGCAGTCGCGAAAGTGGCGACAGTTTCACAGATCGCAGCCCCGCAGGGATGGCGAGGTCTTAATCTGAGTCCCCGTAAGGCGTCACTCCGCTGGCCACCCCAGCAGCCCCCGAAAGTGGCGACAGTTTCACAAATCGCAGCCCCCCAGGGATGGCGAGGTCTAATCTGAGTCCCCGTAGGGCGTCACTCCGCTGGCCACCCCCAGCAGCCCTCGAAAGTGGCGACAGTTTCACAGATCGCAGCCCCCCAGGGATGGCGAGGTCTAATCTGAGTCCCCGTAGGGCGTCACTCCGCTGGCCACCCCAGCAGTCCTCGAAAGTGGCAACAGTTTCACAGATCGCAGCCCCCCAGGGATGGCGAGGTCTAATCTGAGTCCCCGTGGGGCGTCACTCCGCTGGCCACCCCAGCAGCCCTCGAAAGTGACGACAGTCTCGCAGATCGCAGCCCCCCAGGGATGGCGAGGTCTAATCTGAGTCCCCGTGGGGCGTCACTCCGCTGGCCCCCCCAGCAGCCCTCGAAAGTGGCGACAGTTTCACAGATCGCAGCCACCCAGGGATGGCGACCGCAGGCGGGAGGAGGCGGGAGGCGGGGAGGAAGAAAGGTGGAGACCGCAGTGCTCTATTCAAAACGAGTACCCAACGCAGGAGGGTTGGGGCAATTACCCTGCGACGTACCCAGCCCGCGTGCATCAAATGGCAAGAAGAGTATGCCAACATTAGCAGGAGCAACGACAGTGTAGACGCGGCGATTTGCTGTGCAAGCTACATGGGATGCGCATGCGTTGCACGATTCACAGGACGACGATCGAAAGAACGAGGATTGAGGCCCCAGGATCGAAGAAGAACGGGTACGGGAACGAGGGGTAGGAGAGGGATGGAATGGAGGGCGGGGGGGGCGAAAGGCCATCGCGGAAGCAGCAGCATGCATGGAGAAGGTGAGGCGGGGAATAGGACGACGATGAAAGTGGCGGGAGGAGACAGAAGACTGCCGCGTTTTTCAAGTGCGAGCTAAACCCGCAGCGCTGCCTGCGCCATGTCGTCGCAGAGTTCCACATGATAAAACTTGTTTAGAGTGCAAGGAACGAGCGAGGCGTAGCTCGCCCGCTAGCTTCTCCGCCTCCTTCCCGCACATTTCAGCGCGGGAGCTGAACGCTCGCAGGCGCGCCGCCAGGTCTGCGGGCGGCCCGCGGGAAAGAAACTCAAGGCCGGGGTCGCGTATCATCAATCGGTTGTCCATCGTCCAAAGTTGCACTGGCGACGTACTGGTTGAACGCGGAGCGAGCAGCATCACGCGCGTGCCTGAACGCCACGCAGGTACAGTGCACGCGCGATTGGGACTTCAGGTCGATCACGCGCGTCTCCACCAGGCGACTTCAGGTCGATCACGCGACAGTTTCACAGATCGCAGCCCCCCAGGGATGGCGAGGTCTAATCTGTATCCCCGTAGGGCGTCACTCCGCTGGGCCCCCCACGCAGCCTTCGAAAGTGGCGACAGTTTCACAGATCGCAGCCCCCCAGGGATGGCGAGGTCTAATCTGATCCCCGTAGGGCGTCACTCCGCTGGGCCCCCCAGCAGCCTCGAAAGTGGCGACAGTTTCGCAGATCGCAGCCCCCCAGGGATGGCGAGGTCTAATCTGAGTCCCCGTAGGGCGTCACTCCGCTGGCCCCCCAGCAGCCCTCGAAAGTGGCGACAGTTTCGCAGATCGCAGCCCCCCAGAGATGGCGAGGTCTAATCTAAGTCCCCGTGGGGCGTCACTCCGCTGGCCACCCCAGTAGCCCTCGAAAGTGGCAACAGTTCCACATATCGCAGCCCCCCAGGGATGGCGAGGTCTAATCTGAGTCCCCGTAGGGCGTCACTCCGCTGGCCCCCCTAGCAGCCCTCGAAAGTGGCGACAGTTTCACAAATCGCAGCCCCCCAGGGATGGCGAGGTTTAATCTGAGTCCCCGTAGTGCGTCACTCCGCTGGCCACCCCAGCAGCCCTCGAAAGCGGCGACAGTTTCGCAGATCGCAGCCCCCCAGGGGTGGCGAGGTCTAATCTGAGTCCCCGTAGGGCGTCACTCCGCTGGCCACCGCCAGCAGCCCTCGAAAGTGGCGACAGTTTCGCAGATCGCAGCCCCCCAGGGATGGCGAGGTCTAATCTCAGTCCCCGTGGGGCGTCGCTCCGCTGGCCACCCCAGCAGCCTTCGAAAGTGGCGACAGTTTCACAGATCGCAGCCCCCCAGGGATGGCGAGGTTTAATCTGAGTCCCCGTAGTGCGTCACTCCGCTGGCCACCCCAGCAGCCCTCGAAAGTGGCGACAGTTTCACAAATCGCAGCCCCGCAGGGATGGCGAGGTTTAATTTGAGTCCCCGTAGGGCGTCGCTCCGCTGGCCACCCCAGCAGCCCTCGAAAGCGGCGACAGTTTCGCATATCGCAGCCCCCCAGGGATGGCGAGGTCTAATCTGAATCCCCGTAGGGCGTCACTCCGCTGGCCACCCCAGCAGTCCGCGAAAGTGGCAACAGTTTCACAGATCGCAGCCCCCCAGGGATGGCGAGGTCTAATCTGAGTCCCCGTGGGGCGTCACTCCGCTGGCCCCCCCAGCAGCCCTCGAAAGTGACGACAGTCTCGCAGATCGCAGCCCCCCAGAGATGGCGAGGTCTAATCTGAGTCCCCGTGGGGCGTCACTCCGCTGGCCCCCCCAGCAGCCCTCGAAAGTGGCGACAGTTTCACAGATCGCAGCCACCCAGGGATGGCGACCGCAGGCGGGAGGAGGCGGGAGGCGGGAAGGAAGAAAGGTGGAGACCGCAGTGCTCTATTCAAAACGAGTACCCAACGCAGGAGGGTTGGGAAAAAAAAAAAGAAAGATCAGCTACGGAACTGCGACCCCGTGGAGGCCCGCGGCGCTCTCTGCAGGGAAGCTCCCTGGGGACTTCCGTGGACGGGTCCATCCGCAGTGAGACTCCAGGGCCCCGGGGGAGCCCGCGCTGCGACCCGCGTCGGGGGGGTCCTGCAGCGGGGCGCGCAGGGCCGGGGAGGGCCGCGGAGGGCCCGCGCCGCCACCAGCACGCCGAGAGCGACGGCCCGGGCGACGGCGGCCTTCTCTGGTCGACCCAGCTGTCGGGGGCGGAAAAGGGGGGGGTGATGACCAGGGGGGGGGTGGATATCATGGCGGGGGCCATGATATTTCCCCAGATCTCGTGGCGCCTCTCCTTGTTTCGTTACGTCCCTGGCCCCCCCGCTGGGCCGCGCACATGCCGCCGGTCATGATTTGCACGCCCCCCCTCTTGGACACCCCCCTCTTGGCCGCTCCCGAAGCTGCTGGCGGGTCTAGCTCTTCGAGGTCACCGCCGACCTGCTGAGGTGGGCAGAGTCGGACTGCCCCGTGCGTCAGGCTGAGAGCCACCTTCCAAGGGCGCCCTTGCATCCTTGCCTCGGCCCCTCCGAGCTCTCAGCCGCGGATCACGGTGCTTTCGATGTCGAGGGGGAGGAGGAGGAGGCGGAGGAGGAGGATGAGGAGGAGGAGGAGGAGGAGGAGGAGGAGGAGGAGGGGGAGTGTGAGGGAGGAGGCGGAGGAGGAGGAGGAGGAGGAGGAGGCGGAGGAGGAGGAGGAAGGACGCGGGGGAGAAGGAGGAGGAGGAGGGAGTAAGAGGAGAATGCGGACGAGAGAGGAGGAGGAGGCAGAGGAGGAGGAGGAGGGAGGGGAGGGGGAGGAGGAGGAGGAGGAGGAGGAGGAGGAGGATGAGGAGGAGGAGGAGGGGAGAGGAGGAGGAGGAGGAGGAGGAGGAGGAGGAGGAGGAGGAGGAGGATGAGGAGGAGGAGGTAGGAGGAGGAAGGAGGAGGAGGAGGAGGAGGAGGAGGAGGAGGAGGAGGAGGAGCCTCGTATCCTCGCCGCGCGTCCCCATGACCTGGTCGCCCTGCACTGCCGTAGAGTCTCGGCGGATGGATGGCCGTCTTTGCGGCCGGTGGCGCGCGCCGCCCGCACGTGCGGCTCGACAATCGCACGCTGCCGCCTTCATCGAGGGGTGTGTGTGTGTGTGCGTGTGTGTGTGTGTGTGTGTGTGTGTGTGTGTGTGTGTGTGTGTGTGTGT
>CAUYUJ010021944.1:67500-86710 GCA_963575745.1 Prorocentrum cordatum | reverse complement strand
CGTGCGTGCGTGCGTGCGTGCGTGCGCGAGAGTGTGTGTGTGTGTGTGCGTAAAAGGGCACCTGCATTGCGCCTGCATGTTGGAGGTCGAACCTTCATTTCGGAGGGGAGCATCTTGCGGAAGGGGTGGAACAACCTGCAGAATGGAGGTCGAACCTCCGTGATTAATGTTTTTTACTCAAGTGGCCTGAGGGCCCAGGGGCTGGGGTGTTGCTCGCACAAGGGTGGCGTTTTGGGAGGCATCTTCGATGCAGAAGATGACGGAGGACGACGACGAAGAGGAGGCCTTTCAGAAGTCTCTTGGGGTCTGCTGCGAAGCTGCTTGAGGGCTTCTCGGAGGCCTTTAGGGAGCCTGTTGAGGATTCCTGAGCGCCTCCTGGGGCTTCCTTGGGACTCGTTGGGGGCCTCTTGGGACCCGTTGGGGCCACGTTGCGGGTCTTTGGAAGCACCTCGTCGGAGTAGGCTTCTTGGGCTCCTTCCCTTCAGTCGGCCTCGCTTGGGGGCCTCTTGTTTTTTGCTGTAATTTGCCGTCTAGATGGCATCTCGAGGGGGCCTCTTGGTCCGCTGAGGGGCTCTCTTGGACCGTCTCCAGTCTCTGTTGAGCGCTTCTTGGCCCACTAATGGGAAGCAGTGATGTTTGCCTCTTGCGGCCATCGGGATCATCCTGGAGCCCTCTTGGGGCGTCCAGAGCACCTCTCGGGCTGTCCTGCGGTCGGCCTGCCTGTTCTTGAGGGCTCTCTGGCGTGGCTGGGCCCTTCTTGGCCCTTGTGGAGGGCATCCGTTTCAAGCACGCACTTGCAGCTGCTGGCAATGCTGAGAGGCTCAACGCACCGCTGAGCCACAGGCCGCAGAGTGCGCGGGAAGCCGCTGTGAAGGAGTGCTGCCATAACGGCGGTTCACTCTTTTCCCGTACGAATGTGCCGTTTTGTGCACGCAGTCTCTTGCTTGTCGGGGGCGGAAAAGAGGGGGGTGATGACTAGGGGGAGGGGATATCATGGCGGAGGCCATGATATTTCCCCAGATCTCGTGGCGCCTCTCCTTGTTTCGTTACGTCCCTGGCCCCCCCGCTGGGCCGCGCACATGCCGCCGGTCATGATTTGCACGCCCCCCCTCTTGGACACCCCCCTCTTGGCCGCTCCCGAAGCTGCTGGCGGGTCTAGCTCTTCGAGGTCACCGCCGACCTGCTGAGGTGGGCAGAGTCGGACTGCCCCGTGCGTCAGGCTGAGAGCCACCTTCCAAGGGCGCCCTTGCATCCTTGCCTCGGCCCCTCCGAGCTCTCAGCCGCGGATCACGGTGCTTCCGATGTCGAGGAGGAGGAGGAGGCGGAGGAGGAGGGCGACGGGAGGTGCTTGCTTGCCTGGTCTTCTTGGAGGCGACGGGAGGGTGGACCCGGAGGTGCCGACGGCCCCCGCGAGCCGCCGGCGAGCTCCCGGCTTTCCCCCCCCCCCCCGGGGGTGCCCCGCCCGGCCGGTCCCCCCTGTGACGGAGTCTTGGACTTTGCAGTCGGGCCTGTCCCCCCACAGGGGGAGTTGTGGCGAGAAATGAAAGGTACCCCACAAAATAGTCAAAACATGGTCCAGAACTAGCCTGGGGACTACTTTTGGAGTATTGTTTGGCCCTTTTTTTTTTTTTTTTTTTTTTTTTTTTTTTTTTTTTGTTTTTTGTGTTTGTTTTTTTGAGTATTTCTTATGTTTCGTCGAAAATCCTCCTGTAGGGGGACAGGCCCGACATACTCCAGATTTCGTAATAGAAGGGAGGGGGTCTGGACCCTCCAAGACAAGCCATTTCAGACCTCCCCCGTGGGAGAACCCTCCAAAACATCGTCCCCAGACCCCCCAGGCCCTCCAAGATAGCCTGGAAGAGACCCCCCCCGAAATGAGACCCCCCTCCCTTTATTACGAAATCTGGAGTACGGTTTCGGTGGGGCAGGCGCCCTCCTCCAGGGTGGCGGGCACGGGTGCGCGAAGAGATACGCGCAAGCCGCGTGCCGCGGAGCACGATACTCGCGAAGCCGGGCGATCCAGGAAAGTCCCACCGGCCCCTCCCGAACTGGATCCCGGGGTGGCAGCCTGGGCCGGGGCAGTGGAGGAGCACGCAGCAGCACAATCGCGCGTGGGAGGGGCGGCCGCGGTGTCGTTTTCACGTCTCTCTCTCCTTGCAGACGACGCTGGCCGACCTTTTTTGTCAGGTCGACGAGGAGGGAGTAGCAAGCAGGACGAAAGAAGGGACGAAGACGATGACGTACAGGAGCAGGAGAAGGAGGAATAGGAAAATCAGGAGGGGGAGCAGGGGGAGCAGGGGGGTGACGAGAAGATGCACAAAGGAATATGCAATGAAACAAGGACGGGACGGGGTGGCAACCGCTTCTCTTCCACATTCCCCTGTCGTAACTCCTCCTATGCCCTAGGGTTCTTGGGGCGTTTTCGGGGGAGTTTTTGTCTCTCCGACTGATCTCGTGAGGCATTCTTGGGGGTCCTGAGGGGCCTCAAGGGGCCATCTGATTGTGCGTCGCCCGCGGGCAGGTGGGCAGTCTGGGGTGTGCACCCACATCGTATCTTTATTCAGTTTACTTTGATGCCCGGTGCAGAGCGGCAGACCGCGTAAGGTCTCCTCGCAAAAAACAGAAAATCATCTGGGCTGAAGGCAGGGTGCAAGCCATACGAGGCGGGCCAGCCACACTGGATGCTGGGTGCAAAACGGCACATCGCGTGGGACTTCTACGTAGGAACATATACCGTCCGGGTTGTAAGCATGGTGGAAGCAGTAAAAAGTCGGACGCAATCAATATCGGCAAGAGTGTGTCGCGCTGGGCTTCGATGAACAACGACTTGGGTGCAAACGGGGTACAAACAAACGAATCGTTTGAGACTTCCCCACAGACATGATGCGTGCTAAGGTTCAAGCAGGTTACGCATAGGTCACAGGTCGGCGAACTCCGTGGGAATCTCTTACAGCAATTGTTTGATGAAGAGGACAGGGCTGCTTGCGCTGCTGCTGTTCCGTTGCAGATGTAGCCAGTGCCTGCCCATACCCCTCACGAGAGGAACAACTAGTGACGAGTAGTCAGGGAAATAAAAGCTAATTCGCAGGCGTCGTAGCGTATGATGCTCGGCTTCCACACGTATGGCGACATCATTACCGCACCTTTGTATTCAGGGGGTCGAACGATGTACACGCATGTGCAAAAACGATAAGGTCAGCGGTATACTGGTGTAATATTTGCTGTGATACATCAAATCGTTCGACGTTACAGGTATGGTTGATTGAATGTATGTACTCTTCGGACGAAGAGTGATAGGTATGGTGTTCTGGCATATGCAGTAAACGCTTGCGTCATGGATGGGGGAGGGGGGCAGGAAGCTCTCTTCAGGCTGTCGTCTGTCTACCCCTCCCCTTCTTCCGCGCCCTCTCCTTTTCATCCTCCTTCCTTCTTCCCCCCTCTCTCTGTATATCTCTCTCTCTCTCTTTTTCACTCTCTCTCTCTCTCTTTCTCTCTTTTGTTCTGTGTCTCTCTCTCTCTCTTTCTCCCTTCCTCTCTTTCTCCCTCTCTCTCCCCCTCTCTCTCTCTTTCTCGCTCTCGTCCTCTCCTCTCCCCTTCTGCCCCCCCCCCTCCAGTGCTCTCTCCCGACGATCGGCGTCAGGAACGCCATATGTTGCCTTGCATTTGCTTGTAGTTCCCAGGCGTTCCTTCGGAGTGCTGGCCCTGCTCCCGTTTCGTTTTTTCCCCCCTGCCCCTCGCCCCTGGTCTTTGCACTGGCCCTGCGGGTGGTGTCAGGCTTGTTTCGAGATCCCCTTGGGGACCATCGGCTTGCAATAGCATCGAGTGACAGCGTGGACATGTGACTTTTCCCTTCCACGTTCCCACAGTTTCGCCATTGTTCGTTCGAGGACGCACGGTGATTGTGTCAGTTCTTCGTTCCAGTCGAGTGTTGCGTGCGGCAGCGCAGGACCCATGGTGCGAGATCGACCTCTCGGTGGAGGATGTCGAGGACCCGAGTGCCGTCGAGAGGGCTTCCAGTTGGGGTGACGGCCCAAGACGGGACGCATGTATGATCTGCCTGGCCGTTGACGGGATGATGGTCTTTCCGTCACATTGCTATGTTCACCAACCGTTTTTTTGAAGGGTGGAGGCCTGCCTCAGGACATCACAGCGCTCGGTTTTGGAGTAGCCTGGCGCCGAGTGCCGACGGGCGCCCGAGAACCACTGCGAGTGCCGTGCGCCGCCTTCCCTCGACCGCGTTTCTCTGTGCACGTGTCCTTTCACGGTGTCTGCGGAGGTACCGCCGCTGTCAATGTCATTGTGCCCCGTTCGGCGTAGGATCGTCCCCCCTCGGTTGGGGCCGCCTTGTCTTGGATCTCCGCTTGCTTGGCCTGCGTCTATGCGGAGCATACGCGCACTGTCGACCCACCTTCACCCGTGAGAATTCAGGGTCCATCTGCGGCGCTTCCACATCCACTCTGGAGAGGTGGACCTCCTTTACGAAACGTAGGAAACCGCTCCTTTCCAAGCATGGTGCGTCCACACCGTTCAAAAAGTCGGGTCCACCTCCGTCCAAACATTGGGGGTCCGCATTCAGGGCCTGACTTGGAGGGAGGGAGGGAGGGAGGGAGGGAGGGAGGGAGGGAACACTACTGCTGCACGTTTTTTGTCCTGGTCTGCGTCGGCCCTCAGATCTGCAGTCATCGCTGCCGAGAAGACAGCTTTCAGAGTGCTTCAGCCAGATTGGTTCAGGTGTCGGCCGCCCTGGGCCGTCCAGCAACCTGTAATCCTCCTCCTCCTCCTCCTCCTCCTCCTCCTCCTCCTCCTCCTCCTCCTCCGGTGGGGGGACGACTTGGACAGGGAGCGGCAGGAACAGGGGAGCTCTCAGCCCGGGCAGCCCGACAGCGGCCTCTCCACCGTGCTCGTCTTCTCTTCTGTGAAGGGCAAGGGGCCCGCGAGCCAGCCGCCCGTCTCAAATTGGCGGCCAGGTGATTTTGTGCTACGCGAAGGTCCGCGCAAAAAGTACCCGCATTCGCGAGACGCAGTGCGTTGAGTGTGAGAATCAATAGGGAGATCGATCTTGGTCGTATTCGCGTTTTCACGTTGGAATCCCTCCGTGCGAGCCCTGGAGGCTCCTCGCCGTCATTCAAGGCATTTGGTGCCCACTGTTGGGTGCAGCACTGAGGTCGACGCCCGCCGCACGAGAGGACAGATGGGTAAGATGATCGTAAGTCCGTGGGTGTGCTGGAGCCTCTGGTTCCCCGTGCGGTAAGCTCAAGGTATAGCGCGCTCCCTCCGAATTGATGTCTGCCGTTCTCTCAACCGCGAGTGCTGATGGCAGTTCACGAGTGCAAGCGCTTGTACTGCCGTCCCGTGTCCTCATGGACCTGGAGCTCTGTGCAAACCGCACGGGTTTGACGGCATCTTCTCGGACGGCGAAAACACAACAAGTGCGCACGTCATGCCGTCATTTTGCGAGGAGCGCACACTGCCGCACATGGGAGGGACGGCGAAGTGCGCCTGGAGGGCCTGCAACAGGGCAAACCTCCATCGCCACTCGCCACGCGGGCCCGGATCTGGCCCGCCGCACGGCGCCGCGGCGCCGTTGGGCAACCCCGAGGCCCAGCTCTTCGGGCGGAGTCGATCGGTAACGCCGGGAGGCCCTCGCCTCCTCCTCCTCCTCCTCCTCCTCCTTCCTCCTCCTCCTCCTCCTCTTCCTCCTTCTCCTCCTCCCCCTCCTCCTCCTCCTCCTCCTCCTCCTCCTCCTCCTCCTCCTCCTCCGCCGCTCTCTCGGGCGGGCTCGCGCGCTCTTCGGCACACCAGCTGCCCGGATCGCTTGCTCCGGCAGGTCGCCCCCTCCGCCCCTGTGTGCACGCACGGAGCGGCGCCGCCCCCTCCGCCGCCGCTTCCGCCCCCCCCCCTCCCCCCCCTCCCTCTCCGGAGGTCCACGGGCACTCGGCCCATCTCCCGCTTCTCCCCTCCTGGCTCTCCCTCCACTGGGGGGCGGCAAAGAGGGGGGTGATGACTAGGGGGGGGTGGATATCATGGCGGGGGCCATGATATTTCCCCAGATTTTATAGCGCCTCTTCTTATTTCATTACGTCCCTGGCCCCCCCGCTGGGCCGCGCACATGCCGCCGGTCATGATTTGCACCCCCCCCTCTTGGACACCCCCCTCTTTGCCGCTTCCGATCCACCCCCTCCCTCCCCCCCCCTTCCCCTCCCCTCTCTCTCGTCCAAGTCGTCCTTCTGCGTGCGGCCGAAGGACTGGAAGAAGGGCCCAGGGCCTAGAGCGCTTTGCAGCTGTTGCCGCCTGGGCCAGTTGGCCGACATGGGGCACATGAAGAGGAACAGTGTTCGAAGGACGATGACGATCATGATGATCATGACCATGATTATGAGGATGAGGAAGAGGAAGAGGAGGAGGTGGAGGAAGATGAGGACGAAAGGGAATGCGGGAAGGGCGGAAGGGGATAGGATGAACAAGGGACACTGGCGAGAGGGAAGGGACAATGGCAGGACGGAAGGAGGAAGGGACAGAGAGGGAAGGAGGTAAGAATTTGGGATGGAGAAAGACAAGCAGAGCGGAGGCAGAAGGTATGGGGGGGAGAATTCGAAGGAGGAGGGTGCCGACGTGCTGAGATAACATGGAGGACGAGGATGAGAAGGAGGTGGAAGTGCAGGAGAAGAGGATGGACGCCGAGGCCGGGGAGGAAGGAGCAGGCGGACACCAAAGAAGTTTGGAGCAGGGCGATGGAAGCCGAAACCCCGGAGGTGGCCGAGCATGAGAAGAAGGGGGATGAGAAGGCGTGATCAGCAGGATGATGAAGAGGAGCAGGCGTGGGACGAGGCAACGAGAAAAAACATAGACATCTATGTATAATGTATATATTCAGAGAGAGGGAGAGAGAGAGGGATATGTCCATTTATTTATATGTCCAGAGAGAAGGCGTGATCAGCAGGATGATGAAGAGGAGCAGGCGTGGGACGAGACACGACAGAAACATATGCTGAGGAGGCGGAGAAGGAGGAAGGGTCGGAGGACCAAAAGGACAATAAGCAGGAAGACACCGTGGTCTAGGTGGAGAAGGAAGGCAACGAGAAAACATACCTCTATATGTAGAGAGAAATATATGAGGCGATAAATAATGTATATATATGTATATATATATGTACAGAGAGAGGTATAGAGGAAGGGATATATATATATAGATGTGTATATATACATATATACCTATACGAACACCATTCGGGTGATAAGGAGGTTCGGGGGGGAGGAACCAACGTCTCACTCGATCGGTCTCACTATCGATCTCACTATCGATCTCACTCTCGGTCTCGCTCCGTCGATCTCACTCGATCGATCTCACAATCGATCTCACTCGATCTGTTTCATTCGATCGATCTCACAATCGATCTGACCATCTATCTCAGAATCGATCATAGTATCGATCCCACCCACTATCGATCTCACAATCGATCTCACATTCGGTCTCACTATCGATCTCACTATCGATATCACAATCGATCTCACAATCAACGACATCATCATCATCAACATCATCGTCATCAACGTCATCAACATCGTCATCATCAACATCATCATCATCATCGGGACACCATCATCGTCATCACCTCATCACCATCATCATCAACATCATCTTCATCACCATCATCATCATCATCATCATCATCATCGGGACACCATCATCGTCACCATCATCATCAACATCATCATCATCGGGACACCATCATCATCGTCACCATCATCGGAACACCACCATCATCATCATCATCATCATCATCATCATCATCATCATCATCGTGACACCATCATCATCAATATCAGCATCATCATCACCATCATCGGGCCACCGTCATCAAAATCATCGCCATCACATCATCATCATCATCCTCATCATCAACATGATCATCATCATCATCATCGGGTCACCATCATCGTCATCATCATCATTAACATCCTCATCAACATTTGGACACCATCATCATTATCACCATCACCATCAACAGCATCATCATCAACCTCATCATCATCATCATCATCATCATCTTCATCATCATCATCATCGGGACACCATCATCATCATCATCATCATCATCATCATCATCATCATCATCATCATCATCATCATCTCATCATCATCATCATCTCATCAACATCATCATCATCATCAATATCATCATCATCATCATCATCATCATCATCATATGGACACAATCATCATCAGCAACATCATCATCATCATCATCGGGACACCATCATCACCACCACCATCATCATCATCATCATCATCAACATCGTCAACATCGTCATCATCATCGGGACACCAGCATCATCACCACCATCACCATCACCATCACTATCACCATCACCATCACCATCATCATCATCATCATCATCATTCTCAACAACATCGACATCATCATCATCATCATCATCATCATCATCATCATCATCATCATCATCATCATCATCATCATCATCATCATCATCATCATCATCATCGGGACACCGATGGGACACCGGCGGGACACTGGCGGGACACCGCGCGGGACACCGCGCGCCACCGGACGTCGGAAGGGAGACATTTGGTCCGGCCGCGCCTCAGGCGGAGGCGGGACACCGGCGGGACACCGCGCGCCACCGGACGCCGGGAGGGAGACATTTGGTCTGGCCGCGCCTCAGCCACAGGAGATTTTCTTCTCGCCCGCCCACGCAGCTTCGCCTCGCCCGCACGCACGGCACGCACGAACACGAAACCGAAACCGATTTCCCGGTAGGGGGGCTCTCCCTTCCACTTCGATCTCACCCCCTCACCTCCGATATATGTATATCTGTGTGTCTACAAACATAGAGGGATACACATACACATGCATGCATGTATGCATGTATGCATGTATGCACGTATGCATATATGCATGTATGCATCTATGCATGTATGCATGTATGCATGTTTGCATGTGTGCATGTATGCATTCATGCATGCATGCATGCATGCATGCATGCATGTATGTATGTATGTATGTATGTATGTATGTGTGTCTATGCATGTATGGATGGATGGATGGATGGATGTATGTATGTGTGTGCATGCATGTGTGTGCATGCATGTATGTATGTCTGTATGTCTGTAATGCATCGTATTGCAATGCCATGTAATGTAATGTATGTATGTATGTGTGTAAGTATGTGTGTATGTGTTTAATGCTTTGTATGGTAATGTAATGTAATGTATCGTGATGAGATGTATTGTATTGTAACGTAACGTAATGTAATGTAATGTAATGTATGTATGTATGTATGATTGTAGGTGATTATGTATGTATGTGTGTATGCATGTGTGTATGTGTGTATGTATGCATGTATGTATGTATGCATGTATGTATTTGTGTATGCATGCATGCATGCACGCATGCATGCATGTATGTATGTATGTATGCATGTATGTATATATGTATGTATGTATGTATGTATGTATGTATGTATGTATGTATGCATGCATGTATGTATGTATGTATGTATGTATGTATGTATGTATGTATGTATGCTTGTAATGTACGTATGTCTCGATGTATGTATGCATGTATGTATGTACGTACGTACGTATGTATGGATGTATATGTGTAGGTATGTGTATACGTCTGTATGTAGGTCTGTATGTTTGTATGTATATATACATGTATGCATGTATATATATATATGTACAGAGATATATACACAATACTGTATCTTCCTTTGCGCCAAACACTATTCGTTTTTTTGTCCTGGCGTTTCAGCCTGTGTCTCTTCCCCCGTCCCTAATATCGCCTCCTCCTCGTCCTCACCGGCTCGTCCTTTGAGGGGCTCTTGGGGACCTCGCACATTTTTTAGGGTCTTCGGAGGCCTCCACGGCGCATTTTGGTGGCCTCTGGCGAGGAGGATGAGGAAGAGAGTGAAGTCGTTGCTTTTTTGCCTCCCATTGGCATCGGGCGATGTTGCCCTTACTTGTCCGTGCGTGGCCACCTACTGGTTCCAATCTACCAGGCGTAGACATCGCAGAGGAGAAGCTGAAGGAGGCGCCCATCCTTTTCTCGCTTGACGGCAGTAATAATGTACGGCTGGAGCGTCTTGCATGGTTCAGATAGCGAGGGCAAGCCACCCAGACGGGCCAACTCGTATATCGTTGGTATGGGTTACCTGTGCAAACTCATCTCGGTCGTCCTCTTCTGCTTCGCCTCTTCATTGCGAAATGTTGCCGTGGGTCTGACCGATCGGTTCGTGGCTTTCCCAAGAACGCTACAAGTACACACTGCTGGTACGATGCGAGGCCAGCCTCCCCCCTGGCAAAACCGAGCAGGGTCATCCTTGGAGTCCTCCACGCCTCCTCTTGGCTGCCTCGCCCGAGCTTGCCCTCGGTCCTTGGTGGCGTGGGGTTCACCGTCAGATTTTTATATTTAATCGCTTCGCTCATGCCGCCGGCCCTGGAGCCCTCTTTAGGAGTCTTGGGGACCTCTTGGGGACCTCTTGGGAGTCTCTTGGGGCCCTCTTGGGAGTCTCTTGGGGCCCTCTTGGGGACCTCTTTAGGAGCCCTGGGGCCTCTTGGGGACCTCTGGGAGTCTCTTGGGGCTCCTTGGCGGCGTTTTGGAGGCCCCCAGGGCCTCTTGGGGGGCTCTTGGGGGTAGTCGATTGCGGCTCCCCCCTCGGAGGCCACGATCCTCGTGAGGGGTGTCGAAAAATACCCTCCCCTGGAGTGGTCTGGTGGCTTCTCCCGGGCTTCTCTCGGGACCTTGCCGGGGTACTTTTCGTCCGGGGGCCCCAGGGGCCGCTCCGCGCGCGCGAACTAGAAATATTGTTAACAAGTTACCGGAGATCTTAGCACGCCTCTGGCCCGTTGGGCCGGCGAATTCTCATATGGCCGGGGAGCCCACACCCCAGCGCCCCCCCCCTCCCCCAAACACGAATTCCGCCTCCTCGGGCCTGTCTTGCGCCTTGCCGTGGCCATCCTGGGGTCGTCTTGGCGCCCCCCGAGGCAAGCGACAGTGTACAAGCGAGAAGGCCGACGGCCGAAGACATTGTTTTCATATTTTTTGGGGTAAAACAATGATTTTCGAATCTCTGGGCCCTTTAGGGCAAGCCTGTGTAGAGGAGGAGGAGGAGAATGAGGAGGAGGAGGAGGAGGAACAGGGGAGGAAGTAGAGGAAGAGGGGGAAAACAGGAGTAAGAGGACGAGGATGGAACGAGAGAAGGAGGAGGAGGAAAAGGAGGATGAGGAGGATGAGGAGGATGAGGATGAGGATGATGAGGAGGATGAGGATGAGGAGGAGGAGGAGGAGGAGGAGGAGGAGGAGGAGGAGGAGGAGGAAGATGCCCTGCTTCATGCTAGCCCACCCACTCGCCTGAGACATATTCGCGCCTCTGGGCCCCGAAACGCCGTGAGCTGGCCTCAGCCGGTGTTGGCCGGTCGCTCCCGCTTAGGGAACGCTACGCCCATTCCGACTTGGCGGTGGCCCGCCCCATGTCCACGCGCACGCACGCCGCTTGCACTCGAATCTACAAAAATCAAGGTGCATGGCGCGAAGTGCCAATGCAGCTTTTTATGTGTATTTATATATACACACACAGGTGTGCATGTGTGTGTGTGCGCGCAGAAGGATCGTGGCGTTCTGGCTCCCACTTCATGGGGCACGACGCGCACGAGTGGTCTCGGCTAGGTTGCACGCACGCACGCCGCTTGCACTCGAATCTACAAAGATCAAGGTGGATGGCGCGAAGTGCCAATGCAGTCTTGTATACACCGCCGTGACAAAAGATTGTGCGGTTTTATGATATGGTGGAATCTCCTATCCCTCTGAAGATTCCTAACATTGACATGCGTCCTCCGCGATCCCGCGGAGTAATTCGGGTACCTCTAATTAATAACATTGTTATCTCAAAACAGGATCGGAAATTACTCCGCCCATTCCTGTATGAAAAACGGGACGGGATGCGTGTCCACGCGGAGTAATTTCTACTCCGCCCACTCCGTTTACTCCGCCAGTCTTGAGTCATGTTGAATGAAGACCGCATAATACTTTTGTCACGGCAATGTATATATATATATATATATATATAGGTGTGCATGTGTGTGTGTGTGCGCGCAGAAGGATCGTGGCGTCCTGGCTCCCACTTCATGGGGCACGGCGCGCACGAGTGGTCTCGGTTAAGTTGTTGTCGGCGCTCTTCAGTTTGGGAGCCTTTGCTCCGCTGAGCCAGTCGTATATTAGACTTTCAAAGCCGCTCCTCTCATCGGAGAGTGGGGCCAGCGTTCGCTCTCGCGGATGGGCGCTGCGCTGGCTGGCAGAACTCGTGCTGATACTCATTCTCCTCCTCGTCGCCCGCTCCCCGTGCCCTCCCTCTTTTGAGCAGAAGTCAAGGGAAGTAAAAACGCCCCTACCCTGGTTTACGAGGCGCTGTGCTCTGAAACTCCTGTGGGGTGACAGGGTACACCCTGCGTGACGTGCCGCGTCCTGGCGGCTCCAGGCTCTGGGGGTTCCCTGGAGGTTTACAGACCACGCACTTGTAATCCAGGGTAGGGTCGTTTTTTCATCCCTCAAAGAAGTGCGCTCAATGTTCGTACTTGACATGGGGCCGCAGGCTGCGCGCAGCGCAAGAGGCGGCCCGGGCGGGCGCGCGCGCCTCGCGCGTGTGCTGAATCTCGCTCGCCCTGTCCCGGGAGGTGCTGCAGCTGCCCCCGATCACGGTCGAGAGCTGCCACGAGCGCGAGGAGCGTTCCTCCAGCTGGGGGCCTGCCCGGTGTGGACTTCGGCGTAGCATGTCGGGAGGTTAATAGCCACGCGTCGCCGCTCTGATCTCGTGTGTCCTTTGTGCGGTCTGCCCATGGGTCTCGTCCGCCAGAAGTGCATCTCTGCTGCCGTTGGACACGCTCTCATCTCCTCCGCTCGGCCATCGTCTCCTTGACCAGAGTCCCCATGGCCGTGCACTTGTACATGCCCAGTGCTGGTAGAAGTTGTCGTTCGTTTTTTTTCTTGAGTAGTTGCTATATCACGTATACACCCGTATTCGCTCCGATTGCGTAGTGTTTTTACCCGCACATCTGGGATGGTTTGCCGTCGATCCAATGAGGAGAGTCACCTTTTCATTCCTATTTCTCTGCCCGACCCCTCTCCTTGAGTCGCCTTATATCGTGCTCCCTTCTCCCTTGCTCCTGCCTCCACCGTCGCTTTACCTTCCTCCCCCTCCTTCTACTTTTCCATCCTCCCTTTTCTCCTCTCTCCTCCGTCCTGTCTCCTCCAGTCCGCCCTCCCTCCCTCTCGCCCTCCCTTCCTCCCTCCCATCTCCTTCCTCCCTCCCCTTCTTGCTCCTACCCCGTGCTCCCTCTTCACCTTCGCCCCTCTCCATCCTTAACCTGCCTCCTCTTTCTCCTCCTCCTCCTCCTCCTTCCTTATCCTCCCCATCGTCCTTCTCCCTCCTCGTCTGTCTCGTCGTCCTCCTCCTCCCTCCTTCCTCTTCTGCTTCATATCTATTCCTTCCACTATATTTGTGCACGCGGGCGGGGGGGGGGGAAACCGCCCCCCGCCTCCTCCAAACAATAATGGACCTCCCGGTTCCGTGGCCGGGGGGGCCCCCTGGACGCGCCTGTAGAGGGTCCCCTGGGCTTTCCCGATCTCCTGGAAGCCCCTGCTGGGCCTGGGCAACGGGCCCAGATCGGTCAGAACGGCGGCCAGACGGCCCCCCGAGGGCCCGAAGACTTCCCAGACACCCATCAGACGCCCGAAGACGACCGAAGAACCCTCAGATGCTTTCAAAACGCAGAAACACGTGGATGTCCCATGTGTTTTTGTATGATTTTGGGAATGCTTTGTTCCTCGGTCTTCAGGCGTCCGAGACTGCCCAGGAGGCCCGAAAATCGTACCAAAACTACCAGAAAGGGCTTCCAGACAGTCCAAGAGAGCTCCAAGACGGCCCAACGAGGCCCCAAGATGGCCCGAAGAGAGCCGCACGATGGCCCAAGTCAGCCCCATGACGCTCCCCGATGCATTCCAAAGCGTGACGCTGTAGTTCAGGGAAACTGCGGTTGGAAGTAGGGTGGCCCGAACTTGAAATGCAAGCTGCAAGAGGGAAGCCCGTGGCTGGGCAGCAATCGGTAGGCATGTGGCCATGCTGGCTCTCATGTCTCGCTTCATTCGACGCGAAAATCAAAACCAACATCTGCCAAGCCAGCACCCTCGGCTGGGCAGGTCCAAAGGAGGAGGAGGAGGATGAGGTGGCTCGAGGAAGCCCTTCAGGAGACCTCCAGGAGGCCCCAATGAGCTTTTCAAAGACGTTCGAGAGGTCCCCAGCATGCTCTCCAGGGAGGATGCTCGGCGAACAAAATTCGAGGAGGGTAGGGAAAGCTTCGCAGGGTAGGGCGAGAAGGAGAAAGAGGAAGGGAACCTGGAACAATGCAGGAATTAATGAAACACCTTGTTACAGCGTCGGTGTCGGAAAAGTCAACCTGGAGTCATCGTCTAATTGTGTGTTCAACCTTTCTGCTTTTCCGCCTGCATGCCAACATTCAAGGACCAAGGTACATGGCGCGAAGCGCTAATACAGTCT
This sequence comes from Prorocentrum cordatum, assembly GCA_963575745.1. Lineage (NCBI taxonomy): Eukaryota > Dinophyceae > Prorocentrales > Prorocentraceae > Prorocentrum > Prorocentrum cordatum. The sequence goes on along the minus strand of CAUYUJ010021944.1, from coordinate 72,136 downwards.
TGTACATATATACATATGTATATATAGTTATACAGACTCATACACACTCCCTATTCCACCTAGCCTGCCTTTCCTAATCTCCATCATCTCATCCTCGATTTTATTCTCCTCGTCCTTACATTTTCTCTTCCTGCCTCCTCCCTACTCCTTCACCATTCTCAATCATCCTTCCTGATTCATCTTGCTTCCTTCCCAGTGCTTCCTTCTGTCCTCCTCCGTCCTCAGTTCTTCCTCCTTCCTCCTTCCTTTCCTCCAACTTTGCTCTCATCTGTGCCTTTCTCCCTCATTCCCCAGCGCTCTCTCTTTCCCCATTTTATATGCCGCGCATCCCCTTTCTCCCTTTCCTTTGCTTCTCCAACTCGCGCCCTATTCTTGTCTCTTCTGTCAACTTTTCCCTCCTCCCTCCTCCCTCCTCTCTTTCCCTTTACCTCCTTCCTCCTCCCTCCTTCATTCATCCCCCGCGCCCGCTTCCCTCCTCCCACATCCCTGTCCCTTTCTCCTCCTACTTCCTCCTTGCTCCCTCGTATGGTTCCTCCTTCCTTATCCCGTTGCCCTCCTTCCATCCATTTCTTTCTCCCTTCTCCTCCTTACCCGTTTTTTTTTTTTTTTTTTTTTTTTTTTTTTTTTTTTTTTTTTTTTTTTTTTTTTTTTTTTTTTTTTTTTTTTTTTTTTTTTTTAAATTATTTATATATATATATATGTATACATATGTATTCTCTCTCTCAATGCATCAATCATTATCTCCCTCTTTTCCTCCCTCTTTTTCTTGCCCTTTCTCTTTCTCAGTATCCGGCTGCCTGCGGCAAACCCCGCCACCGTGCCTGCACAACAGCGCAGCAGCAAGGATACCGAGTCTAGGACCAACGCAATTCCGACGACGGGTCTGAACCAGGACGGGTCGTGAACTCGACTGGGTCGTCGTCGGTGCGGCAGTTCAGTGAGCGGTCTGACTTGGGAAAAGCGTCGCGATCTCGACCTCGTCTTCTTCCGCGCGGTGTGGAGGAAGACAGGGAGGGGGAGGCGGAGGACGAGGAGATTGGCCACGTGAAGACGAGGGGGAGGAGGACTCATGGGCCACCGCCTTGGGTCAACCCCGCCCTCCCCCTCAGAGATCGTGGGGGGTTTCGGGGTAGGGTTCGCCTGTGGCCCCCTAGCTCCCCGCACGCGCGCCGAACTGGCGGGGCCTCGTGGTCCACGCCCCGCGGCCGCGCCCCCCCCCCCCGTTGCCTTCTGCCCCCGTGCCTGCCTGCCGCCCTCCCTTATTCCTCCTCCTCCTCCTCCTCCTCCTCCTCCTCCTCCTCCTCCTCCTCCTCCCCCTCCCCCTCTCCTCCTCCTCCTCCTCCTCCTCCTCCTCCTCCTCCTCCTCCTCCTCCTCCTCCCTCCTCCTCCTCCTCCTCCTCCCCCTCCTCCCTCCTCCTCCTCCTTCCTCCCCTCCTCCTCCTCCTCCTCCTCCTCCTCCTCCTCCTCCTCCTCCTTCTCCCCCTCGTGCCCGAAGGCCGCGCGTCTGCGCAAGGTGTCGTCGTTGCTTGGATTTCCCGGGAGGGTTCCGCAATGCTCCGCGTCCACGTCTTGGCCGCTGCAGCCGCCTGGCTGCGCGCCGCACCAGGCAGGGCCCCCGTTGCTCTCGCGCGGTCGCCGATACCTCCGCCAGTGTCCCTCGTTCTCCTTTTCCGCCTCCTTCCCTCCTTCCCTCCTCGATCCTCCTCCTCTATCTTCTCGTCGTCCTCCTCCTTCTCTCCTCCTCCTCCTCCTCCTCCTCCTCCTCCTCCTACTCCTCCCTCCCTCCTTCTGGCGGCGTGCCGGCTCACCCTGCCGCGGACCTCTGTTGCGCGCTGCGTTTGGGGATGCCTCTCGGCCGTCGTGCTCTCAATCTTGGGCAGTAGAATTCGTGACATGTTCGTTGCGTGCTGCCGCTCTTGGGGGGAGCCTCGCTGCGCCCCGGGGTGGTCACTGTTGAACCGCCGCGCCGTCACAGAGCCTCTCTGCGCCACGTGCTTCCCCACTCCCCATCCCTCTCCTCCTTCTTTTCCTCCTCCTCCTCCTTTTCCTCCTCATCTCCTCCTCCTCCTCCTCCTCCTCCTTCTCCTTTTCCTCCTCCTTCTCCCTCCTCCTCCTCCTCCTCCTCCTCCTTTTCCCTCCCTCCTCCTCCTCCTCCTTTTCCCTCCTCCTCCTCCTTCTCCTATTGCTCGCTCTCCTCCTCCTTTTCCTCCTCCTCCTCCCGTCGCTCTCTGCACTGGCAGAGTCGTCGCCTTGCATGCGCCCGCCCGCGAAGGCGGCCAGGCGCGGCCAGCAGAAACCTGCTCTCCCTTCGGTCTGGGTCAGGTGCTGCGGCTCGCTGGCCAGAGGGGCTCCGGACATTTTTCGTTTTAAGTCTTGCATGCCTCCACGAACATGTAGTCCAGATTTCGTAATAAAAGGGAGGGGGTCTGGACCCTCCAAGACAAGCCATTTCAGACCTCCCCCGTGGGAGAACCCTCCAAAACCTCGTCCCCAGACCCCCCAGGCCCTTCGGTCTGGGTCAGGTGCTGCGGCTCGCTGGCCAGAGGGGCTCAGGACATTTTTCGTATCAATTCTTGCGTGCGTCCACGAAAATATAGCCAGCTGGAGCCAGAGGCCCACGAAAATATAGCCAGCTGGAGCCAGAGGCCCAGTGGGAGTGCATGGCTCGATCGAAACATTATGCTGATTTGTTCAGATGTTTCCGTTTTGACGTGTTAGCAGAAAGCGCATTAAGTTTCACCGCGAAGAAAGTGGTCTTGTTTTGTTGTTCGTCTTGGTTTGTTCGTTCTCGTCGTCGTCGTCGTCGTCGTCGTCGTCGTCGTCGTCGTCGTCGTCGTCCCTCGCCGTCGTCCCTTGTCATCGTTCCTCGTCGTCGTCCCTCGCTCTCGTCGTCGTCATCGTCGTCGTCGTCGGACGTCGTCTTGCTTTGGCCTGGCGGGCTTTTGTCCGCCAGTCTTCCTTCCATTTCCATTACTCCCTCCCTTCTGCTCCTCCTCCCCCCCTCTTCCTCCCTGCCCCTGCCTCCGAGGACGGGGATCTGCAGTGGGACGAGATCACGTTTGAGGAGGAGGTCGTGTGCCTCCCGCCGGCTTGGACTTTTTTTTTTTGTTCTCTCTCTCTCTCTCTTTTTCTCGCTCGCTCCTGCTCCTTCTCCTCATCTCCTCGTCCTCCCTACTCTTCCTCCCTCGCTCCCTCCCTCCCTCCCGCTCCTCCTCGTCCTCCTCGTCCTCCTCGTCCACCTCCTCCTTCTCCTCCTCCCTCCTCTTGCTCGACCTCGTCCTCCTCCTCCTCCTCCTCCTCCTCCTCCTCCCTCCTCCTCCTCCTCGACCTCGTCCCCATCCTCCTCCTCCTCCTCCTCCTCCTTCTCCTCCTCCCTCCTCTTGCTCGACCTCGTCCTCCTCCTCCTCCTCCTCCTCCTCCCTCCTCCTTCTCCTCCTCCTCCTCCTCCTCCTCCTCCTCCTCTCCTCCTCCCCTCCTCCCTCCTCCTCCTCCTCCTCCTCTCCTCTCCTCCTCCCTCCTCTCCTCCTCCTCCTCTCCTCCTCACGCTTCGCGCTTCGCGGTACGGCTCCTCTTCCTCCTCCTCCTCCTCCTCCTCCTCCTCCTCCTCCTCCTCCTCTCCTCCTCCTCCTCTCCCCTGGGAGGCGGCGCGAGAGCGCGGAGTTGTCCGCACTTCGCGCTCTCGCGCAGCGCGAGGCGCGAAGTTGGGAGCCCTTGGTGAAAGCTTGATGGGGGGTGGCGGAGAGGGCACGCGTTTCAGCGTGGGACGCCTGCGCCCACAAAAGGGGGGTTCCCCGGAGGGGAAGTGGCGGGGGGATCGAAACGAGGAGGAGCACCAGGAGGAAAAGAAAGAGAGAAGGAGAGAGAGAGAGGGAGAGAGAGAGTGTTTCAGATCTTCAGATCGACAGACGGTAGCAGGGTCGAGAGAGAGAGAGAGAGAGAGAAAGAAAGGCAGGGAAAGGGAGAGTGAGAGAGAAAACCAGATAGGGGGAGAAGGGAGGGCAGCAAACGCGGAGGAGGAGGAGGAGGAGGAGGAGGAGGAGGAGGAGGAGGAGGAGGAAGAGGAGGAGGAGGAGGACGAGGGGTCCGCCGCAGTTTTGGTGCAAGTCGGCACACGCAGGGGGGAACCCCCCTCACGCCCAGGGAGATCGGGCGGGCAATGCCCACCCGGAGGCAGCGACGAGAGCGGTGCCGGGCCCGTGCGATGGAGGGTGCCCGCGATGCCAAGGCCGCGCCGGCAGGCGCCTGGCGGCCGCGTCGGGCCACGCCCGCGGCAGGGGGCCTTTCAGGTCCCCCGCGAGCCACGGCCGCGGCAGGGGGCCTCTCAGGGGACCCCTGCCGCAGGCCCGCGGCGGCCGCCGCCAACGCCAACGCCAACTCCTGCGCCTGCGTCTATGCCTTTGCCAGCTTCGACGCCAGCACCGGCGCCGAGATGAGCTACGAGAGCATTCTGGCGCAGCACTAAGTATGCGCCGACATCCGGTCGCTCCGTCTGGAGACGACTCGGATACGCGGCCAAAAAGGCCAACCCATTTGAGGATATGGTTTCACCACCATTGCCAGGTACGCCAACAACGCCTACATCAAAAACAACGAGCTGCGGAACAAACAGCACAGGGGTAGCCGGCAGAACATGCAC
>CAUYUJ010021944.1:52500-57500 GCA_963575745.1 Prorocentrum cordatum | reverse complement strand
TGATGCTGATGATGATGATGATGATGATGATGATGATGATGATGGTGATCGTCGTGGTGGTGGTGGTGGTGGTGGTGGTGATGATGATGATGATGATGATGATGATGATGATGAGGACGAGGAGGAGGCGGAGGAGGAGGAGGAGGAGGAGTTGGAGGAGGATGAGGATGATGAGGAGGAGGAGGATCCAGATTAGCTCGCTGATGCCAGATCTGTGTCGCCTGCATTGCATCGCGTTATCTCCGCTACCCTTCAGGGGCCCGGTGCACTGTGCGCTTTCGTGCCGGTGCTGCGCTCCCTCGTTGCCTCGATGCATCTCGGAGCCTGCCGCCTTCGTTGTTGCGCCGACCAGAATCAGGAGGAAAAGAAACACACAGACACAATTATTTCTCGATTCCCCAGAAAAGATGGGAGAAAATGGGAAGCGGGGGGGAAGACAGAAGCCCAGAAACTATAGGGGAATATGGGGAATCTTTTTTATTTGTGTGTATGTCTTTGTGTGTCCTGGGGCCCCTTCACAGACTGGGGCGGCCTCAAGCACAATTAAACAATTCCGCCGCTCCCGCGCCTGCCCTTCCAGCTGGCGGCGGGCGATGTGTGATGCTGCCGATGAATGATGAGATGATGGTAGTAGTAGCAGTAGTAGTAGTAGTAGTAGTAGTAGTAGTAGTAGTAGTAGTAGTAGTAGTAGTAGTAGTAGTAGTAGTAGTATTAGTAGTAGTAGTAGTAGTAGCAGTAGTAGTAGTAGTAGTAGTAGCAGTAGTAGTAGTAGCAGTAGTAAGTAGTAGTAGAAGTTAGTAGTAGAGTAAAGTAGTAGTAGTAGTAGCAGTCGTAGTAGTAGTAGTAGTAGTAGTAGTAGTTGTAGTCGTAGTAGTAGTAGTAGTAGATAGAGGTAGTAGTAGTAGTAGTAGTAGTAAGTAGTAGTAGTGTAGTAGTATAGTAGTAGTAGAGTAGTAGTAGTAGTAGTAGTAAGTAGTAGTAGTATAGTAGTAGTAGTAGCAGTAGTAGTAAGCAGTAGTAGTAGTAGTAGTAGTAGTAGTAGTAGCGTAGTCGTAGTAGTAGTAGTAGTAGTAGTAGTAGTAGTAGTAGTCGTAGTAGTAGTAGTAGTCGTAGTAGTAGTAGTAGTAGTAGTAGTAGTAGTCGTAGTAGTAGTCAGTAGTCAGTAGTAGTACAGTAGCAGTTAGTAGTAGTAGTAGTAGCAAGTAGTAGTAGTAGTAGTAGTAGTAGTAGTAGTAGTAGTAGTAGTAGTAGTAGTAGTAGTAGTAGTAGTAGTAGTAGTAGTAGTAGTAGTAGTAGTAGTAGTAGTAGTAGTAGTAGTAGTAGTAGTAGTTAGTAGTAGTAGTAGTAGTAGTAGTAGTAGTAGTAGTAGTAGTAGTAGTAGTAGTAGTAGTAGTAGTAGTAGTAGTAGTAGTAGTAGTAGTAGTAGTAGTAGTAGTAGTAGTAGTAGTAGTAGTAGTAGTAGTAGTAGTAGTAATCGTAGCAGTAGTAGTAGTAGTAGTAGTAGTAGTAGTAGTAGTAGTAGTAGTAGTGGTAGTAGTAGGTGGTGGAGGTGCAATACTGGCACTACCCAATTCACAGGATTACGATTACGATTAATATTGCTACTTCTACGACTACTAGTACTACTGCAATTACTACTGGCGCTACTACCACTATTTCCACTACTACCACTAGCGCCGGGGGCCACGCGCGTCACCCCAATGCGTCCGCCAGTCACCGCTACGGACTACGAGAAAGACAACCAGCTAGAAGCAGTAGTAATACATACATACATACATACATATGTATATATATGTATGTACATATTTATTATATACATGTATATAGAGAGAGGGGGAGATAGAGAGAGAGAGAGGGAGAGAGAAACAAAAAAAACGATAGATAAAGAAAGAGGATCAACAAGCAAACAAACACAAACAACAGCAACAAAAAAAACACCGCGAGCGCCTGGCTCGAGTGTCGCGGGAGGGGACGCGGGCGGCTCGCCGCCGCGCGGGTGGTGGCCGAGTTCCATGCTTGGCTGGGGCGTGGCAGGGACGCTGTCCAAGCCACCGCCGCTCTGGCGGCGTGGTGGCGACGATGGTGGTGGGGCGTCGCGAGGCGTCGATGGCGCTCCGAGAGAACGACACCGCCGAGCCGCGGCCTCAGTGGGGCCCGCGGCTCGAGCGTTCGGCTCGGCGGTCCCGCGGCCAGCGCGCCGCGGCCACCGCCGAAGCTCGACCCCGGCGAAGGTTGGCTCACGCGGGCGCAGATCGACGCCATCTACCGCGCTGCGCGGGAGTTTTGTTTTTTCGTTGTTTTCTCACTCTCTTCGTTGTTTTGCATGTTTGTTTTGATAGCGATCCCTGGAGGACGGCACCACGCTGCCGAATCTGGGCGCGGCGTCGTCCGCCCTCGCCCCCGACAGCGACCCCGAGTGCTACCTCCAGCTGGATGGGCTCGACGCCGCAGCACCGCGGCGACGCGCGGCGACCTGGCAAAGGCCGCCCCGCTGTAATTCCATCTTAATTTGAGAGCCCGAGACGCATGATGTGTAAAAACTGTTCACAAACATATGTTGGGGAGACAGTTACAGATGGTTTAGTGCGCCTACAGAAACAAAAGGGAGGCGGTGCAAACTGGATCGCTGGAGACGTCCCGCGCGACCGCCCTGGCGCACTGCGTGCAGGGGCAGATTCCTGCGCACTTAGGCGTCGGGCCACGCCTGCCACGCCCTGCGACCCCTGCGTGGATAGAGACTGCGCTCAGGGACCACTCCCTGCGCGCCGCGCACCCTCTACGCAGCTGGTAGTTATGTATATATGTATATATGTATATACATATATATATATATATGTATATATAACGGGGGCGATGCTTATCCCCCAAACCCAATGTAACAAATCATTGACTGCATAATTGCCAAGCGCCAGCGCGCGCAGGCGCGGCGACGGCATGCCGCTGATAGATTTGATGCAGCGAAGCGAAATTTCGCGCGCGCGGCGGCGGCGTGCCGCTGATGGAGTTTAACAACGGGATGAAATTTGAAATCCAAAACCCAACGGCGAAAACCCAATGCAAAGTTGAGTGCAAACATGCCAGTCGCCAGCGAGCGCGCGCGCGGCGGCGGCGTGCCGCTGATAGATTTGGCACAACGGGAGCGATGGCGCACTCCAAAACCCAGTGGCGAAAACCCAATGTAAAAAATCATTCTCTGATCGGAAGACGGGAACATCCCAATGTGGGCATGCGACACTAAATGCAAAAATGCCAATCGCCAACGCGCGCGCGGCGGAATTCGCGCGGCGGCAGCATGCCGCCGACAGATGTTTATACAACGGGAGCCAGGTTGAATCCCAAAACCCAAAGGCGAAAACCCAATGTAAACATTCATTTTCTGATCGGAAGTCGGGGACATCCCCGTGTGGATATGCGACACTGGATGCATGAATGCGAATCGTCAAAAACCAAACGGCGGAAACCCATTGGAAAAATCCGTTCTCTGATCGGAAGACGGGAACATTACAGCGTGGATGTGCGACACTGAATGCAAACATGTCAAGCGCCAGCGTGCGCGGCGGCGGCTGCATGCCGCTGATAGGTATTTCACAACAGGGCGAAATGTCGCGCGCGCGCGGCGGCGGCGTGTCGCTGATAGATTTTCTACATCGGGTGCGATGTTTACCCCCAAAACCCAATGGCGAAAACCCAATGTAAACATTCATTCCCTGAGCGGAAGATTGGGACATCCCAATGTGGACATGCGACACTGTATGCGCAAATGTCAATCGCCGACGCGCGCGCGGCGGCGGCATGCCCCTGATAGACTTGACGCAACGGGAGCGATATTGAACTCCAGAACCACATGGCGACAACACAATAAGGTAAAACATTCTTCCCTGATCGGAAGACGGGAACATCCCAATGTGGATATGCGACGCTGGATGCACGAATGTCAATCGCCAGCGCGCGCGCGGCGGAACTCGCGCGGCGGCGGCATGCCGCTGACAGGTTTTTATACAACGGGAGCCAGGTTGAATTCCAAACCCAAAGGCGAAAACCCAATGTAAACATTCATTTTCTGGTCGGAAGACAGGGGCATCCCCGCGTGGATATGCGACACTTGATGCAAACATGTCAAGAGCCAGCGCGCGCGGCGGCGGCTGCATGCCGCTGGTAGGCATTTCACAACAGGGCGAAATGTCGCGCGCGCGGCGGCGGCGTGTCGCTGGTAGATTATATACATCGGGTGCGATGTTTACCCCCAACACCCAATGGCGAAAACCCAATGAAAAAATAATTCCCTGATCGGGAGACGGGAACATCCCAATGTGGGTCTGCGACACTGAATGCAAACGTGCAAATCGCCAGCGCGCGCGGCGGCGGCGCGCCGCAACGGGGGCGATGTCGCACTCCAAAACCCAATGGCGAAAACCCAATATAAACATCCATTCCCTGATCGGAAGACTGGAACATCCCAATGTGGACATGCGACATTGAATGCAAACATGCCAATCGCCAGCGCGCGCGCGGCGGCGGCATGCCGCTGATAGATTTGACGCAACGGGAGCGATATTGAACTCCAGAACCAAATGGAAAACAACACATAAAGGTAAAACATTCTTCCCTGGTCGGAAGACGGGAACGTCCCAATGTGGATATACGACGCTGAATGCACGAATGCCAATCGCCAACGCGCGCGCGGCGGCGGCGTGCCGCTGATAGACTTTTAGACAACGGGAGCCATGTTGAACTCCAAAGCCCCATGTAGAAATTCATTCTCTGATCGGAAGACGGGAACATCCCCATGTGGATATGCGGCACTGAATGCGCACATGCCAATCGCCGACGCGCTCGCGCGCGCGCACGCGTTGAAATCCAAAATCCAACGGCGAAAACCCAATGTAAAAATGCATTCTCTGATCGGAAGACGGGGGCATCCCCGCGTGGACATGCGACGCTGGATGCGCAAATTCCAATCGCCAGCGCGCGCGCGGCGGCGCGCCGCTGATGGATTGTAC
>CAUYUJ010021944.1:27500-47500 GCA_963575745.1 Prorocentrum cordatum | reverse complement strand
TGCCCGACGGCGACGCCACGGCTCCGCAGCTTAGTTGGAGGTGACCGGGCCGATTGTGTCGTCTTCTTCCCCTTCACCGACTCCTTGCCCAGGCTTCGCTTGACGGGGGTCACCACCTTGGTCGGCGTCCCAGCCGACGACGGAGGCGTGCGACGTTTGGCCTGCTTGGCCGAGTTGCGCCCCCTCCGAGACTGTTGCTTGCCCTTGCCAGCAGATGGCGCTCGGTTCTTGGCCTTCGACCTCTCCTTGGGCTGCGGCGTGTCAGAGAACTCAACCTCCATCGCCGTCGAGGGGTCACCGCTTGCTGTCGGTCGTGCAGTCGTGCAGTCGGATCCCCCGAATACTTGAAGCCAAAAACGGCTATCATCGTCATCACCACCATCACCGCCATAATTGTCATTTACGTTTGGAGCTGGGGTTGTTGAAGTTATTCCCTACCTAGGCTCTGCCTGGAAGGGTTCTTACCCTGTATGCTTAAAGGGCCGGGCATTGTTCCTCGCCCCGGGCGGTTCCCCCTGCATCCGCCGTGATGCCCCCTTAGCTTAGCGTTGCTTATCTGATCTTAGCTTAGCTTATTCATCTTAGCTTAACTTAGTTTCATCTTAGCTCAGGTTTATCTTACCTTAGCTTACCTTCATTGTAGTTTCGCCGAGCTTTAGCATAGCACAGCACAGCATAGCATAGCATAGCGCAACACAGCATAGCGCAGCACAGCACAGCATAGCATAGCATAGCATAGCATACATAGCGCAGCATATCATGGCATAGCATAGCACAGCACAGCATAGCACAGCGCAGCATAGCATAGCAGAGCAGAGCAGAGCAGAGCATAGCGTAGCGCAGCACAGCGCAGCATAGCATAGCATCGCAGAGCAGAGCAGAGCAGAGCATAGCATAGCGCAGTATAACATAACATAGCATATCATAGCATAGCATAGCATAGCATAGCAGCTAATGCTGGTTTTCTAGGGGCTCCAACTTCTAGGTAGGGTCGCATTGGGATCATTTTCAATGTTCACAGTCTATCGTTGTCATGCCTTGTACCTCAGAAGGGCCCGGGCTTGAGGGAGGTGCAGGGGGGGTGGGTAGCGGCGGCCGAGACGGAGGCCCACCCGCAGCCTTTCAAGTGCGCCTCAGCGCACCCGCCAGGACGATCGAGTTTCGAACCTCGAGAATCAAGGATCGAGGTTCGAGGATCGAGGACGAGGTTCGACGACGACGACGATAACTGACGAAATGAGGAAGGAAGGCGGAGGATTTGTTGAAGCAAAGCGTGCGTCTGTCACACCTCGCGCTGCAATCATAAACCAAAAACCGAACGAATGAAGCTTCCAGCGCCGCCTCGGACACTTCCTTGGCTACCGTCATCGTCCGGCTGACACTGGCTGGCACTGGCCTGCACGCATCGACAGGGCGTCGGGCATTGTCTGGTTGACACGGCCTCCACATCATCCCTCCCTCACTGCCTCCCTCAACCCCCAACTTGACTCCTGCCTCCCGCCACCATAGTTAGAGGCCCCCAGCCGCGAGCACGCACGGAAATCTAGCCTATGCATGGCTCTGAATGCCTCCGAGCCTCTGAGATCCCAAACTCCGCGCAGGGCATGTTGGCAGCCCATTCCCGCGGTCCCTGGAGCACCAAATAACCGAGACGCAAGACGGCCGTGGTGAAACGCGCGGAAGGAAGGCGAACCTCCGTTGAGGCGGACGGTTGAGCCTAAATTAGATGTCCACTCCCAGGGACGGACAGGGCCACCCCAGGCCGCAAGCAGGTTGGCGCACAGCAGAACAGCCAGCCGTACACGAGTGCCCACCCCCACGAGTAGGAGGGGGAGGAAGAGGAGGATGAGAGAGTCGTTTTTATCACCATCGTAGTCCTCCTCATTCCCCTCATCTCTTAGGCTGCTGGTGAGGCTAAGGCGGCTGCGTCCCTTCTGGATAGGGGTCATAAGCAGCCAGAGAGGGACCGGCGAGGTCGCCACCCTGCGAATTCTGGGAATTCTGGGATTCGTCGACCTCGACGACGCTCCCCGATGCAAAGGCTGCTGCCAGAGCCGCGCTTAAAGACGCGCCCGTGGCTGGGATCGTCGGCGCTTCGCTGCTGGAGCTGGCAGGAGCCGCCGGCTCTGGCTGCGCGGTAGCTGACTGGACCTGGATCGCGGCGTCAGCGGACTGGGAACCCTCGACGCCGACGCCCTTAGTTCTCTTAGCGCTTAGCCATGGGGTGGAGCTGAGAATCATTCCAGCAGGCCACCTATCTATATCTATCGGCCCGGGGGCCTCAGCGGGGGCCTCAGCGGGGGCCTCAGCGGGGGCCTCAGCGGGGGCCTCAGCTTCCAGTGGCCGCTTACGGCCGGCGTTAGGCGAAGGCTCCTGGGCCTCAAGACTGGCGGGCTCCGCTTCGGCGGCCTTCCTCCTGTACTCCGCGATCTGGGCATCGAGCTCGCGAATGCGTTTCTCGCAATCGCGCCTATCCTGGAGGGCCCTCTCTGCTGCTGACTTGAAGTCATCATCTCCGACCTGGTCGGACGGTGTCATGTTGACGTCGGCCCAGCCATTCGGCGTTGCAGCGCCTTCTCCTGGCGGGCTCGCCGGCAACGATGCGTCAAACGGTGGGGGAGGATGCAGAGCGTGGACAAAGGGGTGGAAGGTAGGAGGTGGGCCAGTGGGAAAGAGCGAGCGGGGGGAAGGATAAGGAGGGAGGAGGGCGAGGACGAGAAGACGGCACGAAAAGGAGAGGATTTCGAGAAGGAGGAGGGAGGAGGACGGAGGATGGCGAGGAGGCGGAGTGGGCCCGCGGACCTTGAGGACGAGTACGGAGACAGATTTACCCCCCGCGTTTCCTGCCGGGCGCAGTTGGATTCGCACTGGAGCGTACGTGAGATAGTTGCGACGCAATTCACGGGGGAGGTCGGGGATGTTCAGATTCACGCAAATCCCAGCGTATTGGGTTCTGACGGTGTGCCTCGGAGGTGCCTGAGGCGCAGGGTCGGGCATCGCAAACGGTATATTGTAGGATGCTGTGGCGGTCCAACAAAATTGAGAGCGAGAGCGTATCCTCGAGCACCAGAGGCTGCAAAAGTGGGGGATGAGGAGAAGGAGGAGGAGGACAAGGATGATAAGGAGGAGGAGGAGGAGGACGACGAAGATGGCGACGAGGGCGCCACCTCCATCAGGATGGAGGCGGCTCATTCATTATCAAGTCCACCCGCGGTGTCGAGGCAGTCGTATTTTTTCTGATTAGGCTTTGCCTCAGGGGTCTTACTTGGTGTTGGAGGTCTTGGCCCCGTGGCCTGTTTCATTTTGGTATTCTTAGGTCCGCGCTGCATTCCTCGGTTCCCATGGCATCGGTTCCAAGGCGATGCCAAACATGACCAAGCAATGCAGAAGCAAGCAATGACCATTAATGCCAAGAAATGCAAAGAAACGCACCCATGCAATATACATCCGCCCCTAAATGAGGTCCCGCCGGTTTCTTTTTTCAGAGACATCTCAGAATCAACGGATGTTTGTAGATCTTTACCAAACTAGAGCATAGTTGGCGCCCACCTCCCTACCCTTTCCCTTTCTCCCTCCCTCCCTCAATTATTACTCTGCTGTCGATGGCTGCGCACAGCCATCCGAAACCAAAGAGGCACCAGCGCGCCCGTCGGCGTGGCTAAAAGCAGCCACCCCTCTGGCCTGCGGCGAGGCTTGTAAAGCAAGCCTGGCAGACTCATTCACTCGCCGGGGGCCGTCGGCGCCTGCTAGCATACTGTTGCTCGTCGTCACGTCTCACTCACTCCTCCTTTCCTGATGCCGAGTCCGCGTCCTCAGCCTCGTCCACATCGGCACCTCCCTCACCCGCCACGCCAGCCGCCTTCAGCTTCTTCAGCAGCTCAGCCCTGGTCATCTTGGAGCCCCCCTTCCTGCCCCTCTTGGCCGGCTTCTCCCCGGTGCCCTCCTCGCCGCCGTCCTCGCCGCCGTCCTCGCCACCGGCGCCGGCCTCGTCCGCCTTCTTGCGCCTGGGTTTCCGCTTCGGCTTCGGCGGCGGGGTCTGGTTCTCCTCTTCCGCCGGCTCCTCCTTGAACACATTGAGCAACTCCGCGAGGCTCGGCTCGTGCAGGGGGTCCCCCTCGGTCTGCATCGCCTTGAAGACCTTCATCTCCAGGTGCTGGATGATCAGGTCGGCATGCTTCTGCGTCAACGTGATCCCGCAGTAGGGCCTACGCTTGCGCAGGCAAGCCATGGCCAGCATCGCTGGCCCCACCGTCAGATTGATCACAGCTTTAAGGTCGTATCTGTGAACCAGCTCTTCGTCCACGGGTTCAGGCAGCGCGTGCCAGAACACGGTCTCCTTTCCATCGGTACCAGTCGTCTTCTGCTTGCTCTTGACCGCGGCCTCAGCCGCTTTGGCACCCTGGTCCGCCGCGCCGCCGACGAGGACGATGCCATCCTTGCCCAAGACCTCCTTCTTGAGATCGACGGGGATGCGCCACGCCTCATTGTCGTCCTTCCAGCTTGGTAGCCCCACGGGACCTATCATGTTCCCGCGGTTCGTGCCCTCGAAGTGGAGCGAATCGTGCTCCTTGAGCTCGAGGTTGTCCTTTGTGACGATGTACATGTTCTCGTGCTGCTCAATCGTGGTGAAGGAGCGCAGGTGGCCCTCGTAGCGCTCTGAGATGCTCTCCTCACTCGCGTGTATGAGGATCGGCCGGACCTTCTTGGCGTGCGCCACGCCGTCGTCGTTGGTGAAGGCCGAAAGCAAGGTGTTCTTGTTGCCTTTCGGATGGAGAAAAAACATATTTCTCCTCCTCCTCCTCATCCCTCCTCTCCTTCCTCCCCCTCCTCATGCGGGAGTTTTAGGGCCCCGTAGGCCCGTAGGTCAGGTAGGCAGTATGGTTTCAGGATCACGGGCGACCCCGCTCCTTCCCCATAGGAAGCCGATCGGCTCGCCTTAGGGGGAGGAGGAGGAAGGAGGAGGACGACGACGACGACGACGAGGATGGGCACGAGGAGGAGGTTCGACGATGAGGAGGGGGAGGAGGCGGGATTCTAGGGTGTCTTGGTTTGACTCGGGGTCTTACTTCGTTTCGGGGGTGATTCAATTGGAGTGCCCTGCGCAACCTGCGCGCCCGGCGTCGAACAGGAGCCACATGTCGTTATCCTTGATTTCGTCGCCTCGCGCACGGAAAACCAATTTTGCGAGGGTCTTCAGGTGCTCCCCGTTGGTCCTGAGGCCCGGGACGCGAAGCGTCGGGTTAGAACTGGAGACGCCACAGCACCGAGGGTCGTACACGATTGCAGTGAATGTTCTATGATCGGGCGTGTGTTCGACCTTGCAAGCCGCCGAATCCTGGATCTGTCGGACTATCTCCTCATTGGGCAATGTCTCGGGGATGAGATCGACGTGCGAGTTCACCAGGTTCCGCGCCATGCACTTAAACTTCTCGAGTTTCGAAACCTGTTCCTCGTCCATCTTCTCTTCCATTTTCTTCAGCTCGGGGTTATCCGTGAAAGCAGCGTCCCAAGTCTCAGCCATGGGGTCTCCGCCTTTCTCGCCCGCTGGGTCTGCACCTTCGGGCTCCGACGGTTTCTCAGCCTCCAGTTTAGCGTCGATGTCTTCGAGGATCTCGTCGAAGGGGGAGGCCCCTAGCATCTCGCCGATGCCCTTCCGATTCCGCATGGCGCTCTGGATCTCGCTGTTGTACATGTAGCCGAACACGGAGTGCTAGGAGTGGGAGGGGGGAGGGAGAGGGGGAGGAGGTTGGGGTGAGAAGGAGGCGAGGCTTGAGAGGGGGTTGGGGAGGAGGAGGGGGAAGAAGAGGAGGAGACCGAGGGGCCAAGGGAAGGGGTTGACCGAGGTGTCAGATCCATCCGACGGTCAGGGCGATCCCGTTGGGGAGGCAAGGCTAGCGCCGGGGAGGGAGCTCGACGAGAGTTTCGGCGTTCGACGAAGTCTTCGGAGGACGACGGGAGCTTCGAAGAAGGCATTGGGCTTCTGTCTTACCCCTCCGTCGCTCGCCGTGCCTTCCCTTATCATTTACCAGTATTCTGGATTCCCTCATCTTCCTCCTCCGCAGCCTCCCTCATCCCTCCTCCACCGCCTCCTCCTCCTCCTCATCCTCCTCCGTCGTCATCGTCGTCGCCATTGGTACCAGCCCCCTAGCCTCGATCAGGTTGATGAAGACGTCTGCGCTCTTGGGGATGCCAGCCTTCCATCCCTGCTTCACCGGCTTGAAGGTCGGATTGAAAGCGTGCCCAGTTTTCTCCCGAGTCGACTCGAGGCTGTCGAACGCGATGCGGATCACCTCCTTATGCGATGAATCCCAATGTTTGGAGTCAAGGACCGTCGAGAGCAGGTAGTTTTTGAGGTCGAGCTTGAACATCATCAAATCAACAAGCCCCTTCCCTCCCTGGCCGGGAAGCTTACCCTCAATCGCGCGAGTGCCGCATTGCTCTGCGGATAGCGCTCCGCTCTTAGCCAAGTCCAGAATCAGCTCAACTGACCACTCGATCATCGGTGCCGTCTTCGCTTTGTCCACGACGAGCTGCAGTTTCGTAACGGAGTCCAACGGGTTGTTTCCATGAGCCCACCCGTCGGCCTCCTGCAAGAGCTTCCTGACCTTTGGAATGTTCAGCACTCGACTCGATATCGTCAGGGCCTTGTCGACGAAGCCGTCTGTGATCTTATCCGAAGTCTGGGCCATATTCAGCTTCGACCTGTAGAGTTCGGCGATGCCCTTGGCCCCGATCGGGCCTGTGGTCTTCTCCTTGCGCGCCTGGAACTCCGCGATGTCGCATACGCGCTGGAGGGCCGAGAGCCTCATGGTAGCAAAGTTCTCGCCGAAGTTCTCCCTGATCTGATTCGCCTTGAAGTGGCGATCGTCATCATGTTCGGCTGCGAAGAAGACCCCAGTCGCAGAGAGCAAGACCCGCTTCCACTGCTTGATCACCTCATCGTCGGCCCCGTTGGAGACGTCGCGCTCGACCGCGATGATCGCGGCATCCTTCATCTCGGCGGGTGAAAGCCGCACCAGCTTGCCTTTGCGCTGCAGCGGGTCCTCCTCGTCCTTGTCGACCGCAAGGGTGATCTCGATTGGGATCTGGGCGGGGGTCTGGAAGTAGAAGTCGACCAGATTGTTGATCTTGCGAACGTTGATCGGCACATTCACGAGCACGTGGTTCTGCATGTCCTGCCAGGCGAAGTTGATGGCGCACTTGTAGTCCGTCTTGAACTTGACGCAGTCCTTCCAGGCGGCGGCGTCGAACGGGGCCTGGCGATGGGCAAAGGCAAAGAACGACGACGCGAAGCCCCGCCTTAAAACGCAACCACACCACACACACACACACGCACACACACACGCACACGCACACACACGCACGCACAAACTCAGCCGGACACTGTTCTGCAAGTTAGCTGGGTGCTGAAGAAGCGGAACAATCAGAAACACGAACACACACGTGATTTTGATGTTGATCCTGTGAAATTGTTGGGCTCGGATTATCGACTCAAGGCTGTTTGGGGTTCGGACTATCGGCCCAATGCAGTTTTGGGGTTCGTCGTCGTCGTGGTTGGCCCAAGTAGCCTGGTTGCCGCCTTCTGACGGCGGCAGCGGCTCGCAGCCGGGCAAGTCGCTCAAGACGTCGTGCGTCAGGCAGGTCCGCCACTTGGCCTCGATCATCGAGTTGTGCTCGGCATTGACGGTGTCCGCGACGATGACGTCGCTGATCTGCTGCTGCTGGACTTGCCCGTTGCGCCCGCGGCCGCCCCTGCCGCCAGCGTCGCCCCTGCCGCCGCCGCCCCTGCCGCCCTTCCCGCCACGCCCAGTGGGAGGAGCAGCGCCAGGGGGAGCCCGTCGTGCCATGGCACAGTACAAATTTCAAAGCACAGTGAACGTGAGGTGAGTTCGCGCAGCGACGACCGTTACACAACAGCGACCCTAGATTGCCAAAACGGCTAAGACGATCATCGTCATTGTCATCATTCATGTTGCCAGCACCTCCGCATTGTTACACCTCCGCCTCCTCCTCCTCATCATCATTCTCCTCCTTCGTTCTGCCCCCATGTCACCCCCTCCTCATTATCATCATCATCCCCCCTCCCCTGAGACTATGCGTCCGCATCCTGAGCCACGCGCCCAAGCCGGGGTCCAGAGGGTGGGCACGTCGATTGGGCACGTCGACCCTTAAGGCCAGCCAGAACTCGAAATCCAAATTATCTGTCCGAGGTGGTTCGGCTGAGGGTGTGGGAGGAAGCCCCCGCAGTGCAACGCCTGGGCCCACACTCACCCGCGCAGCCGAGTGTGGGGGGCCTCGTTTTTTGAGATGCGCCACTGTGTGGGGGGAAGGGCCCGCGCTGCAACGCATTCCCCCACGCAGTGACACCACCCCAAAACACGAGGCCTCCCACACTCACCCGCGCAGCCGAGCGTGGGAGCAAGGACCCGCGCTGCAACGCCTTCGCCCACACTCTCAAGTTGGAAATCTTCCCAAGTCGAGTCGTCGAGCGTTGACCCGACATCGCCCCAAATAATTTCTGGTGCTCCGTCTCAGTTGGGCTGCAGGCTGGGAGGAGGAGGAGGAGGAGGAGGAGGAGGAGGAGGAGGAGGCGGAGGCGGAGGTGGAGGTGGAGGAGGAACAGGAGGAGGCGGACGGAGGAGGAGGTGGAGGACTCAAAGGAGGCAGGAGGAGGGGGGAGGAGGAGGCAGCGCAGGCTGAGGAGACGGAGGAGGAGGCGGAGGCGGAGGCGGCGAGACGAGGAGGCCAACTGGGGATCTCTCAGCTCCCACCTTAGCATGATTACCCCAGCGCGACCCTACCTAGAAGTTGGAGCCCCTAGGAAAGCAGCATTATATGTTATGCTATGCTATGCCCTGCTATGCTGCGCTATGCTATGCTGTGCTATGATATGATATGATATGCTATGCTGCGCTATGCTCTGCTATGCTATGCTGTGCTATGCTGCGCTGTGCTGTGCTGTGCTGTGCTGCGCTATGCTATGCTATGTTATGCTGCGCTATGCTATGAAATGCTGTGCTACGCTTTGCTATGCTATGCTGTGCTGTGCTGTGCTCAAGCTCGGCGAACCTACACTGAAGGTAAGCTAAGCTAAGATAAACCTGAGCTACGATGAAACTAAGCTAAGCTAAGATGAAATAAGCTAAGCTAAGATGAGATAAGCAACGCTGAGCTAAGGGGGCGTCGCTGGGGGAACCGCGGGGCGGATGCCGGGGGTACCGCCCGGTGCGAGGAACACTGCCCGGCTCTTTAAGCATACAGGGTAAGATCCCTTCTAGGCAGAGTCTAAGGTAGGGAATACAAGCTCTCGGGCTGAACACTGCGCGAACCCAATTGGGGGTAACCTGGGGAAGGCAACGAGGAACCAAAACCAAGGACCCTGACCAAGGAACCCGAGGAAGTCAGCAAGACACGAGACCAAGGACCCCGAGGAAGGCCGACGACTACCAGGCCTGACAACTGGCTATTGAGACCCTCTGGCAAAGCCTAATTTGGGGAACGACGAGGACTTTGCACGCAGCAGAGGGGGGGCTTCCAGAAGACCGACGATACATGAATGGAGAGCGGGCGACGACGGCCCGCGCGCGGCGCGCGGTGCGCGGCGGGCGGCGCGCCCGGGCCTTGTCGGACGGCGTCGCCGTCGACGATCGCCACGGCGCCCGTCCCCGGGCGCAGGAGTGGCACGGAGGGGGAAGAGGAGGACGAGGACAAAGACGATGAGGAAGGAAGAGGATGAGGATGAGGATGAGGATGAGAAGGAGGAGGGGGAGGAGGAGGAGGAGGAGGACCAGAGTGAGGAGCAAGAAAGGAGGAAGTTGGAAGCCAATGGGGAGGCTACCGAGGAGGAAAGATGGTGATGAGGATCTGAGGGGCGAAATCAGGAGGCAGGAAGGACCGAGGAGGCCTGGGAGAAACTATAAGACCAATGAGATATCGAGACCAAGCGGAGGAGGGATAGAGAGACCAGGACAAGGGACATGAATCTGAGGAGAAATGGAAGAAGACAGAGGGAGGGGAGGAGGATAAGACGGCCCCATCCATTGAGAATGATCCCAAGAAGGCCTTTTAAGACGCCCGAGTACGACCCCCCCCCCCCAACAAAAAAAAACTACCCGACCCCTAAGATGCGAGTCTTAAAGACGGCCCCCAACACAGACGGCCCCATGAGGCGGGCCCAGTCCAGGAATGCGCCCCCAATCGGGACCCCGAAGGCAACCGCCCAATGCAAGATGACCCCAAACGTCTCCCCAAGTGACACAGTCACCTCCAGCTTTTACCATCATGTTGCCCTCACATCCTTCTCCTCCTCCTCTTCCTCCTCCTCCTCCTCCTCCCCCTCCTCCTCCTCCTCCTCGCATTGTCGTTATGCCATCATCATCTTCATCAACATAATCATTGTAATCGTCATCATCCGCACCACCATCATCATCAGGATCATCATCATCATCATCACCATCATCATTACCAGCATCCTCATCATCATAATCATCATAATCATCATCATCATCATCATCATCATCATCATCGATATTCACCTCCCCCGTCATCGCCCCTTTCCGTATCGTCATCCTTGCCATCCTCCCCCCCTCCTTCCTTACCCTCATCGCCCCCATCCTTCTCGCCCCCTGATATCCCGCGGGGGCGCCCCTTTCCCCCGCCCCCCCCATATCCACCACCGCCGCCGTCCCCCCGCCACCCCATCCCCCCGACAGCCCCCCCCCGCCCCCGCTTCCGCCCCCGCCCACCCCCCATAGCCGTTGCCCACCCCTCAGTCTGACAGTTCGGAAATGGAAGGAAACACACAGGGTACTCTCCTACGCGTTGTTCAAGTGCAGGTTGTCTGAGAGAGGGGCACGGGCCAAGTCATATCGCATATCGGCATTGCATAGCGAAGCACGGCATGAGCACAGCATGAGCATGGCATTAGCATCGGCACGGCAAATAATAGTGTTCGCATACCATATTCGCACACCACGGAATTGGAAATGGATACAACAGCACGACAATGGCATAGACTAACATTGCAAAGCAACTCATAATCATACCACATTCGCCACACAATGAACATAACCAACACAATCAACACAATCAGCATAATCAACAGACTCAATACTATCAACAGAAGCAAGCAACATAATCGGCAGAAACAACAGAACCAACACAAACAACATAATCAGCATGATCAACAGAACGAACACAATCAACATAATAATGTAAACCGGGCGGGATTTTACGCGCGTGCGACCTCGCGCGCGTTAAAGAACTTAACGATCACCCATGGGCTCGACCCCCCCCCCCCGCCCACCGCGCCACCTCGCCTGGCCCCCCGACCGACGGGCCCTCGAGCATCCGACGGGCAAGGGTCGGGCCGAAGTGGAGGGGAGGGACAGCCCCAGCAGCGCCGACGTTAGGGCAGCGCGCCGCGAGAAATGGGCAGGTGTCGCCATGGGCTGCACGAGAAGGACGTGCGCGATATTGAACGTCACGTTGCGCTCGGGAGAATTGACAAAAGCCAACATATGATTCTCATATCGTTATAATCATAAACGCGCTTGCCTCTGACAGGCTTATGTACACAA
Source organism: Prorocentrum cordatum (assembly GCA_963575745.1). Lineage (NCBI taxonomy): Eukaryota > Dinophyceae > Prorocentrales > Prorocentraceae > Prorocentrum > Prorocentrum cordatum. The sequence goes on along the minus strand of CAUYUJ010021944.1, from coordinate 35,921 downwards.
ATCTTGGAGCATTGCGTGAGCACGAACGCGCCGCTGCCTCGCGGCGCTGGCGGCGGGCGCAGCCCGCCGGGCGCATCAAGAGGGCCCGAGAAACGCACCGCCGCGGAAGGCGCGGCGGCGGCAAGGGCGGCGCGGCGAGGCCGGGGCGCAGGGAGGGCAGGGCGCCCGCGACTCAGGCGCGCGGCGATGGGAGGAGGGAGGAGAGAGCAACGACGACGCGAAAGGCCCGGTGCTTGCGCGCGACGACGCAATGGCCCCGCGCGATGAGACTGGCGCCGCGCCGCCGCCACCTTACGGCATCCTTGCGACCGCGGGGCTCGCGAACGCTTCCTTTGGCTACTTCGGCGTGTGAATGCCCATTTTGCCGACGCCGCGCGATGGCGCCCCCGCCGCCAATGGCAGGGCTGAACGCATTGCCGCATTGCGCTTCGCCGACGGCGCGCCGCGCGGGCCCGCCGTCCGCCGCGAATCCGCGGGCGTCGTCTGGGAAGGCGCCCCGTCGGGGGCCGGCTGCTACGGAGAGGCGCGAGAAACGCCGACCCACTTGGTGGCCGTGCCGCTGGGCAGGAACACAGCCGCAGAACGCAGCGCCATTGTGGCCTGTCCGGCCGAATCACCCATTGGCGCGATGGGCCGCCCAGTCGACGTTTGTCGACCGAATCGCAGGGTCTGTCTGAGAATGCGTTTGTTGTTATCAAAGCCCTGGAGGTCGCAGAGGACGCAGTTCCCATCCGCGTAGTGGTAGCTGAAGTGGAGCAGTGCATCCGCGAGTGATCCAACTCAGTTACAAAGCCCGTCGACGCATCTGGAGTGGTCCAGACACGGGCATGGCCGCTCAGAGCCCGCGCTCCAAATCAAACCGCGCGTTCCACTCCAAAGTCCCCCGAGATTATTGAAAGGGCGGCGGGGGGGCTGGAACTTCGGGGCGGCCCGCTGCTCCGAATGTTCGACGTCCGCTCGCGCGCGCCTTGTCCGCGCCGAAGAACTGGACCTCGCATCGACTTTTGAATTGTTGTCGCCGCTTTGGTGATGCTCAACAGGTCACGCGCGGCGCGCGCAGCTTCCAGGTGTCTCCTCGGCCAGGTCGATTGACCGCGAAGAGGCGCGCGCGTCCAAACCTCAGCCCGTCGTGGACCAAGTCGCGGACGAGGTCGTCGACGGCGCACTCGAGGAAGGCGCTGCCGCTCCATTCTCGGAATCCGCAGCCCGAAGTTGCGCTCGGCGGGACTAGGAATTCCTCGGCCACGACGTATAATTGCAATAATTAATCCCCATTGCGATGCGCGACTTCTCTGCTGTGCGTAGCCAATGCGACCGCGTGAACTCTTCGACGGGGGCGCCTCCCGTTGGCGCGAGGGCCCCTTCTACGTCGAATCTTGGTAGTCGAGGTCAAAGTAAGCACCCCCTGGAAGGCGCACCTTCGGGGCGGTGATACCGCGGGCGCCCCTGCCATGGAAGTCGCGCCCGCCGTAGCTGTCGATGACAAGGCGCTTCGGCTGGGGCGATGCGTCGTCGCGGGCCGAGCCTCCCAAGGCCTCGCTAGATTGGCCGACTTGAGAGGCCAATCCACGCTCGTGCCGCCCTTCGGCGCGCGCGCGCCCGGGGCGCCGGCAATGCGGTCGATGCGCGATGGGCGTCGGATTGCGGCGCCGCCAGACCCAGATGGCGCAGCCGCGCACGCTGCGTAGTCAGCATTCACTGAAACCCTTCACGGAAGTACCAATGCGCCCTCGCTAGCGAGTATTGTAATGTCCAAAGCCGGTTTTCAAAAATGAGACCCCCCCGACCCCGATAGCCATTAATTCGCATCCGAATAACTATTTTCTTATATGCCCCCCTGGAAAAGGGAGAGTGCCGACGGGGATGTTCACGTCTTCCGATCAGAGATTGGATTTTTACATGGGGTTGTCGCCATTGGGTTTTGGAGTTCAACATCGCACCCGCGGCATGCCGCCGCCGCGCGCGCTGGCGATTGCAATTTTTGCACTCAGTGTCGCATGTCCACATGGGGATGTTCCCGTCTTCCGATCAGAGAATGATTTTTTACATTGGGTTCTCGCCATTGGATTTTGGAATTCAACCTGGCTCCCGTTGTTTAAAAACCTATCAGCGGCACGCCGCCGCCGCGCGCGCGCGCGACGCGTCGCCGTTGACCTCCTTAAAGAGCAACCGAAATTTGGAATTCAGTTTTTGGAGTTTCATGCAAATTTTCTGTTGTGGTGGCCATGGCACGCGTCGCCGTCGGCCTCCTTAAAGAGCCCCAGAATTTTTGAATTCAGTTTTTAGAGTTACATGCCAAATTTCCCATTGTGGACAATGCTGAACTCCAACGCGCGCGCGCGCGCGCACGCGCGTCACCGTCGGCCTCCTTAAGGGGCCACCGAAAATTTGAATTCCGTTTTTGGAATTCCATGACACCTTTTCTGTTGTGGACAATGCGCGCGCGCGCGGGTGACCACCAGGAATTTTGAATTCAGTTTTTGGAATTACATGTCAACTGTTCTATTGGTGCGCGCGCCTGAGTTCTGTACTGTCCACAATAGAGACTGAGAAGCCGACATGCAATTCCAGAATGAATTGGACATTTTCTGGTGCCCTTTAAGGAGGCCGAGGCATGTTGGGGAGTTCTGTATTAAAAACAATATAGAACTCCGACGCGCGCGCGTGCGTCTGAGTTCTGTGTTGCCCACAATATAGAAGTCAACATGTAATTCCAAAAACTGAATTGGAAATTTTCTGGGGCCCTTTAAGGAGGCCGACGCATGTTGGGGAGTTCTGTATTGTGAACAATACAAAACTCCAGCGCGCGCGCGGCGGCGGCATGCCGCATGTAGATTTGATACAACGGGGCGATGTTGCATCCCAAAACCCAATGGCGAAAACCAAGAATGTAAAACATCATTTTCTGATCAGAAGACGGGGGTATCCCACTGTGGATATACTACGCTGAGTGCAATCATGCCAAGCGCCAACGCGCGCGCGGCGGCGGCGCGCCGCTGATAGATTTGCTACAGCGGGGGCGATGTTTAACTTCAAAACCCAATGGCGAACACCAAATGTAAGACTTCAGTCTCTGATCGGAAGACGGGGACATCCCAATGTGGATATGCGACGCGGCATGCGCAAATGCCAATCGCCCGCGCGCGCGCGGCGGCGGCATGCCGATGAAAAAGTCATACAACGGGAGTGATGTTGAATTCCAGAACCCAATGCAATAATGCATTTTCTCATCGGAAGACGGGAACACCCCCATGTGGGTATGCAGTGCACAAATGCCAATTGCCAACGCGCGCGCGTTGGCCCTTGGCATTTTTGCATTCAGCGCTTGGGGTGCAGCATCGCCCCCGTGGTATAACACCTACCCGCGGCGTGAGGCAGCCGCCGCCGCGCGCGCGCGTTGGTCCTTGGTCGCATATCCGCATGAAGATGTCCCCGTCTTCCGACCAGAGAATGAATTTTTACATTGGGTTTTCGCCATTGGGTTTTGGAGTTCAACGTCGCTCCCGCGGTATGAAAATCTAGCAGCGGCATGCCGCCGCCGCGCGCGCGCGTTGGCGATCGGCTCCTGATGTCCCCGTCTTCCGATCTGAGAATGGATTTTTACATTGGGTTTTTGCCATTGGGTTTTGGAGTTCAACACCACTCCCTTTGCGTCAAATCTATCAGCGGCATGCCGCCGCCGCGCGCGCGCTGGCGATTTACATGTTTGCATTCAGTGTGTTCCCGTCTTCCGACCAGCGAATGCATTTTTACATTGGGTTTTCGCCATTGGGTGTTGGGGTTTAACATCGCTCCAGTTGTATCACATCTATCAGCGGCATGCCGCCGCCGCGCGCGCGAAATTTCGCCCTCCTGTGCAACGTCTATCAGCGAGGCCGCCGCCGCGCGCGCTGGCGCCTGAGATGTCCCCGTCTTCTGATCAGAGAATGACATTGGATTTTTACATTGGGTTTTCGACATTGGGCCTTGGGGTGCAACGTCGCTCCCATGGTCAACCGCCGCCGCGCGCGCGCGTGGGTTCTTGGCATCTGTGTCGCATATCCACATGAAGATGTCCCCTTCTTCCGACCATAGATTGAATTTTTACATTGGGTGTTCGCCATTGGGTTTTGGAGTTCAACATCGCTCCCGTGTTATAAAAAATCTAGCAGCGGCATGCCGCCGCCGCGCGCGCGCGCGTTGGCGAGAGGCTTCTGTGCAGTCGGCGTGGATGTCCCCGTCTGCCGATCTGACTGAGAATGGATTTTTACATTGGGTTTTTGCCATTGGGTCCTTCCTTTGCATCAAAACTATCAGCGGCATGCCGCCGCCGCGCGCGCGCTGGCGATTTGCATTTTTGCATTCCGTGTCGTATATCCACATTGGGATGTTCCCGTCTTCGGACCAGAGAATGAATTTTTACATGGGGTTTTCGCCATTGGGTTTTGGAGTTCAACATCGCTCCCGTGATATAAACTCTAGCAGCGGCATGCCGCCGCCGCGCGCGCGCGTTGGCGATAGGCTTCTGCGCAGTCGGCGTGGATGTCCCCGTCTTCCGGTCTGAGAATGAATAGTTGCAGTTTTTTTTGTTTGGTTTTTGTTTTTTTTTGCCATTGGGTTTTGGAGTTCAACATCGCTCCCTTTGCATCAAGTCTATCAGCGGCATGCCGCCGCCGCGCGCGCGCTGGCGATTTGAATTTCTGCATTCAGCGTCGTATATCCACATTGGGATGTTCCCGTCTTCCGATCAGAGAATGAATTTTTACATTGGGTTTTCGCCATTGGGTTTTGGGGTGCACCATCGCTCCCGTTGCATCACATCTATCAGCGGCATGCCGCCGCCGCGCGGGCGCTCGCTGGCGATTGGAATTTGTGCATTCGGCGTCGCATATCCACATGGAGGTGCCCCTGTCTTCCGATCAGAGAATGATTTTTTACATTGAGTTTTCGCCATTGGGTTTTGGATATCAAATTTCGTTTCGTTGCATCAAATCTATCAGCGGCATACCGCCACCACGCGCGCGCGAAATTTCGTCCCGTTGCATCAAATCTATCAGCGGCATGCCGCCGCCGCGCGCGCGTGATGGCGATGGGCGTTTTTGCGTTCAGTGTCGTATATCCACATTGGGATGCCAGAGAATGAATTTTTGCATTGGGTTTTCGCCATTGGGTTTTGGAGTTACACATCGCCCCGCATTTTGGAGTTTAGAATCTATCAGCGGCGTGCGCATTTGCGTACGCAGCGCCGCTTCGCAACCCAGACAAGGCGCGCGGCACGCAGGGAGTGGTCCCTGACCGCAGTCTATATCCGCTGGGGTCGCAGGGCGTGGCAGGCGTGGCCTGACGCCAAGAGGGGGCGCGCAGGAATCGACGCGGGGCGCCAGGGCGGTCGCGGGGACGTCTCCAGCGATCCAGTTTGCCCCGCCTCCCTCTTGTTTTTGTTTATAAGCGCGCTGCAGCGCTGGGGAAAACCATGTTTAAAATTGTTTCCCAAACCAAACATAAACAGTTTTTAGACATTAAGAAGCCGCGTCGCGGCTGTGGCATCGGGCGCCGTTGGCCGCGGCGGTTCGGCGAAGGGGGCGCATATTGGTTGTGCGTTGCCATGGGCGTGTCGCGTCGCATTGATGCTAGGAATCACCGAAATTTGGAACTCGCGTATAACATTTTTTGGGCGAAGGACGCACTCTTTCTGGGGTCAGGAGAAGTCGTTTAGGGGGTCGCTGTTTTCGGAGCTATCTGAGCCGGGGAGAGGGGCGCCGCGCAAATGGGCAGGGGCGCCGCTAGGGCGGGGCCGCGCAACGCGTGAGGAGAGCGCGCCAAAACGGGAATCGGCGGGGCCGCCATGCAGGTGCTGTGGCGCGGGTACTGGGGCCACGAAACACGCGATGGGCCCCCCCCAAAAAAAGAACGCCGTCGCGCGGAGGGCGGTGGGGGAGGGGTGGGAGGGTAGGAGGGGGGGGAGAGCGGCGGCGGCGCCGCCAGGCGCCACTAAGCAATGCCAAGCAAGCACTGGCAAGCAAATAGCTTATAAGCAATGCCAAGCAATGCCATAGGAAACGATTTTGCGAGAAGACAACACTCATTGTTTTTCTAATGATTTTTGAAGGATTTGGGCATCATGGGGGCCTCCTTGGGGAGCTATTTTGGCTCTTGGAGCCGTCTTGGAGCGTCCTTGGGGCCTCTTGGAACATATTCGGAGCCATCTTGTGGCATCTTAGGCTGTCTTGAGCAATCTTGGATATCATCTCGGGCTGTCCGAGGCGCTCTTGGAGCCGCCCTGGGCCATTTTAGACGTTCCAACCCCTCGCGACCGCCCCCGCCCAGGTCCCGGGGAGGGGGTTGCAGATATTGCGTATTCGATTATTGCGTTATTGCGTATTCGGTTCAGGGTCTCAGGCCCATGCCCCCATGCCCCCATCCCTCCCGCTCCCTGACCCCGTCCCTCCGTGCCCCCATGTCCCGTTCCCGCCGCCTTCCGTGGTCTCCTCCCCCACCGCGCGCATCGCTGGCTGTCGTCGCCGGCAGCCCGACGGAGGCCATCCCGAGGGGCGAGCAACTGCCCTCGGGTATCATCCGAGGGGGCTGCGAGGAAGTAAAAGCAGATAAGAGGAGGAGGAGGAGGGGGAGGAGGAGGAGGAGGAGGAGGAGGAGGAGGAGGAACGGAGAAAGGGAGAGAGAGAGAGAGAGAGAGAGAGAGAGCGGGAGAAGGGAAGGAGGGATGGCGGAGGAAGGAAGGGACTGAGGAGGAGGAGGGGGAAGGAGGAGGAAGAGAGAGGAAGGAAAGGAGAGGACGGAGGTGACCAGGAACGGAAAACGGGAGGCCATTCCCAATCAGTGCGAGCAGAGCCGAGACCCACGGGCCGATGCGCAGTTATCAACGCACCAGCGCCACCGGGAAGCCGACCCCATGGATCGAATCATCGCGCGATGCGTCATCGATGCGGCCTCCCACCCAGAGGCTCACGTCGAGGCTCGTCGTCGTCGACATTTCCACTATCGTCGCCCCTTCGACGATTCAGGCCACCTCCACTCCGCCACTTGGCCGCGCCGCGCACACAGCGGCCAGCCTCAGGCACGACACATGCCCAGGCGAGACTTCGCCCGGTCGATCTGCTCGAAGAAAGCCACCGCCTCCGCAGCGGTAAGGCGCAGCTTGCACACCTGCAGGTCCTGCGGCGGACGCCACTCGCTCCCCGCCCCTGTCCCCCTCCCCCCGGGCGGGCAGCGAGAACGTAATGCCCAAGGAGATCAGAGAAATACAGCGGGTATCGGGGATATCTCTGAAATGCACCCCTCGAGGCTCGCACCTAGTTCTTATCAGGGAAAGCCTGGGTGCTCAATGTGCGTTGTTGGTCCCAGGGGTACAACAGCAACGGCTCCCGCCTGAATTGTCTGGCGAGATAGTGAGATCGATAAGGCGGTCGGTAATGAAATCGGCACTGAGATCGATAGAGAGATCAGATCGGTAAGATCGATAGTTGAATCGATGGCGATATCGATAGTGAGGTCAGTTGTGAGATCGATAGGTGAGATCGATCGTGAGAGGGGCATTGAGGTCGATAGCATATTGGTTGTGAGATCGGTAGTGAGGCCGATAGTGATATTGATCGAGTGAGATCGAAAGTGAAGTTGTCGATCGAGTGGGATCGATAGCGATATCGATAGTGAGATCGATAGTCAGATCGATTGAGTGACGTTGGCCCCTCCCCCTCCGAACCTCCTAATCAAATGTGTATATATACACATTATATATAACAGGCGGGGTCTCGGATGACGGAAGTCGGAAGGGAAGCAGTCGGTCCGCGACGTCCAGCTCGGCGGCCGACACGAGCATCACCACCTGGGTCCCCTTGAGCACCCTCGCCCTGTTGATGGCGTGGGCGCGGGAGTCGGTCAAGGTCACCTTGCTGCCGGCCTGCCCGCACTTAGCCACGAAGATGGTGTACAGCTCAGGGTGGAGCCTCTTGAACTCTGGAGAGCACCACGCAAGTCTCTTAGGGCCCAGGCCTGGCTTGTAAGTCGTTGCTGGGCCCGAGACGCCGGCAGTTGTCAGGAACTCGATGCCGGCGACTGTGCATCCACCCAGCACAGCGCGCCAGCGAGCTCGTTGACCGATGTTCTGCACGCCGTTCACGATGAACAGATCAGCCTCTATGCGGTTCATGGTCCTCGTCATGCCAGCCGCGCGAATATGGCGAGCCACGTTCGCAGTATTGGGGATGTCATCAGGCTTCTCAACGTACACTTTTTTATTGTGAAGGGCAGGAGGCGCCCCCTCTGCGAGAGCCTTGCGCGCGGCAACTTTCTTCGCGAGGTAGTCTTTCTCTCTGGCGGCCTCCAGTTGTCGGAAGTATGGCAGTGCGTTCTTGATTATGGTGGTCATCTCTTTTTTCAGTAGCTGGCCCGAGTCCGCCTGTTCCAATAGCCGCATTGTCCGTT
>CAUYUJ010021944.1:7500-22500 GCA_963575745.1 Prorocentrum cordatum | reverse complement strand
GTAAGCGATGACGATGGTCATGACGGAAATGAAAATGACGATGTTATGTTTGGCCCCCAGCACCCCCCTGCACGGCACGTATTCCGAGGCTTTACGCCGTTCCGTTGTTTTTTTTCTTGCGGCCGCGCGCGCGCCCACCCAGATCGGCGGGCGCGCGCGCGGCCCGCGAACGGCACGGCCGTCCAGCGGAGTCGCCTAGCCCTCCCCCTTTTCCCTCGTTGCCACTAGGGCGGCCCCCTGCTGGCGAGCATATACGCGTACACGAACCCACGCGCCCTCTCCTTCCCGCCCCACACGCACGCGGTCGCGCCTCCTTCCCCCTCCCTACCTTCCCCCCTCCCTCCCTCCCGTCCTCGTCGTCGTGGTCGTCGTCGCCCTCGTGTCGTCGTCTTGGTCGTCGTCGTCGCCGCTTGCGCCGCCGCCAGGTCGGCTTGTGTGTTCGTGGTTGTCCTGGTTGGGCTCTCGCTGCGCGCCGCGCACATTCGTTTGGCTGGGCCTGCCTGCCTGCCTGCGGCACAAGGACTTCGCTGCGCGCGCTATGCCATGCTATGATATGCTATGATATGCAATGCTATGTTACGACACGTTATGACATGCTATGTTATGGTTATGACATGATACGTTGTGTCATACGATGATATGTTATGATATGTTATGATACGCGGTGTTGTGATCTGCTAAGTTGTGGTATGCTCCGCCATGCTATGTTATGTTGCGCGACGCTGTGATATGTTGTGCTGTGCTATGTTGTGTTATGACGATGTTTGTGTTTGCATTGCATGCTACGATCTGCCATGATATATTATGGTATGCGTTGTTATTTTATGGTGTATTGGGTTAAGTGATGATGATGATGATGAGGATGAGGATGATGATGATGATGATGATGATGATGATGAGGATGATGATGATGGTGATGATGATGATGATGATGATGATCACTGGTGACGTTGGCGGCCGCCAGCTGGAGAGGAGGCGCGGGCCCAGCGAAATTATTCAATTGCGCTTGAGGCCGCCCCGGCAGAGGCTCTGGAGATCTCCGTGGCCTGTCTGCCCCCCGCCGCGCGGCTCGCCGCTCCCGCCTCGCGCCCGGGCTGGCCCTGAAGGCCCGCGGCGACTGCTCCGGCCCTGCCGCCCTCCCTGCGTCCCTCCCTCCGTCCTCCTCTCCTCGTCCTCGTCCTTCCTCCTCCTGCCTCCTGCCTCGTCCTCGTCCTCGTCCTCGTCCTCGTCCTCGTCCTCGTCCTCGTCCTCCTCCTCGTCCTCGTCCTCGTCCTCGTCCTCCTTCTTCCTCGTCCTGCCTCCTCCTCGTCCTGCTTCCTCGTCCTCGTCCCCGTCCTCGTCCCGCCTCCGTCCGCCCTTCCTGCCCCCTTGCCCCTCCCCTCCCCTTCCCCGCTCGCGGGGGCCCGCTTGAGGGACTCCTGGGGGCCCTCTTGGGGCGTCTTGGGGGCGCCTCGGGGGCCGCCTGGGCCGCCTGCAGGCCGTCTTGGGCGTCTCGGGGCGACCTGTCGGCGACTCGGGGCCCTCGTGGGTCGTGTGCGGGGCCCCCTGCGGGCCTCTTGGCTCGTGGGCCCTCCTGGCCCCGAAGAGGAGGAGGAGGAGGAGGAGGAGGAGGAGGAGGAGGAGGAGGAGGAGGAGGAGGAGGAGGAGGAAGAGGAGGAGGAGGAGGAGGAGGAGGAGGAGGAGGAGGAGGAGGAGGAGGAGGAGGAGGGGGGGAGGAGGAGGAGGAGGACCAGGCGGGGAGCCCCGGGGGAGCCGCGACCCCTCCCTGGCAGATCCGGGAATTGGGAATGCGGTCCCCTCCCCAGACCCCCTCGAGTTGTGAAAAAATCACGACGGGAGGTTTTTCATTATTTTTGGCCTTTGTGGGCCCTCACCGGCCCTCGGGACCGTCAAAGAACCACTCAGGACGAAAAACCGGTCCCCGGGAATGGGTCGAGACCTTGGGGGGTCGACGTCATGAAAAAATCATGACGTCGGGGGTCTGGGCCTGGCAGATCCGGGAATTGGGAGTGCGGTCCCCTCCTTTACCCAGGACCGAGGACGAAGAACTCCAAGGGACCCGAGGACACCGGCGCGCCGGCAGAGGCAAGGCCACCAGCACGCCTACCTCTTTTCACCCTTCACCTGAGGACACTCCAGCTCGTGCCTCAGGGCACGGCGGCGGATTATGTGTGTGCATGTACTAATAGATGCAGCAAGTGAGACTCCCGGCCCGGGGGCCCAGGCCAGGACCCCCCTTTGTACATGGGGCCCCCTCCCCCTCCTCCTCCTTCTCCTCCTCCTCCTCCTCCTCCTTCGCCTCCTCCTCCTCCTCCTCCTCCTTCTCCTCCCCCTTAACTGCGCGTCTGCCCCCCTCGGCCCCCGCGATCGCCAGCGGGGCGGGTGCATCGTTTGGCGCCGAGCCCAAGGGTGCCGCGCAGCGTCCCGGATGTCCCGGAGGACGCTTTCACCGGGATGGCCCTTGAGGATCCGAGACCGCCCGAGCGCGGCCCAGGATCCAGGAGCGCCCAGCGTGGCCTCCAGACGGCCCGAGGGCCATGCAGGAGGCCCCGAGAGCGCTCCAGGACGCCCCTAAGATCGCCTCAAGACTGGCCAAGGGGCCCCGGAGACGTCCCAAGAGCGCTCCGAGAGGCGCCTCCGAGAGGGCCCCGGGAGGCCCCGATAGTTTCACTCCTGTAGGGAGACGTACATATTCTAACCATCCCGTGGTGTTGGGTCTTCGTCTCGGAGAGAGCGCCCCGCGTCCCCTCCTCCTCTCCTCCTCCTCTCCTTCCTCCTCCTCCCCTCCTCTCCTCCTCCTCTCCTCCTCCTCCTCCTCCTCCTCCTCCTTCTCCTCTCTCCTTCCCCTCCTCCCCCTCCTCCCTCCTCCCTCTCTCCTCCTCCTCTCCTTCTCCCCCTCCTCCCCTCCCATCCTTGCCTCTGCACTCCGCATGCACCCCTGTCGGCGCACCCTGAGGCGTTTCGTGGCGTCATAGGGAGCTCCGCCGAAGGGCCCCAGTGGCAAAGTTCGCATGCGCCCCCCCTCCCCCCCCGTACAGCGCTTCGTGGCCCCATGGGGAGATCCACCGAAGGTCTCAGTGGCAGGGTTCGCATGCGGCTCCCCGCCCCATTTCGGCGCATCCCTCACACGTTTCGTGCCCCTTTAGGGAGGGGGGTTGATCTTGACATTCATTTACATAGGAGAATACATGTGGTGCGAACTAGTTGGTGCTATGTATGTGGCGCAATTTATGCGGTACAAGTCACTTTGAGTGTCTTGAAGCTGTCCTCTCCGCTGCTCGTGCAAGCATCCCACCCTCCCACCCGCAACTTGGTCGCAAGACCTCTTAAGACCGTGACGGTAGGTACCAAATGGCACTTGGCAACGACACCGACGCCGACGACGACAGCGACAACGACGACGACGCCGACGACGATTACGACGACACCGACGACGATTCGGACGACTTCGGCGACGACGACAACGACGACGACGACACCGACGACGACGCCGACGCCGACGCCGACGACAACGACGATGACGACGCCGACGACGACGCCGACGCCGACGACGACGACGCCGACGACGACGCCGACGACGACGACGAAGACGACGACGACGTCGCCAACGAAGACGACGACGACGAGGGAGGAGGAAGGACGACGGCGACAACGACGACAACGACGAGGGAGCAGGAAAAACGACGACGACGACGGCGACGAAATAGGAGGGACGACGACGAGACGCCGACGACGGACGACGACGACGACGAGGGAGGATGAATGACGACCACGGCGACAACGACGACGGAAACGACGACGACACCAAAGAGGACGACGACGACGACGAGGAAAGGCTGAGGACGACGACGGCGACGACGACGACGAGGGAGGAGGGAGGACGGCAACGATGACGACGACGACGACGACGCAAGAGCGCGCGCGCACGCTTTTGTTGAAAAACCGTGTTGTGAAACCACGTGTTTTTGTATGTTTTTTGGACCGTCGATTTTGAAACCCTTCCGAAACCGACGGTTTTTGAAGGATTTCGGCTTGCGCGCGCGACGACGCCCGCGCGTGCACTTCGTCTTATCTTTCGCAGAGGGTTCTCGCGACGACACGCGCGCAAGGGCGCTCGAGCGATTTCGACATGCGCGCGCGCGAAGCCCCTTTTTTTGATGATGATAATCTTGAGCAACTTTTGGTTTTCGGAAGATTCCGCAAGAGCGCGCGTAAGCTTTTTTAGATCATCTTGTTTGTGTGTGTGTGTGTGTGTGTGTGCTTTTTGGAGACTCGATTTTGAAGGATTTCGGCATGCGCGCGCCACGACGCGCGCGTGTGCCTTTTTTTGTTTGTTTGTTTGAAGGGATTTTGGAGAACTTGTGATTTTTTATAAACGAGGGGCGATACTGGTTTGGCTGGGATAGCAAGAATTCAGAACTCGGATGGAGGGTGGGGCAGAATCGTATGTAAATTGCAATACGAAAACAGGGAATCTTTAGCCCTGGGGGGGGGAGATTTTGTAGAACCGATTTCTTGTTTTAGGAAGGAGAAGCCACCTATTCTCAGTCTGAAATTGTCCACTTCCCTGCTCGCACAAATTCCCCCCCCCCCCCCGCAACTTAGTTTGCAAACCCCATGCGGCGGCGATTGCGATGAGTGCTTGGCGCTGGCTGATGCATCTCTGCGGCCGCGACAGCCCGCGCATGCACGCGCGCGCAGCGGCCAGCTACTTTGGCGCGACCGACGCAGCCGCGGTGGCGCTGACCGTTGGGCATGTCCCAGGGCGCACTTCAGTGCGAGTCGGCGGCTTCGTCGGGCGCGGTATCATGGCAACGTCGACAGCGGTAGGCACGGTGATGATCGTAGCGATACTGGTGGCGATGCTGACAGCGACGACGGCACGGCCAGTGACGGCACAGATGCTGATCGCGCCGACGACGATGACGGCGTCCTCGCGTCGGTGATAGAGGTTATCGAAATGGGTCGACATGCGCGCGCGCCTGACGCGCGAGAGTGGCCCGCATGGTTTTATTTGACACGGACCGTGCCCCCCCCCCCAGCACGCGCGCAAGGGCTTGCGAATGATTTCGGCATGCGGCGCCAGAGGCCCGCTTGGCAGAATGCCATGAACATGTTGAACTTTTATGGTTTTCTACAGAGGTTGCAAGAACGCGAGCGCACTGCTTCTTGAAAACTGATGTTGCGAAACCATGTGTGTCTGTATGTGTTTTGGACACTCAATTTTTATATAGCTGCGGCACCGAATATATATTTATATATATATATATATATATATATATATATATCATTGCGGCTTTCGGCGCTGTGTATATTATATGTATATGTAGCCCTGTGCACCCACCAAGAACCCCCCTTTCATCATGATTATATATATATGATTTTATATATGATTCCTACGATTTTCGGACTCACTTTTGAGGCTCTTTTTTGGAAGACTTTTTGGGCTCCCTTCTACTCAACTCCCTCCGTCTCCAACACAACACCCATTACTCAACAGCCTCCTTCTCCAACACAACACCCGATACTCAACAGGCTCCCTCCCCAAGCTGAACTTGAAAAGAACCTTCTACTCAACTCCCTCCGTCTCCAACACAACACCCAGTACTCAACAGCCTCCTTCTCCAACACAACACCCGATACTCAACAGGCTCCCTCCCCAAGCTGACCTTGAAAAGAACCTTCTACTCAACTCCCTACGTTTCCAACACAACACCCAGTACTCAACAGCCTTCTTCTCCAACACAACACCCGATACTCAACAGGCTCCCTCCCCAAGCTGAACTTGAAAAGAACCTTCTACTCAACTCCCTCCGTCCCCAACACAACACCCAGTACTCAACAGCCTCCTTCTCCAACGCAACACCCGATACTCAACAGGCTCCCTCCCCAAGCTGCACCAAAAACCCCCTTTCTCATGATTATATATGAATTTATTTATGATTCCTACGATTTTCGGACTTACTTTTGAGGCTCTTTTTTGGAAGACTTGTTGAGCTCCCTTCTCCTCAACTCCCTCCGTCTCCAACACAGCACCCAGTACTCAACAGCCTCTTTCTCCAACACAACATCCGATACTCAACAGGCTCCCTCCCCAAACTGAACTTGAAAAGAACCTTCTACTCAACTCCCTCCGTCTCCAACACAACACCCAGTACTCAACAGCCTTCTTCTCCAACCCAACACCCGATACTCAACAGGCTCCCTCCCCAAGCTGAACTTGCAAAGAACCTTCTACTCCACTCCGTCTCCAACACAACACCCAGTACTCAACAGCCTCCTTCTCCAACACAACACCCGATACCCAACAGGCTCCCTCCGTCTCCAACACACACGTGTACTCCAGATCCTACCACCACAACACGACGCGACACCCGAAACTCCAACCGCACCCGCCTCCCTTTTTTCTTGGCATCATCCAAGAGAAAAAGGGGGGTTCATGGTGGGTGCTGCGGCCTATCTGTATATGTATGTGTGTGTATGTATGTGTATATATATATACACACCAATCTATCCATTCAGTTTACGGATTCCGGCATGCGCGCGCGACGACGCGCGCGTGCCTTTCCTCTCACCATTTCTGCACATGGTTTTTGGAAACTTATGTTTTTTTGATAAACGAGTGTGCGTGCAGAGTAGTTTTTGAAGAGGATGGCGGGGTAGGGGATACGGCCCCCCCCCCGGGATGGAATAAGTTAATATTTTGGATGGAGACTGGGGCAGGATCGCATGTAAATCGCAATACGAAAAAGGAGAACGGATAATCCCCGGGGGGGGTATAATCGAACAAATAAAAAAAAAAAGATAATTCATCATGCCGAGCTCGCAATTGCAAGTTCCAGTGACCTTGGTTTGCAAAACCCATGCGGCGGCGATCGCGATGACTGGTGCTCGCTGGCGTATCGCTGCGGCCGCGCTCGCAGGCGCAGGCTCGCGCTCAGAGCGGCCGGCGAGTCTGCCGCGACCGAGGCGGCCGCGCTGGCGTTGACCGCTGGGATTTCCATCACGTCTCGCAGGCCGCGCTGGCCCGCGGGCAGCGAGTCGTTGATTCGGGCGGGCGCGGTATCTGGCGACTTCGACACAGGCAGACGCGATGATGTCAATGCTGGTGACGACGATGGTGATGACTACGGGAATGCCACTGACGGCGCCGATGCTGATCACGCCGATGACGATGATGGCGCCCGCCGGTGAGTGATGAAGCTTGCGAGAGGATTTCTATCTGCGTGCGCGGCCGACGGGCGTGACTGGCCCGCGTGGAATCATTTGACATGGATCGTGCCCCCCAGCACGCGCGCGCACAGGGGCATCCGAATGATTTCGACATGCGCGCCCGAGAACCATTCAGTAGCATTTGCAAACATATTGAAACAACAAGGTACTATAAGAGCGTGCTCGCAAGTTGCTCGAAACATATTGTTGCAACGCCAGGCTTGTCTGGTCAAGTATGTTTTCGGGGTGATCGATTTTGAATTCCTCACGACACTCAAGATTTTTGACGTATTTCGGCATGCGCGCGACGACGCGCGCGTGTGCATTTCGCTCCAGCACGTGCCAAGAAACTTTGCACATGGGTGACTTTGGATATGGGTTGCTGTTCGCGCGTAGTTTCATATGAGGAGGAGGATTGGGGGGGTCGAGCGCAGTTTGGGTGGGATGAATTGAGTTCATGCGTACAGCGAACGATGGGGCAAAACCGTATGTAAATTTCACATTCGTTGGGGGCACGGATAATTCTGGCTTGAGAATGGTGGCGGATCATGTTTTGGAGTGGAGAGTCGATGTGGTGCATGTAATTACTGTGCGCAGTGAGTTGTCCACTCCAGTGTTCGCGCAATCGTCCCACCCACCCAATCGCAACCTGGTTTGCAAAACCCATGCGGCGGCGACTGCGATGAGTGCTTGGCGCTTGCTTGAGCATCTCTGCGCCCGCAATAGCCCGGGCATGTTCGTGCGTGCAACGGCCAGCTATTTTGGCGCGACCGACGCAGCCGCGGTGGCGCTGACCGGTGGGCACGTCCCAACGGGCATTTCTGTTCGAGTCGGCGACTTGGGGCGGGCGCGGTATCATGGCAACGTCGACAACGGTAGACACGGTGATGGCAGTAACGATGCTGGTGGCGATGTTGACAAGGACGATGGCAAGGCCAGTGACGGCGCCGATGCTGGTCACGCCGACGACGATGGCGGCGGCCTCGCGTCGGTGATGAAGGTTTTGGGGGAGATTGACATGCGCGAGCGGCTGACGCGCGAGAGTGGCCCGCATGGTCTTATTTGACGCGGATTGTATTCACCCCCATCCCCAGCGCGTGAGCGCAGAAACGTTCGAATGATTTCGACGTGCGGCGCGCGGGGCCAGTTTGGCCGATTAGGGTGTTAGTTTAAATTTTACTATGATTCCGTGTTCCTTTACATTGAATACATCGCAGGAGCGCGGGTGCAGGCATTATTGAAAACGGATGCTGCACCACATTTTTTTTTGTTCGTTTCGGGAATGCTCGATTTGGATATCCTTACGACACTTGCGGTTTTTGAAAGATTGCGTCATGCGCGCGCCCGACGACGCGCGCGAATGCATTTCGCCGCGTTTTTTATTGCAAGGGACACTTGCGACATTACTCGCGCAACGGCGTTCGAATGATTCGGACGTGCGTGCGCGAGAGGCCCGTGTGGTAACAATTTGTGAAAATGTTGAAAATTATTGTTCTTTTCAGAATTTGCAAGAAACCGAACGCAATTTTTTATTTGCGAAACCAAACATTTTTTATGTTGTCGGTGAACACAAGGTTTTTGAAGGTTTCCGGCATGCGCGCGCGACGACGCGCGCGTGTGCATCTCGTCCCGATATTTACAAGTGGTTCTTGACAATCGGTGATTTTTGATAAACGAGTGCGCGCGCATATTTTGTTTTGCAGACGAGGCGGGGGGGGCGGATGCTGGCCAGCCTGGGATAATACCTTTTTTTGTATGGGCGTTGGGGCAGAATCATATGTAGATTGCATTGCGAAAAAGTGAGTCGACAATTCTGGTGGGGCACATTCTAACTTTTTTGCAGATTGGAGAATGTAGGTGTGCATTATATGTTGAGCATGATATGTGGTTCAATATTCATTTAGTGCAGACCGCCCATGAGGCCTAGACGACGGGCGGCAGCGAAGCAGCGATTGGGCGGCGACGGCGAGCGCGGATCCGCCAGACCCAGAACCAGATCCAGACGACAGGCGGTGACGATGCGGCGACGGGGCGGTGACGGCGAGCACGGAACCGCCAGACCGACATTCGGGCCCAGACGGCAGGCGGCGACGAGGCAGCGACGGGGCGTCGATGACGAACACGGAACCGCCAGATCGACGTTCAGCGCCAGTTTCTTATAAGAAACGCGGGGAACTTTTGAGCCCAAACGCTGCTTGGGGAATATTTGCATGTGTGCATCTGTATATGTATATGTATATTTATATTATATGTATTTGGGTATACTTGTACACAATATATAATATATATATTATATATATATATATATATATATATATATATATATGTATATATACATATATATACACATATACATATACATATACATACATATACATATACATATACATATACATATATATATATATAATATATATATATATATATATATATATATATATATATAATATATATAATAATTATATAATGTCTGTGTTCATAGGTACATACTTCCACATGCACATACCTACACACATGCGTACATACATGCGAGCATGCATGCATACATTCATACATTTTATGCATGCAACACACACACACACATTATAATATATATATATATATATATATAATATATATTATATATATATATATACATACATACATATCGGGGTACGGGGCCGGGGGCCTCTGGCCAGCTGCCTCGATTTGCCATGGGGGCTCCCCCGGGCCATTTTTTGGCACCCCTCACGAGGATCGTGGCCCCCTCGCCGAAAATTCCAGCCCTCAGTCTCCAGAAGCTTCCGAAGAGGCCACAAGAGACCCCAAGTGGTCCCCTGAGGGCCCCAAGAGAGCCCCAAGAGGGCCCCTGAGGGCCCCAAGAGGGCCTTCAAAAGGCAAACATCGGCACATTTCTTTCGTAAAACGTACGTTTTCAGCATACTCGCTGGCTTCGTCTTCACAGTGCCCCAGACGCCCCCGCGGAGCCCCAAGACAGCCCAAGAGAGACCCAAGAGGGCCCCAGACGGCCCAAAAGGGTCGGCCTGTGGGGCTCACCGAACCCCCGAGACGGCCCAAGAGGCCCCAAAGCCCGTCCAGGAGGCCCCCAAAACGGCCTCGAGGCCCAGGAGGGCCTCGATCGAAATCATTTTCCTGGAAGCCTCTCCGGGAACATGACTTCTGGGTTCCGAGGACGCCCAAGAGGCCCACAAGACAGCCTCAGCGAGGCCCCAGAGGGCCCGAGATGGCTTCAAGATGGCCGAAGAGGGCCCCAAGAGGGCCTTCAAGAGGCAACAAATTGCCCATGTCCTTTGTAAAACGTATATTTTCAGCATACTTGCTGGCTTCGTCTTCGCAGTGCCCCAGACGCCCCCGAGGAGCCCCAAGACAACCCAAGAGAGACCCAAAAGGGCCCCAGACGGCCCAAAAGGGTCGGCCTCTGGGGCTCACCGAACCCCCCGAGACGGCCCAAGAGGCCCCGAAACCGGCCCAGGAGGCCCCCAAAACGGCCTCAGGGAGGCCCAAGAGGGCCCCGTTCGAAATCATGTTCCTGGAAGCCTCTCCGGGAACATGGTTTCTGGGCTCCCAGCGCTCCCTACTGGGCCCCAGGACAGCTTCAGCGAGGTCCCAGAGGGCCCGAGACGGCTTGAAGATGGCCGAGGAGGGCCCCAAGAGAGCCTTCAAGAGGCAAACATCGGCCAATTTCCTTGGTAAAACGTATATTTTCAGCATACTTGCTGGCTTCGTCTTCGCAGTGCCCCAGATGCCCCCGAGGAGCCCCAAGACAGCCCAAGAGAGACCCAAGAGGGCCCCAGACGGCCCAAAAGGGTCGGCCTCTGGGGCTCACCGAACCCCCCGAGACGGCCCAAGAGGCCCCGAAGCCCGCCCAGGAGGCCCCCAAGACGGCCTCAGGGAGGCCCAAGAGGGCCCCGTTCGAAATCATGTTCCTGGAAGCCTCTCCGGGAACATGACTTCCGGGTTCCGAGGACGCCCTAGAGGGCCCCAGGACAGCCTCAGCGAGGCCCAAGAGGGCCCGAGATGGCTTCAAGATGGCCGAAGAGGGCCCCAAGAGGGCCTTCAAGAGGCAAAAATCAGCCCGTCCCCTTAGTAAAACGTACGGACTCGGCGCGAGACAATTGGCGACCGCAGCTGCCGTCCCTTCGTGCTGGGCGCGTGCGAACCTGGCGTTCAGTTTGGACGGAACGTGTCGGGTCTGTTGCCAAGCGGGGCTGCGCCAGGTTAGGCCACCCCCAAGGTCAGGTACGGGAATGGGTCGTAGCAACACGACGACGACGACGACGACGACGGCACGCCCCAACAGGCTCCTCAAGACGCCCCAAACCCATGCTCCCAGAAGGCCTTCCGGGAACCCGATTCATACGGCCTCCGCCCCCCTACACAACCATTTTCCTCATAGGCCTTTCGGAATGCAGATTGGTATGCGTGGACTGTGGTCCACTACTTCAGTGGAGCAGTTAATTCGTCAAGGCCTGGGGCCTCCTAGAACCTGAGCGCGCGCGAAGCGCGCGCGATGGTCCTAGTGTATATATTTACACACATTTACACATGAATATACACACCTACACATAGCGTCACGGTGGTACATACATATAAACATGCATACACGTGTGCACATATACACGCACACACATGTATACATATACATATACATCGACATATGCATCTACGTCTACATATACACATACATATTCACATACATATACATATACATATACATATACATATATACATTTACATTACATATGCATGTACATATACATTCACACATACATATACATATACACATACATATACATATACACATACATATACATATACATCTACACATTCATATAATATTCATATACATGTAATTAATCACATACATATACACATACATATACATACACCTACACATACACATACACAAATACATATACATATACATATACGTATACCTATACATGTACATGTACATGTACATGTACATGTACATGTACATGTACATGTACATGTTCATGTACCTGTACCTGTACCTGTACACGTACACGTACATATACACACACGTGCACATGCACATGCACATGCACATGCACATGCACATGCACATGCACATGCACATACACCTACACATACACATACACACACATATACATATACATATACATACACACATACGTATATATACATTTACATGTGCACATATACGTATACATACATACAATTACATATATACATGCATGTACGTATGTATGTAGCCTGTATGCATGTATGCATGTAGGTATGTATGTATATGTATATGTATATGTATATGTATATGTATATGTATAGGTATATGTATATGTATATGTATATGTATATGTATATGTATATGTATGTGTATATGTACATGTATATGTTTATGTATAGGTATATGTATATGTATAGGTATATGTATAGGTATATGTATATGTATATGTATATGTATATATGCATATTTGTATATCTATACATGTATATATATATATATATATATATATATATATAAGTTCACAACGTACATAAATGCATGTATATACGTACGTACTTTTTGTATGTATGTATGTATGTATGTCTGAATACATATACATACATATCAAGGCTGCATTGGTGCTTCTCTCCATGCTCCTTGGTCCTTCAAGTTTAGTGTGCATGCGGGATGGCAGGAAAGTCAAACAGACAATTTATCGATACGTCTTTGTTGCCTTTTCCGGAATCGCCGTTATCATCATGTTATTCGTTATCCTTCCTCCATGCTTGTTTTCCTTCATTCCCGCCATACCCTGCGCATTCTCCCCATCCTCCTCAGCTCTTTTTGCGGAGGCTTCTCCTTGGAGAGCCTCTGGGGGCCTCGCGGAAGTTTTTCAGTCTTTCTGGAGGCCTTCTGGAGGCCTCCTGGGTTTCTTCTGCGGGCCTTTGGGGGCTTCCTCGGGCTATCCTGCCTCCAACCGCGGTCTCCCTGAACGGCAGGGTCACGACTTGGAATGCTTTGGAGGGAGTCTTGGGGCCATCTTGGGCCGTCATGGGGTTCTCTTAGGCCATCTTGGACCCCTGTTGTGCCGTCTTGGGGCGGGCTCTCTTGGGCTGCCTGGAAGCCCTTTCGGACGGTTTTGGGGCGATTTTCGAGTCATTCCCAACATCATGTAACAACAATGGGAAAATCAATGTTTTCTGCGTTTTGGAGGCCTCTTGGGGGTCTTCTTTGGGTCGTCTTCGGGCGTCTGGTGGATGTCTGGGGCCTCTTGGGGCCCCCGCGGGTGGTTCGGCCGACTCCTGACCGATTTGAGCTCGTTACCTGGGCCCAGCAAGGGCTTCCAGGAGCTCTGAAACGCCTGGGGGGCCGCCTGCAGGGGCGTCCAGGGGGTCCCTGGGACCACGGATCTGGGGGGCCCAGAGGGGGATCCCCGGGGGCCCGGGATTCGGTGGGTCCGATTTCGGGGGGGGGTCCCAGGTAATGAAAGAGTGTGTGTGTGTGTCTCTCTCTCTCTCTCTTATTCTATTGTAGTGGCCTCCGGCCAGTGCCGCCGATCCGGGGCGCTCCGGGTGCCTGTGGAAATGAACGACGACGAGGAAAACGAAAACGACGACGAAAACGAATACGTCGACGACGACGACGAGAGCGACGACGACAACGACCACGACGACGACGACGACGACGGCGATGACGACGACGACGACGCGAGCGACGACGACGACGACGACGATGACGCGAGCGACGACGACGACGACGACGACGACGACGACGACGACGACGACGACGACGACGACGACGACGACGACGACGACGACGACGACGACGACGACGACAACGACGACGACGACGACGACGGGGGGGGAGCTGGGTTGCAGGGGGGGGGGTCTGCTCTGCAGGGGGGGTCCGCTCGGCAGAGGGAGGGGCTGCAGGGGATAGGGGGGGTCCGCTCTGCAGGGGGGGGGGGGCTGCAGGAGGGGGGGTCTGCTCTGCAGGAGGGGGGGGTGCAGGGGAGGGGGGGCGGGTCTCTCGGGCAGGCCGGCGGGGTCCGCTCTGCAGGGGGGGGGGCTGCTGCAGGGGGGGGGCGTCCTGGGGGGTCCTATCTGCAGGGGGGTGGGGGTCGCTCTGCAGGGGGAGGGGGTGCAGGAGGGGGAGTCTGCTCTGCAGGGGGGGGGTGGACAGGGGAGGGGGGGGGGGGTCCGCTCTGCAAGGGGGGGGGGGGGCTGCAGGGGGGAGGGTTCGCTCGGCAGGGGGGGGTCTGATCTTGCTCTGCAGGGGGTGGGTGCGGCGGAGGGGGGGGGGGTCCGCTCTGAGGGGGGGGTGCTGCAGGGGGGGGTTCCGCTCTGCAGGGGGGGGTGGGGGGGGCTGGGCTGCAGGAGGGGGGTGGGGGGGGCTCTGCAAGGGGGGGGGGCAAGGGGGGGGGGGTCCGCTCTGGAGGGTGGATGGGGCGAAGCACTGAATTAGGTCGGAAATAGGTCGGAAATAGGTCGGAAATGAGGTCCCCCCCCCTTCGGCAGAGCGAAGCTTGAGCGAGCTCAAGCCCACGCTCTCAGAAACTCACACGCCGGATCGGCGGATATATGTATGTGTGTACTGATTGTCTGTCCGTCGGCGTACTAATCAAGGGGGCCCAAGCGGCTCGCAAGGCGCTTTTCGGAAGCACTTTTGACCCCTCTTGGGGGCTGTTTTCGCGTCCCTTGGGGCCTTTTTTGGGCCTCTCTGGGAGCTGGGGCCTGTTGGGGGGCCTCGGTGGGGGCCCCTGGTGCCTCTCGGGGGCTGTTCTGGGGCCCCCTTTGGGGCGTCTTGAGTGCCTCTTGGGC
>CAUYUJ010021944.1:0-2500 GCA_963575745.1 Prorocentrum cordatum | reverse complement strand
CATCGTTGTCAAATCGAGCCCCGCCGCGACCAAACAATTGCATCGTAGATTCCGCGGTTGAGAATGTTCGGGGGTGCCGATCCTTTTGGCGGAGATCCAAAATCATATTGCCCAGATATTGTCGTTGCCGGTGCAGGTCAAGGAGCATGAACTGGCAGGATAACGTTTGCACATGCATCAATTGGTTTGGCTGCGCATTGACCTCCGATTTTTTCGCGTCACAGCGAAAATGTTGGACAACGTGTTGGCCAAACTGAAGAATGGCAAAGGTTCTCCTGACGGCGTCGCGGTTGACATGTACAGGGTCTTGCCGCTCTCAGTGCAAATATCTAGCGCGGAGTTCTCTGACGCAGACTGCGCGCAGTTTGGGGCTGCGTGATGGCTGGCGCCATGAATTCGCAACACTACCGCCGAAAAGTATCGGTGCATCCGACCTGTCCACGCTTCGCCAGGTAGCAAGTTTGTCCATCTTCTGGAAAATTATCGGCTACACTTGGATGCGAATGTTGTTTCCGTTGCGAATCGACTCGTTCCCTGCAGCTTTCGTGCCTGGCGGTCATCCTGCGGCAGGCGTTTTCCTTATCGAGCGAGTTGCTGAACTTCCAAAGGGCTGATCGTCGGAGTTGTATGTGACGCAGGTCGACTTGCGCAGAGCCTCTGACCGGGTGTTGCACTCGTCTGCGATCACGGCTCTGCAGCTTCAGAGTGCCTCTTTGCAGTGCATGGCGTTCTTCTGTGCGGTGTTGTCGCGCAGTGCCATGTCATTCGGCATTGGCGGCGTCGTGTCCTGCATGGCGAACATGGGGCGTGGTCTGCCCCAGGGTGCACCTGAGTCGCCGCTGGTGTTTGTGATGGTCACCGAAGTGGTCCTGCGCCCTTTGCTGCGCAGATGGCGCCAGGGCGAAAGCGGTTGGACCATTGATTCTTTCTGGGTGGGGCTGTCTGCTATGCGGGTGGCATCTTATTGGTCAGCGTGCAACATGCAGGAATTGGGTGGAGGCATTCCTTGATGTGGGTCTTGAAATCGCAACTGACAACACATATATGACAAGTTCTTCATCTGTCCCTGACGACACCTTGAGCTTGGGTGATTTCGTGTGACAGTGGGAAGCCACGTTGACACTTGTCGGTGCTCTCATTGACTTCGGGGGCAATTATGCCTTGGCCGCAGACCACATAATCGCGCGAACCCAGAAGGTGTATTGGAGTTGGCGGGTGCTTCTGACATGTGCGTGGGTACCGAAGTTTCGCAGGGCATCTTTGGCAACTAGAGCTGTCTTCCTGGCTGCTTTATGGTTGGAAGAAACGTGGAACCCTGCGCTTGCATTGCAATGCAGATTTGGAAATTGGGGCGCCCGCGTCCTTGCCAGAACCGTCGGTGTGAGACCTTGCCTTGACGATGATATCGGCGATCACAGGAGAAGGCGGCGCAGAGATGGACGTGCCTTGGCAAAACGGTTGGGGGGTGGTCTCAAGGCAAGGCGTCTCGTATCTCTACATCGTTGGGCTGGTCACTTTGCGCGCTGTGCGGGGCCATTGCGAACGGCATTGCGAACGGGGTGTCTGGGATGGTGGAGATTTTTCCAACATCCTTGCTTGCCCTTGCACTCTCGCCGCTCACAAAGGTGTGCGGTGAAGTTGCAGGCGACAGTCCTATGGATCAGGACTACGGATGCATGGCTTTAGCGCAGGACAGAAGTGCATGGAGAGCAGCTGCGCCCGCATTCATGTGCCAGAATGTTTGATGTTGCTATTCTGCCTTGTTTCGACCTTTAGTCGTGCCGTCTGTTGCCAGACCGCCCCTCTGGAGTATCTTTCTCGCCGGTCTGAAAATGACAAAGAAATTGAATGATGCTGCTGATGATTATGGTGGCGGAGATGATCTTGTGATGATGGTGGTGGTGATGATGATGACGATGATGATGATGCGGATGATGATGGCAATGATGATGGCGACGATGATGCTGATGATGATGATGCTGACGATGATGGTAATGGTGATGCTGATGATGATGACGCTGGTGATGCTGGTAATGATGATGATGATGATGATGCTGAAGATGATGATGCTGATGGTGGTGATGATGATTAGGATGTTGATGATGACGATGCTGCTGATGATGATGCTGATGATGATGATTATCATGATGATGCTGATGCTGATTGTGATTATGATTATGATGATGCTGATGCTGGTGATGCTGATGATGGTGATGATGATGATGATGACGATGGTGATGATGATGATGATGATGATGACGGTGGTGGTGATGATGATGATGATGATGAGCATGCTGATGATGATGATGATGCCGATGATGATGATGATGATGATGATGATGATGATGATGATGATGCTGATGCTGATGCTGATGCTGCTGCTGATGATGATGATGATGATGATGATGACGACGATGATGATGATGATGATGATGATGATGATGATGATGAGGATGATGATGTTGATGATGATGATGGTGATGATGCTGATGCTGATGCT
>CAUYUJ010021943.1:58973-130878 GCA_963575745.1 Prorocentrum cordatum | reverse complement strand
CTCCTCCTCCTCTCCTCCTCCTCCCGCCCTCCTCCCCACCTTCCCTCCTCCCACCATCCCTCCTCCACCCTCCCTCTCCCCCACCCTCCCTCCCTTTCTCGCTCCCTTCGTCTCCTCCCCCTCCGACGAAGAGGAGAGCGAGAGAGAAAGAGAGATTTGGCTCTGGACTATAGGCACTCTCTCTAGGGGGGTCCACTTTGTCTCAGCCCCCCCAATGCTTCACAGTGATATGCCGTGAGGGCCGCCGGGCCAAACCGAGCGCCCTGGCGCTCCACGTGCAAATCGCGAGGCTTCGATGCCGCCCATCGTCCGCAGAGCCCACAGAGGAAGTGAAGCGGCCTTTGCTGCCGGCGGCGCGGCTGTCATGCACCCTGCGCCAGTGGACGGAAGTTGGGGGAAGCAGGCGTCGATGGGGGGTTGCTCAAGAGAAAGAAGAGAACCTGGACGAACCGGGGGGGCCCCAAAGTGGATCGGCGGGCGGGCCCGCTCTCCGCAACGCCCTGGCATGGGTTGACGAAGAGCGAAATGCGCCCACGCGGGTGTTGTTTCCTGGTGCTGTGCCACCTCATTGGTTCCACGCTCATTGCAACGCGCCGCCACGTGACCCCTTTTCCCGCATGCATAACATTCTCGGTCGCTCATCGGCACGACCTCTCCTTCGGTCCAGCTCCCGGGCCTGATCATTGCAACCCCCACCTTGTCCTGAGCTCTTTCCATTTTTTACGCGCTGTCCGCACGTCATCCCCCCGCCCTTGCCACCACCCTTCCCTTTGCTGCCCTTGCGTCCTCCTCTCTTATAGTTCGCGGAGATGTGCCCGAAATAACCACGCGCGCAACACATGGGCCCCGTGCCTTATTTGTTTGGACGCCCGAAATGGGTACGGAAAGAATGGGTACAATGCCCAACAACAAATGTTGTCCCAAACCAACAGCGGCCGCTGTTGGGCAGGCGGCCTTCTGTCTCAATTGTACACAGGCCGCGGCGACACCGACAGCGAGTCCTGTTCAAAATGAGCAAGAACTGCTGTTGGGCATTGTACCCATTCTTTCCGTACCCATTTGGGGCGTCCAGAATTTGCCTCTGCCTCGGTTGACAGCGCCCACTGCTTCCCCCCGGCCAGGATCACCCCCGCGACCCCGGTCGCCGTCGCCGGAACACCAGCAGCCGTCATCGGCAGCATACCCTCGGCACCCCATCCCTCATGGGAGCCCCACGGGCCCCCCCTGGCCATCGCTCTGACGTCCATTCCCTGTGTTTTTTCGGTTTCGTGCGTGTTTTCTTCGCCAAATGATCAAGGATGCTCCTCGATGGTCCTCGCCAAAGGAAAAATGCACACGTCCGAGCGATGCCAAGCTGGTCGCCATCGTTTCCACCAACCCCGTCCGATGTCCGTGGCGCCGTGATTCTTTGCGTCGGCATCCAGTCTCTTCGCACGCGCTCAGTCTTCGCACGCAACGCACCATTTCTGGAATTCTTCTGTCGCCAGCGAGCCGAGTGCTTTGGAGCACGGTTGATGCAAACCTTCGCAGTCTCCCGCATGCGTCAGGATAGCCCCCAGTCCAGTGCGGAATGGGAGAGCTAACAAATATGCGGGGCCGTCCTTATCTAGATGTTCCACCAACACCGCCCACTGTTCAAACTGCGCAGCCACGTCCCCTGCGTTGTTGGGCGTATCCGGCCCGTAGCTAGGCTCACCATGGTTGACAGAGTCACTCCAGCCACGGCAGAGAGCCACTGGTATATATTTTGGCACGCTTGTAATCCATCATCTTCTCTAAACCCCTTTAACTTCCCACGGAAATCAACCCCTTCCAGTCTGTCGCTCATGGTATACCGCGTGTTCTCATATAGCTCGTGCAGCAGATCCTCTGTGAAGTCAAATAACCCTTGTTCACCATGCTCCTGCTGCTTCACTATGCCAACAGTCCCGTATTCCGAGACAGTAAACTGGCCATTTAGGATTCCAATCATGTCGCTATCATCCTCATCATGCACCGTGCCACCCATGGTAGACAGCTTGTCATCTAAGTTCGTTGACGCATTCCGGTACTGCGGGCTCACATGCGCAAGCGCGTTCAATAGTTTCCATTCCACTGACGGAATTCAGACCGGTCACCAGTGAGGAAGTTGAGCCCGTTGTGTAGCTCTGAATTCGCTAACTGGCTTCTGGTGCTCTTAAGACTTACCGTTCCCCTCAACTATTGAAGCAGCTACTTCCGTGACATGTTCCGTAGTGTTCGTCTACACGTTCGTTGGTCCTCGGGATCTTCGGTTATTAACGAAAGCTGAATGGCTTCTTCTCCTTCTGTGTGCATGCTGCGGTTCACGATGCCGAGAACCCAGGACCACATGTTGCGGG
Source organism: Prorocentrum cordatum (assembly GCA_963575745.1). Taxonomy (NCBI): domain Eukaryota; class Dinophyceae; order Prorocentrales; family Prorocentraceae; genus Prorocentrum; species Prorocentrum cordatum. Next base: position 128,518 of record CAUYUJ010021943.1, on the reverse strand, counting down.
CCATTAGCAACAGTCCGCACCCTTCCTCGTTAGTGAGTGCTCCAACTCCTGCTGCAGTTCGCCTCCCCTCACGATTAGATCCCAATGCCACCTTTACATTCCTGTGGTCGCCTCCGAAATATGTAGCCCCATATACTTCACTAAACCTCGCAGGGTTTAGATTAAAACATTGGTCTCGGTCCCGAGGCGAGTTTAACTCTGGGGGCGGGTCGCTGCTGCTGCTGCTGCCATGGCTGCCATCAACCTCGGTCCGCTACCATGAAAATTCCCCAGAGGAATTGCACAGGAACGATGTGATGCTTTCAACCGCGGGCGAAAGTGCGACAATTCCGCGGGTCACATGCTTGAGCCGGATGTCAGCAGTAATGCAACACTTGACTGCGGAAGTCGTGGCAATGCTTCCCACACAGTCGCATGGCCATGTTCTAACATGTCCTCCTTCTCTTCCTCCTCCTCCGCCTCTGCCTGTTTCTCCCTCCTCCTCCCTCCACCTCAGACTGGAACCCTCGAAAGAACCCTCCAAAACACCCTCATAACACCGGGGCGCCTCAAGCGTCTCGATGATCGTGCCCGACTTGAACGTGTAGGCCTCGGTCGGAATCTGCGGGGCCGGATCCTGGCGCCGCCGCGTCGTCGTCGCTGCCGCCGCCACTCGTCGTCGGAGGGACGGAGAGAACATCCTCATGGCGAGGCCGATTTCGATGTTTCTTGTGTCACATGTGCTCGGGGCCTTGCAGGGGGCCGCGTCCAGGGCCGTGCCAGAGGGCGCGCGGGACATGACAGTGGGCGCTTCAAGAAGCGCGGCAGGAGACGTGACGGGGGACGTGACCTGGGCGATCGACGCCTTACCTATGCCAATGCTCGCACATGGATGCCTATCCAGCGCATTCGGCCAAGACGCTGATCAATGCCCCACGCCCTTGGAGTCCAGGCTTGAGCTTGGAGGCAGCAGTAGGCGTATGGATAAAGCACCGACCGCCGATGCCCAAAGACATCCGCGCGGGGCAAAAGCTCCAAGCCGCCATGCATCTGCGGAGGGTCGCGGTCCAAGGAGTCAAACCCGCGAGCCCGTGGTGACCAAAAGGCTTGTACACGCCATCACCGTGCCTGGTCAGGGCCATCCTGCGCCCTGGCATGGCGTAGACGCCGTTCTAGCCAGGGCCAGGAAGGCATACAGCTTCCACGATGGGCCTGCAGCCTGTGCCGCAGGCTCGTGTCGTGACGGTCCTGGCGATGGCTTCTGACACCGCGCGGATCGCTCAACCTTCAGCGATCGTCGGCGTTTCGACGGCTACGTCGTTCCACGTTGGCCGATTCTGGGCCCCTGGCGGCCTGCAATGTGAAGTCCCGACACGGTGCGGTGACAGACCGTGCGGTGACCTCGCAATCCTACAAGACCTCACCGCACGGTCAGTCAATGCACGGTTCTGGGACCTCGGATGCCCAAGTCGCCCGAGACGTCCTCGGAGAACGACCCGAGTCCCAAAACCCGCGCGGTGACCCCGGAATCCCCACCGACTCGCCACATGGTGTGGCCACCACCCCGCTCGGGGTCCCCCCGAAAACTTGCAGGCCCGCGGCGGGACCGCTGCCGCACCGGCATCGCACGAACCTCGCGCGCACCCTCCTGGGGGCCGACGCAGGCCCCCTCGGAGCCCATGCCCCCCCGGACGCTGCCCCTGAGCGAGGGATGGGCCTGGCAATGCTCAGGGGGCGCAAGGACACACAGATAAATGAACAAGAATCCCGAGGCTCCCCATATTTTTCCATATGTTCTGGGTCTTCGTCTTCCCACCCACTGTCCATATTTTGTGCGGTCTCCTGGGAATCGACGATTACTTGTGTCTGTGCGTTGTTGCCCCTCCTGGAATTCGGCTGACGCTGGTGGTTTATCCGGCCCCATGGGACGCAGAAGGAGGTACCAGTTCGATGTGCATTCCTCCGAAGCGTGCGCCCGGCACGAACATAAAATACAACCATGGTGTCGTAGATCGTTTCCCGGACGGCACGGCCAGAAAGCGGGAAATTGACTTTAAAAATTCTCAGCGCGCGCGTCGCCCCTTTGGAAGCGACGCACACATAACATTACTATATTTGGGTGGCGCCGGCCCTTATCCCCACCGGCGTGTCCTGGGCACCACTGGCCGACTACCCCACTAGATGCGGACGTAGGCTGTCCCCTCCGGATATCCCCAGCTCTGGTGGCGGGGTGGCGGGGATCGGGATGGGGATGGGGATAAGGATCGGTTAAGCGATACTAACTATCGGGCCCCAGTGCCACCGAAGAGCGCGTCCCCCGGCCGAGCCGATACCAGCAGCCTGCTGCGAATCTCGTGCCCCGCCCGAACCCCTGCCGCCAGCCTGGTCTCGGCCCGCCCACAAGAGAAAAGGATAGAAAAATTGATGTGAAAACCGGGATGCCTCCACTAAGCGGAATGAATCGAGAGTAAGTCAACAGCGTGTCGAAAAGCGGGCGCGATGCCTGGCCAGGCTACAAATGGCAACAAAAGGCAAAGCAACGCCCGGCAAAGATCGTGTGAAACAGGCAGGACTGATACCGCTCGAATCTGGTGTTCAAGCTGGTCCGTCGTACACTCGCTAGCACTAAACAAAAGCTGGGGTGCTCTACTAAAACCACCCGTGACAATTGGGGTGCTCTACTGACTGCACCCTGAATAAAAAATTGAAGGCCTGCTGCGGGCGAGACGCTACTGGTGGAGAACAGGCAAGTGCGTGCGGCTGCCCAGCTGACATAATCATCTGGAGCAGCAATCACTTGTGCTAACCTTATTGCGTTCACTCGTCGAAGCCCGAAAACTTGACGATCTCGCGGCTGCTTGAGTAGACCGATCCGCGTACCAGTGAACGGAGCTACGGCGGTCGATCGGACGTCGACCTTGTGACACAGTCGCACAACTCGCCTCTTCACCGTTGGGTGAGAGAACTGCGCTGGGAGTTCGGAAAAGCATTTTCCGCTTCTCGTCGCTAGAACTTGACCGCATGCATCCGGGTCGTAACTGATCTGGCCGTCCGTCACGCTGGGGATGCGATCCTGGCCCACGCCGCCTTGGTCATGGGGTCGGCCCGCACGCCCCGAGCATCAAACCAGAGGAGGTCTTCGATCTGCACGCAGCGCAGCTGGTCAGCCAGCCACCACACGCGGACCGCCACGCTGTTCTCGAAGGGCGGCCGCAAGGGGCCCATGAAGCCCATGAACAGGGCGCCCAAGACGGCCGCGCCGTCAAAAACGAGATCTGCTGCGTTCGCATACCCCCCCCCCCCCCCCTCCCCCCCATCAGCCACCCGATCTCCACAGCAGAGGCGGGACCGCGCACCATCTCGCGCAGCGCGAGGAGGTGCGCCAGCAGTCCGTCGGCTGCGCCGCATGCGAGTAGCTCTGAGCCGAACCAAGACTGCACGCCCGCTTGCGAGATTGGCTCTCTGCGCCCAAGAAGTGGCTCGCCTGTTTGCTGGCACGACGGCACCTGCCAAGACGCATGTACACGACCCTCTCAGGCCGCACCCTGTCTCCCCCTCCGTCTCGAACGACCCGTTGCTGCGCGCGCTGAGTCACCTGGCACACTCCAGAACTGGGAGTGCGACGCGTGCCTCGATCTTCTGCATTGCTAGAACGACTGAGTTCACCTGCATCGCGCGTCGGATGAGCAGCTTGTCCTCGGCCCTCTGCCGGGCGACGACGCACGCGGCGACGCGGCGCTGGGCCAGCAGCGCGTAGGCCGCTGCTCCCAGGAGGGAGACACAGAACCCTGGAAGCCGACCTCCAGCCGGCTCGTCAGCCTCGGCCCTGACCAAGCCGACGCGCCTGATCGGCATCAGGGCGTCGATGTACTCGACCTGATCAAGCGTCACGGTGCCATCGGCACTGCGGCGCCGGCGCATTCCGCAGTCGGTAAAATCGTCGCAGTCAACTGTTCATATTGCCGAGGACGCTCTCGACATGGCTGATCAGCCCGTCGACGTGCTCTGGGTGTCTGGCGATCTTCAGATGATCGACGCGCCTGGACAACGTGGGCGCTAGCTCCGAGACGCCAGGGCCACAGGCACCTAACGTCTCGGGATCTACCTCACGACGCGGGCCCCGCCCGGGGGGTTCTGGGGGGTTTGGCGCGGCACTCTGGCGAGCGCGCGACTCGGGGAAGCTGCGTGGAGGAAGCCCAGGGCGCACCCCTGCAGCCCGTGCCCAGCGCGACGCAGCACAGGCACTCGGTCCGCCCGTCGAAACCCCCGTAGCCAGGCACCTGCCCGAAGACGGCTGCACTGCTGGGCGGCAGGGTAAAGTTCACCTCGCGGAGTGCTTCACCTTGTTCCTGATCTCGGCAAGACGCATGCCTTGCGGGAATGCCTTCTCGACGTCCATGGCGACGCACACCCGGTCTGGGCAACGCGCCGCCACGCCCGCTTCGCTGCCCCAGCAGACGCCCCCAGGGCTCCTGCACCCATGTCGCGAAAGCCCCGCAGCGCCACGCGGCGCCGGATGACCGGGCGGTGAATTCTGCGTGGATGGCCGCTGATCTCCGCTGACAGTCTCGACCCTCTCTAGTCGTCAGGTCGGCGTCGCCCTTGATAACCGCGGCCTCAACGGCGGCATGAATGCTACGCGCTGCTGCTCGGGGAGCGCTAGCGACAGTCGCCAGCCGCTTCCTCGTTGAAGCTTACAAATGCCTCGCGCACCTGTCAGGATCAAGCAAAAACTCGACGCGCCTTCCCCTGTCGCCCTCCTCTAGCGCGGCGCAGTCGTCCATGGAAGCCCCGCGCAGGTAGTAGCGGCACTGCGCGTGGATGCTCCGAATCCGGCGACGCGTCTCGAGGCTCCGGTGCCCTCGCGAAGCCCGCGGCCAAGGCCCGCTGGAGCGTGCTCGACAGCAGCGGAAATGGAATGCTGACTTTCAGCGCCCCCCAGCACCTCGAGCCCCCGGGGCCAGGTCTTCTGCCCCCCCGACTCCGCGCCAAGCTGCCAACATCACCTTTTGGACGTGGCCAGAGACGACGCCGTTGGTCTCCACGGGCATAGCCGACAGGGCCGATGGCAAACCACCCTCAGCGGTGAGAGAAGCGCCCTGGGGACAGTCGATGACGCAGCCATCGAACGATCCGTCTGAATCTTGTCCGGCGTCTGCTACCAGCAACGGCGCGTCGCCCAAATTAAACTGAATGGTGCGAGCTCCCTTCCAACCTCGCCAATGAGCTGATGGGCGTCGAACCTGACGCCTCTAAAACGGATCTGCCGAGCACCACTCAGGTTCTGAGGGGGCCGCGCCAAGCCTCGGGCGCAGCCCGGCCAGTGGCACACAGAATTCTGACCGCGCATCAGACGCACGGCACGAGCGTCTGGCAGCTGAATGCATCTGCGGGAAAGACGGCGCAGGGCTTCGAGGATGTCGGGGCGCTGCTGGGTCTGCGCGTTTACCTGCGCGACTCTCGAGCCCTCCCAGTGGCCGAAAGGTTCTGGCCCCAGAGCCCGGCACGACGCGCCCCAGGCAATCCTCCTCGCGGACCCAGGCCAAGCCTGCTCGCGCCACGCAGGTGCCCAGCGGCACTCGGCCGCCACCTTGCCTCGAGCCGGGCCTACGCAAATGACCGCCTCGGGGCCTGCCCAACCCGGCGCGCCTTTCGTGCTCGGGGGCCTGCGGGCCTTCACCTGGTCGCCAAAGTTGGAGCGGCCATCTTAGGACTCGGTGGAGCGTGTCCGGGGGGCGCGGCTGACGCGCGAAATCGACGCGGCCTCGATCCCGCGCTGCAGAGCTACATTTCGGCTGCGCCCTGTTGACGCGGAGCCCTCGCCTTTACTTCCCCTACGCGTCGCATGGCGAGGCCGTTCCGCCCTCGCCTCGCCGTCCGCGGCGAACGTATACATCGCACCGAACAGCTGAATCCATGAACGGTCGATGGCGGCAAGCAACGACAAATCGCGCTCGGGCGCGATCTCCTGGCTATTGCGCCACCGCGAGGCGCAGCGGATCAGGTGGGGGATCACGCGGTCTCCAGAGCATGAAGCGTCGCACTCGACGCGCGGACTGAATCGCGCTGAAAGGCGGGGAGCAGGGATGGTCTGGCGCGCTGATGGTAGCCCCTTGCGGCGCTCACAACCGCGGTTGACCAGTGGGGCGAGGTCGAAGATGCATTGCGGCACGTTGGCTGCTGTTTGTGCTCGCGCCATTTCCCCCTTAGCGGAGTGCCACCACAGGAGGCGTAGCTTGCGCAGTCCCCACATGCGCGCCTCATGCAAGCAACCGCGAGATGTCCGCATTGATGTGGTGACGTCGAAGCGAGTCCAGTCTGAGGGCGCCGAGTCCTGCAGCTGCGTCGGCAGCTCGGGGCGCTGACCGCGCGGGATCTGCATCCGCTGCTGCACTGGCTCGCACCCCTGGCGGAGTGACACAATCACCCGATACACTACTCGGAGCGACACAGCGACCCGAACCACTACCCTGAGCTCCTGATTCGCAGCGGGGGCGGGTGGCAGAGGGGCCTCATCTGCTGCTCTAAGGCCTACGCCGCTGGGCAGTTGCGCATGCTGGTCGCCGGAGAGGCGAGGCCCCCAGGTCGCACCCGTGCTCGCGGGCGTCGGCTGGCTGGCGCGGGCGCGCCCGCGTGCGGGGATCCGCGAACCTGCGCCGGGGTGCTCTCAATGAATCAAGGCGCCGTGAGGATAGCGGCGCGCTGCTGGATCCCCGGGCTGCATGGGCGAGTCTGCCCGCACGTTGCGCTCGCGCGCCTTGCAGGTGCAGCGCGCGCACTCGGCTGCCACACCCCGTCTGATCTCGCACTCCGCGGCTCCGGGGGCCACCGTTGTGAAGGCGACCGATCTAACGTCGCACTCGCGGACGCAGTTCGCGAGGTGCGAGGGCCTCAGACGTCGACGCAGGCCCGCTATGCCATGTGCGAGTCGCTCGGCTGTCTTCACTGGCCAGACCTGGACCTCCAAGCAGTTGCGACACTCGAGATGGACATGGGCGCGCCTGCCCGGGCATCTGAAGTTCGAGAACTGCTCGATGATCTCCCGAGCGCCGGAGACCAGCCCAGCGGCATTTTTCAAGATGCTCAAGGCGCCGTGGGACGCAAATAAATAGACACAGGTAACAGAATTCCCCATATGTTCCCATATGTTCTGGGTTTCCGTCATTCCCCCCACTTCCCATATTTCCTATTTTTTCCTGGGAGCCGACGATTACTTGCATCTGCGTGCTTTTCCCCTCCTGAGATACTTCCGCGACGCGAACTCGAAGCAAAATCTGGCGCTGGCCCCCTGTCCGCGCCCAGCGCCGCCAGCACCGCTGGCTCGGGCTGCTCGTTGACGAAATAGCCGCCGAATTCGAGCTGCAGCTGCGCTAAGAAGCCGCAGGATCGGCCATGGGGGGCCACATCATCGTAGGAACGCAGCCAGGCGCGGCAGCTCCACTTGCAATCAAGGGCTGCGCAACGACCGAAGGGCCGGCAGGTTGGAGCCACGAAAAAAAACGAATGGCCCATGTTGTCGTACATATCGTCCCACGGCTCCCTGCTGGCATTCGTCGTTGACGTCACAGCCGGTGACTAAGGCGAAGCTCTCGCCAGCTCTTACGCGGCGGCGATCACCCAATCTGCTGCCCAACGTCTCTCCATCAAAATCGACGCCGCGATCGAAGTTTGGTGAAAAGCTGGCGGGCGGCGTCGAACTCAGTGGAACGCGGCGCTCGAGCACCAGCCGTTTGGCGGTCAACTTCCAATGCCAGAGCCGACAAGCCTCGTCGCACCCGCCGGCGCATTCAGGGCCACCAAAACCTAGGAGGCCACGAAGATGGGGGGCCAGACCGGTGAGGTCGAAGCCACAGTAGTCGCAGTGGTCCTCGACGACCTGCTTGCGCGTCTTGGGCACACGGCACTCCTTCAGCTTCGCCTTCCGACGCATTCGCTCTGCAATCGGGCAGGCGCCGGCGCCTCAGTCACCAGACGACTGATGCGGTCGTTTGCGCTTGCGGCCCCGGGCGCGCCACTGGGCACAGCGAAAACAATCGCCGTCGGCGGGGGCGAAGTCGAGCTCCCAATTTCCTTCCAAGCGCCGAGGGCAAGAGCGCAGTCGAGTTCCAAGGAATGCTTCAATCGCCGTCGGCGGGGGCAAAATTAAGTTCCCAGGAATCCAATACTCCCCCCTGCCATGGAACTGAAAGAGGATGCGGCCCCGGGCGCGCCGCTGGAAGCCGTGCTTGCGGTATGCCATGAGACTAGACGTTGCGTTCGAAATCCGGCGAGCAGGCTGCTGTCGTGCCTCGTTGAAAGCGCATTTTCCTCGGTGCGCCTTTGCTGGATGAAACACATACGCAGCATGGTCGCAACGCTGCGCGACACATGATGGCGAAATACACTCGCCGGTCGACGATCGCCCAGTCGCCCACGCACTCCTCAAGCTTGATGTTGCACTACACAGCCGATTGTAGATCAGCGCTCCAGTAAGCACCGTGAAGACAGCGCCGCGGCGATTGGCGCCCAGGGCCAGAGGCTTGCGGCGAGCCCGACGCCGGCTCAAGTCGCTTCCATCGTTGGCCGCGCCAGCCAAAGACCAGCATTCCAACGCCGGCATCCTTGACCCGGCGCACCAGTTTGGAAGAGAATCGAAGACGACGTGGAGCTCGTCTACTTTCTGGCACCCGCGAAGTCGGAGGCGCCAATGACGTCGCAGCCGTGATCTTGCAGTGCTAGTGGTGCGCCCCGCCCTCGTTCTTGGGCCACGGCAGGACGACCTGGCCCTGCTGCCCACTCCCGCGGGGGCGTCGGCGGGGCCAGCCCGGCGCGCAGGCCGGATCCTGGCGAGGCAGCTCCTCGGCGCCCTCGGTGTCGCAGGCACCGAGAAACCCCATCGGACGTCACGCCGCCTCCCTCTCTCGCGACGGAATGCCGATGAACGTCATGCCAGCGTGTCCAAAGCCTCCGGATCCACGAGACGACGGAGGCAGGTTGGGAACGACCACGAACTTGGCATCGCGGACGGCGCGCTGCAGGATGAGGCCGGCGATTTGGCGGCTCTGCTCGACAACGCACGCACGCGGGCTGGCGTTCGACGCGATGACTCCGATCTCGCCGCGGACGTCGGGACCCGCCACGCGGCTCGCGACATCGACCCCGATATCGAGGGCGAGCCCCGAACGAGGGGCAGCACAGAGATAAGCGCCCTGCGGCGTGAAGGCCGCCGCGCCTGTCGACGCCCGCTCACAAACACAGGTCGCACTGTTGGCATCTGCGCAGGCGCAGAGGTCGTCACCCGCGGCCCTGGGCGCGCCGCGCGAGGGCGCCCGTGCGTTAAGACCGATGAGCTGGGCCTTCAGCCCCCCTGGCTCGCGGCCGTAGGCGGCGCTGCCCCGGCCGTCGCCGCCCACCGCCGGAGCGTAAATCAAGTTTGCCGAAGTCGTCGACACGGGCGCGCGAATACCCATACGGCGGAGAACGCAGGTCGGCGCGGACGGCGCCGGGGCCCTATGCGACCTGCCCCCACCACCCCGCCCATGCACTGCATGGATTGCAGACCCAGCAAGGCAGGATCAGCGCCTGCGCCCACCACGGCCAGAGCGCGAACACCGCGCCGACCGGTCGCACCTCCGCGGGAAGTTGCCGCGATAGGGCAGCGCACCTCGCCGCGCGATGCCCGCGGCCCGCTGCCAACTCCTGCCACGCGCAGCGGGGTCGACCAGTTCTCCTCGGAGGGGCGCGGCCTCGCCTGCTGGGCTTTGCGGGCCAAGTCCACGGCGAAGTGCTGCCCCCGGAGGTTCGCGCAGGCGCCGACGTCGAATACGGCGCAGCACCAGCCACCAGGCAGGTCGGCACCCGCCAGGCAGCACGGCGCACCCGCTCGACGAACTCGGCCCCGTCCCCCACGAGGGCGGCCACCACGGGAAAGTCAGCCCGCGCGCTGAAAAGCGCGGCCCAGATGGGCGCCGCGGGGCACCGCCGCGCCCAGCGCGGACGCAAAGCTGGACTCACTGCCCGGCGACCGTCTCGCCGAGGCGCCCCGGGGGCAGGGACTGGTCGAGGAAACTGCGCGAGGTCCGCCGCAGCGGGGCCTCCCCCAGCACGCCCACATCTGCATCCGCGCCAGCCGTCGCCCCCGGCGCGCTGGACAGCACGCCGCGCGGGCGTCGGCATTCTGCATCAGCTGTGCCAGACGCGGCGGCTCTGCTGGCGCACCACCCCCACGCCATGCTGGACGGCCGAGGCAAATTCGACATCCCCGATAATCGCCGGTGAGAACATCGAGCGACGGGGTGCTCGGCGCGCGGAGCGGCCAGCACAGGCAGAGGATTAACAATGGTTCCGGTCCAGGTCTGCGCGGCCCGCCGCCGCTGCTCGCCCTGCTGCCGCGCGAGCTCAAGCGCCAGACGCGCGCCGTGGAGCTCGTCGAGGTGCCGTCGCTGCGCGCGGTCGACAGGCGGCGCCGGCGTCGCGCTCGGATCGGCCGCAGCCAGACACGCAGGTCTCGCGGCCCGATAAACCGCATGGCCGCTTCCCTAGACGTTTGACCCGCGTCGACGGCGATGTTCCGGCGGCCCCCCGAGAGACTCCTGCACTGGCGGCGACGCGGCCCCGGCGCAGACTGCAGCGGCCACGCGGGGCCTGATCCACATGGCGCGCTGGCACCGAAGGCGGACACTGCAGACGCGCGCCAAGCTCGGCAACTGCACGTCGGCAGGCGGGGCCAGAGGCGCGGCGGCTCGCGCGTCGAGGTCGCCCACCCAGTCGCGCCCCCGAGCTTGTCAGTGAGAACGCGCCGCCCACCCGCGCCCATGCGGCGGCGCTGGCGAGGCCGCCGGAGTCGGTCGCTGGCGCCCCCGGCGCGGCGGCCGCCCCCGGGGCCGGGGCCGCTTCCCACGCCGCTGCCGCGCGGGCCAGCGACGCTGTCACAGGGCCCGCCAGTCGCGCAGAGCCGCGCACGCGGCCCACGCATTCTGCCACCTCCTGTCGCAGTCGCCGCAGTCCGGAGTCGCGCGGGTTGGGCGGGCAAAGACGAGGACGATGCACATCCCTATCTTGACCAAAACCTGTGGCCGAATAGTTGCCAAGACGCACCTGGCGACGCACCAGGCGCGGCAACTGCAGCTGGCCGCCGCGCGGCCGCCTCTGAAGTCGGCCGCCCGCCGCCCCAGGGGTCAGCGCTCTGCGCGGTATCGCCTCCCCAGGGGCCCAGAGAGCCACGGGCCGCGGAGCCCTGGAGATGCCCCTGGCCACCAATGCGGCGCACGCTCCTGGCATGGGCCGCTGATCGGACGGACCTGGCGGCCCCTGCCACCGGCGAGGGCGCCAGCGGCGACGGCGGCGGCACCGGGGCGCCGGCGCCCGGGAAGAAAGCGCGCCATCGGCTACGGCGCCGGGGGCAGTCGAGCACGACGTGCCCGAGTCGCACCGGCACCCCGCCAGGGCCCGCAGGTTTGCCGCGGCGGCCCGAACCAATGCCACTGGCCCTGAACTTCGATTCGTTCCCCCTCACCTCTGCCCTCCCCGAGTCCGAAAGCCCCTCGGGCGTCGTTTTCGGACACGTCGGCCAAGCAGGCGCCTTGCCCTTTCGCGCGATGATCCCCCGGGCGCGGCCTGCGGGCTTGCGGCCGTAAACATCCGCGCCGCCATGCCCCGGCGCGCTCGCAAGCCCAGAAGAGGAGCGCAGCGAACCGCGTGGTTCAACGGAAACGTCGCGCAGCACGGGGTCATCTGCGGCGATGACGTCGCCGAATGAGACGACGGCGCCAGCGCCAGCGCCTGAGTCGGCACCTGCTGCCGGGAATGCCCCATGCGCCGGCGCCGCCGATGCCGGCGGCGGCCGGCCCGGGCCGGCTCGGAGACGCCCCCGGCGCAGCTGGGCCCAGGCCATCGCAGCACGACCTGGCAACGGCGCTACAGGCACTCTGAAACTGACCTCGCGCGGGCGCACCCGCAACCAAAACGCGCTGTCGGGCAGCCTGGGCAGCCGAAGCAAAATTGCCCGGCGAACCCTCGGCAACGCGCCCGAGTCGCCGCAGCTGGCCCGTCACGCGCGCGAGCTGCGCAGCGGGCCACGTCGCGGCGCCGCAAGTTCACGGCCAGTTGGAGGTTCGACACACCAACGGCGCGCAGCGAGAGGAGACTGAGGCCCTCATAGACGACCACGCTAAACACAGCCAGTTGTGCCAGTTTTCGGAGGACGTCGAACCTCGCAAGGAGTTTGGCGATGAGCTCTTGCGGCGGCAAGTTGAATTTCATCAGCGCCAACAATGCCGAAGCGCGCTCCCCCTCGCCCAGTTTACCCCGCCGTTCGGCCAAACTCTGCATCAGGAGGAAGGTCATCGGTTGCACTGCGCTGCCGTCGATTAGTCCTCCCTGGATCAGGACAGCGGGCAGCCGTTCGCTAGCGTACTCGCCCGCCACGCCGGCGAGGCGCGACGAGACGTTTCCGCCCGGCGAAACTCGTCGAGGTCTGAGCTCGACATGGCGCGCCCAACACCTGGCGCGCCCAACACCGGACATGGCTTTCGAGCCTGCTGCCAGGGCCCCTAGGCGCGGAGGCGTCGCGCTTTGCCACTGCCACCGCCTGCATCCACGCAGGCGGCGCAGCTGGCGATGGCAATCATGCGCACTCCGATGGACTTCCATCCAGAGCAAATTTCCCTCCACGCGTCGAATAGGCACTGGAGGCCCGGCATCCACCAGCGGCGCTGTTCGGGAAGTGTGCCTCCGAGCCGCCGCGGACATTTGCCCCAGATGCGCTCCTCCTCGTCTGCGCATTGGGCCTTTGCTTCCATCGCGCGGCCGCTCTGGTCTCGGCGCTCGGGGTACCGCGCGACGCAGTCATGGGCATGCTCTTCGCATGTCGCGTGGTCACTGCATTGGGCACAGCCAACTGCACTGTCGCAAAGAAGTGCGCGCAACTGGACCCAGCACGGCCAGGCTGCACGAACGCGCGGGCAGGGCGACAAATCACACACCGGTTTTCCAAGATCTGGTGGTTCGTGACCCCTCGGAATACTGGCGACACAGTCGCCAGACCCTCCACTGCATCCCCGTTCATACCTGTTTGCTCTTCACATGGCCGTCGTGATACAATCACTTGATGCTAGGGACGTTTAGCCGACATCCGAAATATGAGCGCTGCATCGAGCAACTGTCCGAAAATTGCGGGTATCTCCACAAGCGGGCGCATTGACCGCGTAGGGCCCGCGAGCTGCGCTGACAGTCAGTGCAAGCCCGGGAAAAAACTGTGAGAGCTCCAGCGCGCCATGAGGTTCGTCATGGTCGTCGGCATCGCAACCCGGGTCCTCGTGGGTCTCGTTGATATAAAACCTGAATTGGGTATGCACCTTTCCCGTCAGTGGTCCTGGTGGATGGGCAGCTTCACCGACGGACCCTAAAGTGACGTTTCCTGCAAAGGTGACCGGGAAGAGGTGCACGAAGGCGAGACTAAGAGCGGATGTATAGCGGCGTGACCACCGTGATGACCAGCTGGCTGTAGAGCGGCGGAGGGTGGGAGCCAGTGCCATAGAAGCAAAGCGGCTGTGGTACTCAAGCCAAAAAACTGCTACCAACTAGAGAAAGCAGGATAGTTTCACTCAGCGTAATGAAGAACAAATCAATAGCGAGGCTACGTACGATCGCGATGCCTGGAAAGGCTTCAGGCGACGGCGGAAGGCACAGGCAGCACCCGGCAAAGATGGTGTGAAAGAGGAAGGACAAGTACCGTTCGAGCAGCCCCAAATTGAGAAAGAGGAGGAGGGGAGGAGAGGACTCAGACGAGGAGGGCGAGGAAGCAAAGAGGGTTTCTTATGCTAGGGACCGCTGCCATGCTGAGCTCAAGACAGAAACAAGGATCAGCAGGCAGGCTTAAAAAAATCAGAAGGACCATGTAAAGTGCACACTCGCGCATCCCACGTGAGAGTGCCGATGCAACCTGCTGAAACACCTCCGCGGACAGCCGAGGGAGGAGGGGGAGGAGGAGAAAGAGGAGGAGGAGGAGGAGGAGGAGGAGGAGGAGGAGGAGGGGAAAGAGGAGGAGGCGGAGGAGGAGGACCTGCAGCTTGCTAAGAAAGGTGGAACACACAACGACCTTCCCGCGCGAGGCTTCACGGTGCCTCCCCCGCGCAGCCGCGCCCCCACCCCCGGGGGGATCTGACCGAGTGCGTCCCGCGCTGAGGACGACGACGAAGACGACGACGACGACGACGGCGAGCAACGAGCAACGACGACGACGACGACGACGACGACGACGACGACGACGACGACGACGGACGACGACGCCGCCGCCGCCGCCGCCGACGACGACGACGACGACGACGACGACGACCGACGACGGCGACGTCCGAAACAACGACAACGGCGACGACGGCGGCAACGACGACGAACGACAGCAACCACGACGACGACGAAAGCTTCGACGACGACGACGACGACGACGACGACGACGACGACGACCTCCAGCAACTCGATTTGTCAGGTCTCTGGCCCCTCGGGCCTCGGACCCGGCACTTTGCCCCAGGTCCCTCCCTGACGGTCCTGGGGCCCAGGAGCGACCTCTGGACGCCAGACGCGGGGAGACCTCCGTGCCAGACGTCGGGAGCGGCCAAGAGGGGGGGTTGCAAATCATGACCGGCGGCATGTGCGCGGCCCAGCGGGGGGGCCAGGGACGTAATGAAATAAGAAGAGGCGCCATGAAAGCTGGGGAAATATCATGACCCCCGCCATGATATTCCCCCCCCCCTAGTCATCACCCCCCTCTTTTCCACCCCCGACAGACGCGGGGAGGCACGGGAAGGACCGCGGGGAGCGGCGGCGACCGGGGACGGCCGCTGCATGCGGGCGACGACGGGTCTCATGCTCTGCTTTGCCTCCAGAGAGGCCTCCTACTAGATGGGGTCGGAGCAGATGGGCTCGGAGGATCGCGCCGCATCGCCGATACATCGGCGATGCATCGGCGATGTGTCGGCGATGCACCGGCAATGCAACGTCGACATCGGCGGTGCATCGGTGACGTCGACGTGGAGCGGAGCGGGCTCCGCATGGAGCCGCATCGCCCACACACCAGGGATGCGGCGCAGTCATCCGACCCCGTCGACTCCGACCACATCTGAGAGGCCCAAAAGGCCTCGCCTCCAGATTTGGACGCCCGAAATAAGTACGGAAAAAATGGGTACAATGCCCAACAACAAATGTTGTCCCAAACCAGCAGCGGCCGCTGTTGGGCAGGCGGCCTCCTGCCTCAAATAGACACGGGCCGCGGCGGCGTGGACAGCGAGACCTGTTCAAAATGAACAAGAGCTGCTGTTGGGCATTGTAACCATTCCTTCCGTACCCATGTCGGTCGTCCCGACCAGATCGGGAGCGGCAAAGAGGGGGGTGTCCAAGAGGGGAGGGTGCAAATCATGACCCGCGGCATGTGCGCGGCCCAGCGGGGGGGCCACGGACCCATGAAACAAGAGGAGGCGCCATGAAATCTGGGGAGATATCATGGCCCCCGTCACGACATCCACCCCCCCTAGTCACTAGTCACCACCCCCCTCTTTGCCGCCCCCGACGTACCCATGTCGGTCGTCCCGACCCAGAGTTCCGGGGAGGGACGGCGCCCGAGGGCCGCCGCCGCGGCAGGGCGGCGGCGGCGCCCATGGAGCGGCAGCGGCGGCGGCGGGCGGGCGCACGCCCGCATCGAGCCCGGCTCGGTGCCCCCGGCCCTGGGCGGAGGCCGCCCGCCCTCCCGGCAGCGGCCCCGGGAGGGCGCCCGCCCACCGACCCGGGGCGAGCGCGCAGCACTCCCACACAGGATGGCGTCGTAAAAGAATCAGGACGGGAGATGCTTGGCTATTTTCGGCTCCTGGAAGCCCTCGCCGGGCCTCGGGACCGTCAAAAAACGACTCGGGCCGAGAAGCCGCGGCCCCGGGGAAAGGGTCGGGACTTCCAGGGACGCCGTCCTGAAAAAATCAGGACGCCGCATGTCTGCGGCAGCACTTTGGGAGGCCCAGAGGAGATGGGCACCAACACCAACACGGGGGGGTGCCTACACACGGGGAAGAGGGTCCCCCAGAGTTCGGTGCCGGTGGCAACGTCTCGGTCGCCTCGGAAGCCAGAGCCTTCCCACCATCACCGAGATCGGGATGTGCTTCCCTCGGTGGACGCACACCGCCGATAGTGGTGCCGGTGTCAACCTCTAGGCCGACACTGCTCGCAAAACACCTGCTCGCAAATGGCCTGGATCCGCCGCGTGGGACTTGCGATCCACTACATAGAGGAAGACATGGTTTTGAGACGTTAGCGAGTGGGCACCCTCGGGAGCGGGCAAGAGGGGGGTGTCCAAGAGGGGAGGGTGCAAATTATGACCGGCGGCATGTGCGCGGCCCAGCGGGGGGGCCAGGGACGCAATACAACAAGAAGAGGCCCCGTGACATCCTGGGAGATATCATGGCCCCCGCCACGACATCCACCCCCCCCCCTGGTCACCACCCCCCTCTTTTGCCGCCCCCGACACTCTGCGAGCAGCGCGAACGCGCGCGGCGAGCTCCCCTGGCCCGGGGCCGGGACGAGGCCGAGACCGGGACGAGCTCGGCGTGGGATCCACTACATCGAGGAAGACATGCTTTTGGGACGTTGGCGAATGGGCACTCTGTGAGCAGCGAGGGCGCGCTCGGTGAGCTCCCCCGGCCCAGGGCCGGGACGAGACCGAGGCCGGGACAAGCTCGGCGTGGGATCCAGAACGCTCTCGGTGAGCTCCCCCGGCCCGGGGCCGGGGCGAGGCCGAGGCTGGGACGAGCTCGGCGTGGGGTGCCTCGAGGATCTCTGAGAGTTGGCGAGTGGGCACTCTGCGAGCAGCGCGAGCGCGCTCGGTGAGAGCCCCCGGCCCGGGGCCGGGGCGAGGCCGAGGCCGGGACAAAGCTCGGCGAGTGGGGGTGCCTCGAGGAGCTCTCTCCGAGAGAGCCCGCGGGTCCGGAGGGCGCGCAGCGGGGGCGCCGCGGCCGCCCCGGAGAGCGCTCGAGGACCCTCCGAGGGCGTCCCAGGGCGCTCGCCAGGCTCCCCAAGAGGGAACGAGAAGTTCTCGATGGCATCCAACATGCCTTAAACGTTCGTGGAGATAGACCACGTCTATACATCAGAGCTGTTCCTCCTCAGCGTCCTATTCCACAAGCATGTGTCCCAGTCGTGGGCCCGCCAGAAGCACGGGCCGGGGCCAGCATCGAAGGAGGCGTGTGCAGCCGAGGGCTTGCCGCAAGGAACCTCGGGAAAAGGACGAGGCCCCATCAGGCCTCGGTTGCTCTTGCTCCCAGGGTCACAAGGAACATCTGAGGAAAATCGAGGAAAATCCGCGGAAGGACCTTGGGAGAATCAAGCTCCTAAACAGAGAAACTTAAGAACCATAACTCTTGGAGCTATATACGCGCGGAGTCAGCATACCGTCGCTGGACCTCCTTCCCCGGCGCGCGGAGCGCGCCAGAAGCGGCGACGGAGGCGCCGCCAGGGGGACCCTGGCGCCGACCCAATTGTTGACCCGCTTCTTCTTTGCGTCTGTGCTGTTCTCATGCTTCTCCACATCATCATCATCATCATCATCATCATCATCATCATCATCATCATCATCATCATCATCATCACCACCACCACCACCACCACCACCACCACCACCACCACCACCACCACCACCACCACCACCACCACCACCACCACCACCATCATCATCATCATCATCATCATCATCATCATCATCATCATCATCATCATCATCATCATCATCAGCATCAGCATCATCATCATCATCATCATCATCATCATCATCATCATCATCATCATCATCATCATCATCATCATCATCATCATCATCATCATCATCATCATCATCATCATCATCATCATCATCATCATCATCATCATCATCATCATCATCATCATCATCATCATCATCATCATCATCATCATCATCATCATCATCATCATCATCATCATCATCATCATCATCATCATCATCATCCTGCGTGCGCGGCTGCCGAAGCCAGTGCGGACCTCGTTAAATAGGCTTCGGGCTGCGCACGGAACGCCCCCCCCCCCGCTGATCTCCCAGGCAGAGCCGGCTGGCCTCCACAGGCCCCCTCGGATAGTTCCGGCTGGCCTCCACAGGGGCCCCCCGGGACAGCACAGGGCGGCCCCGACGGCCCCCACCTTGAGGCGCGGAACGCGCCCGGGGGCGCCGCTGGAGGCGGCGCCAGAGCACTGCGACGGCCCCGAACTGCTCGGAGGAGCCTGCTGAGGCCAGCTGGGACCGCCAGGTGGGCCTCTCGAGGCCACACTTTTGGGAGGCTGTGCGTGCGCAGCCCGGGACTCCACGGGGCGACAAAGTCTAGAAGTACATATCCTCTGCTCCCTGGACACGCCCATCCTGAACCCAGCAGCGGCGTATGCGCCACGCCTTCCTGGCTTGGCAAAGGGGGCGCCTACGCAGCTCCTGCGCCCAAAAGGACGCAGCCAAAGAGCGGAGGATATGCATAGATTTCGCCACCTGGCCTACCAGACCTCATCCCCAAAATCCTGGGGAAACCCGAATACACCGATACCGCTACTCCCTGGACCTCTCCCGGGGCGCGTCCCGACCAGGCGTTCGAGACGAACCCAGCGGTGGCGGCGAGGGCCGCCCGGGAAGCCCCCAAAGGCGGGCTCTCGAGGGAAGGGCAGCGGCATCGGCACCTTTTCCTCCTCGGGGACCTCAGTCCCCCAGACGCCTGACCGCAGCCATGGGCCGCCCTCCCAACCGGAAGGCCCGCCCCCGCGCGGCGGGCGGGGCTGGCCGAGGGCTGCCCCTGCTGGAAGAAGGCGGTGGCCCGCTGCACGGCCTCTGGGGCGAAGCCGAGCGCCTGCCCAGGAGGCGGGAGGAGGGAGGAGGGGGGAGGCGGGAAGAGGGGAGGGAGATGGATGGGGTGGCGAGCAGGAGGAGGGAGGAGGGGGGAGGGGGGAGGCGGGAAGAGGGGAGGGAGATGGAGGGGCGGCGAGCAGGAGGCTCGCTCGCTCGCTCAACGTCGGTATCGGTCACTGCCGCACTCGTCCACCGGCCACCGGCACTGAAATGTGACAACGGGCGCTAAAACCAAACCTTCCACCCACCACCTTAGCTCTGCCTGCTGTACCAAGCATTGAGCTGAGCACGAGTGTGTGCTTGGTCCTGCTCGATCTGCGCGGCGCTGCGCGGAACAGCGAAGCAGGGAGGGGGTGGGGGAGACAAAACTCGTGCTCGGCGCTCGGCCAGGCGTCGTTCCTCTCGCCTGGCCAGGGCCAGGGCTCGGTTGGCGGCAATGCGATCCAGCTGTTGGGAGGAAAGAGGGAGAGGAGCAGGCGGGGGAGGCGGAGGCAAGGCAGGGGAGGGGGGAGACAACAACCAGTCCGCCGCCTGCTCCTCTTGAGACCCTGGGAGCTGATCCGCCACCTCTTGCTCCGCCTCTGCATCCTGGGGAAACTCCGAGGGGGGCAGCACAGGGTCAGAAGATGGACGAACAACTTCGGCGCCATTCTCCTCAGCTTCCTCTGAGTCTGAGTCGAGAAAACGGAAACTCTCGTGCTGGTCCTTGGTCCGTGATCTCTGTTTGATCCCTGCGAAGTCAGGGGCAGGCTCGAAACTTTGCTGAGCCTTACGGTCCCAGGAAACGAAAAACTCACAAAGCGACTCTCGAACGTCTTGCAAGTCGGGCGGATATTCCGCCACTTCGTATACTTCTTCGTCGGAGGAGGAGGGAGGCTCCAAGGACGGGGGGAGAAGAACGCTGATGCTATCCACGATAGCAGTGGCTAGAGCACGGCACAAACTGGATGGGTATGTCTTCTTAGACGCAGTACGAAACTGACCTGAAGAACTCTTGCCTAAAAGCGTGCGATGGGCCTGGCGCCCGTGAGAGCACCTACCAGAACCTGTAGTGGCCTTGAGGAGGTCTGGCAGGGTCCCCATACGAATAGACAAAATGGTAGTGGGCGCTCGGCCCACCGTGCTAGGATCAACCTGTGGATCCTGATGTGCACATTGATCGAAAGACGTGATACGCGCGCAGGGCGCTGCTGCAATGGCCTCCATGGGCCGCCATCTGAAACTAGAAGGGGCCCTAGGGGCCCATGTGGCAGGGGAAGGGTGTTCAAGCCACCCCCCCGTGCCAGCCCTTAGATGTTCTGCCGGAAGCCGAACCAGAGAATGTAGAAGCTGAGACCCCACTCGAAGTTGCTCAGATTGACGCCAAGACACCCACGGCATACCCCATACGTAGTCTGGGGACCTGAGTGGGGGGGGGGGCCTCCCTCGTGCCACCTGGAGGCAGACCATGTCTCACAAGCCCCCCCGCCCCCCCCCAGTGTTGACCTCTCTGAGGCACCTGATGTGTTCAATCCATTCCAATAACGTACTCTCCCTTGCATGGTCTCCTCGCACTGCGTCAATGGCAATGTCCACGCTGAATACTATCAATTCAATGGAAGGCTGCGTGCAAGTACACTCGACATGCCACTGCACGTCGCCCTGTCTCCTGCGTCCGCAGTAGAGGTTCAACACGTAGAGGGTAGGTCGGCGAATTCGAATCGGCACCGAAGTAGTGGAGATTCCCGAGAATTCACGAGGATTGCACACGTAGAACGGGACCTCCAGGGAAGGGTCCTCGGGGGGAGGTTCGTCCGAGAATATCTGAAGGTACTGCTCTATGTCGTCGTTGGGGATAGCGGGGTCGGTCTCGAGTAGGACGCGAAGGGCGTCACGTTGGGAGAGGGGCCAAACACTATCACGAATAAATTGGTGCCGAGTCGAACCGACTAGCTTGGTAGCGGGTACCTCCGTGCGCCATCGGCCTTGGCCTGCTGCGCGCTGTGCTCGGAGGCGTTCGTGTTCTGCCTGCTGCAGTTGCTGAGCTTCAGCCACCGTGCAGCAAGGCTCCGCAATAATCAGGCCAACTGCGCACCGCGGAGAGTCGAATGCCAAGTGTGCGCCGACCGATGCGCAAACCTCTGGAAACAAGACCGACAATGTAGTTCTGGCCCTAGGCAGTTCCGAATGAAATCGACGCTGGGATGATGATTGCGTTGAATGTGGGCCCTGGGCCCACGAATACGAGCAAACCTCATAGAGCACCACATACAAGAATACAGTTTGGCATCCGCTTGCTCCTGTGCACGTAAACGGTGGCGGGGATCGCCCCATGCTGGCGGCGCGCCAGCAGACTCGAGAATGCAAAGCATGTGCGCCTCTGCACTTCTAGCAAGTGTGCCCTTTGAAATTGCCTAACATGGGAGCCGAGGGCCATCTGGATGGTTTGCTTCCACGAAGACAGGGATTTCAAAGCCGCGAGCTCCCAGCACGACACGTCTGCTTCCGGGTCGGCGAGATCCCGGAAGCGATGGGAGCATAACTGCAACCAACGAAGATCCTCCATAACCATCTGGCCCCAGGTCCCCGACGAGATACGCATGGCATCATGAACAAGAGCCAAAATGTGAGGAGGCCCTGTCCTCAGTAAACGGCCGAACAAGCAAAGTCGATGAGCTGAAAGTAGGGCCTGCAAAGGTGGTCGACACACTTGCGCGAGCACACAGTCGTGGGAAACAATAGATTCGTCAGTCCTCGGGAGTTTGGCGATAACTCTATAATGCGACATCAAGCCGCCCTGCAAGTGTCGATACTGAGCAGACGATAGGTAGCCCCAAGCACTGGCCTGAAAGAGCCTCCCAGAGCAAACCAGGGAATCCAGGAACGCGAGGGCCACATGCGTGTCAATGACCTTGTCTTTGAGCACCTTGGACTTGAGAACCTTCCAGGCCTGGGAGCAACCATGGATCCTGTGTGCCAGTTCGGGCCCAATTGAGGCCGACATGTCGCGTTTAGTCCCAAGGTGAACATACTCTTGAACCCGATGAAGTTCTACATCACCCAAAGTGTGTGTACGAGTACGTATAATGTTATGTTGCTCATGAACAAGAGCACGGTTGGCAATCTTAGACGTCGGACCTCTGAACTGAAACATAAAGGCTGACCTGCCTGGCTTGGCATTGATCTGGAGACCAAGGGGCGTAAAGGCCTCGATGACCACTGCAGCAACAGACGGCGCTTGAAATAGGAGATCACTTGCACGACCAGCGAAGCAGAATAGCGCATCATCGAAAAAAGGCACCGTCCAGGACGCGGCACTGGCGCACTGGAGCTTCCTGTGCTCCTTGAGCACGGTATACTGCGAGCGAGGACGAAAAGTGGCACGGAATATGTAGACCTACCCCCCATTCTAGGAGACCCTCCTGAGCAATGGCCATGATTTTGGACATAACGAAATTGAAGACGACATCCCCCAGCTGCTGACCAGGTCCAGAGCCCAAGGAAGGAAACGCCACACCATCACCGTCCCGAATATAGAACCAGGATTGTTCATACGAGTCCGAAAACTGCCCCCGACGAAGAGCGGAAACACTACACTGCTCCAGGATAGGGATACCATGCTTGATATGTTCGGCCAGCTCATGAGTAGCCTCCGCTGGGAGACCACAGAACTTCAGCTGGGCTGCCACTGCTCCGTCGCTGGCGGAGGTGCGAAAAACCAGCTCCCGAACTGATTTGTAAAAAGCCTGCACCGCGTCGATGAAAAGCATCATAACAGATTTGTTTTCGGCCTCGGCTCTCTGTTGAAATACCCGAAACTCCAAAGCTGGGAACTCCGTGCCTCGGCCTGGGATACCTCCGAACTGACCCCCGCAGCGTCCGTGAGGAAGGGTACAGCACTGGCACGCGCAAGAGCACGAAAGCGTTTGCCGACTTGGGAGGAACCTAGGATGGACCTATAGTTTTTGACGTTCGAGGGAACCCCAGCTTTGAATAGACTCCAGTAAAAACCACCCTTCCATTGAATAGGCTCACAAATGCGCACCGTGCTCTTAACGTACAGTGGGTGGAGATAGCTGCCAAGTAAAGTCGCAAACTGCTTCAATACTGCGCCTGGGATGCCGTCGGGCCCTGCCGCCGAGGCTTTGGCGCAGGCAAACGTGTGCTGAGTGACTGCGAGGGACGGCACGTCCTCTACGTTAATGTCCACACTGTGCGTCACCGACGCGTCGAGGGCGGGATGCGAGGCCAAAAACCAAAGTAGGTCTGACTCCGGTATGACTGGCGCGGCCTCCTCGTTGCTAAAGTGCCGCAGCCAGCGATTCGCAACCTCGACGAAAGATGTGAGTGGTTTACCGTCGACACCGAGGAGGGTAGGAAGAGGACGAACCGAACGTTTGCGACGAGAGCAGGCTCCCATGGCCCTTAAGTTCCGAGAACGCCTCCTTGAAATCCTGCCGAGACCAAGCCGAGGAAACACCTTGAGCGAGTGCAAGAGCGCGCGCACGAGCATCGAGATTAATGCGATGCGTGACGAAGCGAGTCATGACCTCGAGGGCAACGACGCGGGCCGCTAAACAGAGGCCTCCCATACGAACCGAGTAATTCCAACACGCCTTAAACCCAGACAGCCCATAGGAACCAGGGAGCACCCAATGCATGTCTTCCAAAGTGCATCGTCCTGCCTGTAGGTGATCATCACGAGAACCCCAAAGACGTTCCCAGAGACGAAAGTAGGTGAGGTAGTCCGTAGATGGCTTGCAGAAAAGTTTCCTGCGCGCCTTGTGTTCACGGTTGAGCTCCGCCTGGTCGTCAATGTAAAATCCGAGCTCTAGCAAAGCTGGCCTGAAGATAGCCACCAGATGTGCGTGGCGGTGCTGCCAGCGAGAACTGAGGGCGCCTGGCCCGCGCTCAGACAACTTCCACTGCCTGGTGCGCAGGCAGGCCCATGGACCCCTCAGCGTTTCGGCCCAGACGTGAAACACCAAGGCCAGCTGTAAGTTTAAGCACGCGAATCCAACACGTCGGTAGCCGCGAAATTGGGATGTGCGCGCGTCGATCATTTTCAGGGTCTCGGTGGATACCCAGGGTTGTCTCGGGCTGCGTCCTGAGGAGGACGTCCTCGCAGGAAAAGCTTCTTCTACACTATAACGAAGATGATCATTGAGCACCTGGCAGTGGGAAGAAGGCGAGACTGCAAACGGCACCGCAGGACATTGTAGAAGTAACTGCTTGAAACGTGCTGCGGCAGCAGGATCGCTGAAGCTTGCGCCCCCCCGATGCTCGCAAGGCTGGACGTGCCGTAGGTAACGAAACTAGCGCTGCAACCATGAGATGATCCACAATGGAAATGGTCAAATCGACGTCCGTGACGACATGCTGCGAGGAAACCGACGCGCCGAACGAGCAAGTAACGTAGTCGATACGGCGCCCAGACAAAAGCCCATGGGATTTCGGAGGGTACCAGGTGGCCGACGGCACGTGACTCCAAGAACGTAAAGGGTACCCATTGCTCTGAATCCTCCAAGAACCGGTGAAAGCACTGGCCTGGAAGGTTCTGCGCCTCGGCCGCGATAGGGCCGACGAACCTGGGCAGAGACGAACCGATCCTGGCGTTGGCGTCCAGCAGTGAAATCAGCTCGACTCCCGGGGTGCGGTGGTCGTGAAGAACTCCCGCTAGATGGGCCCACCAGGCCCGTATCTCGTGCTCGGGCTTCTTGCTGCGTGGTGCGCGTGCAACGAGAACGCCCATAGCGAACGACTCCACGCGAACAGCGACTAGGAGGTAGCGAGGAGCAGCAGCGAGAACACAACAATGCTTGGGAGCAATACGGATCCCAGGCAATATTTCGACGGTAGTGTGCAACCAAAGGGAACAACCACCTGCGTGCTTACTGTCGGCCTCGGCATGCATGATGTGGCATGGGTGTACGCTAGAAACTCCAGAACGAGGGAAGCGCGTCTCAACTGCACCCACAATACATAGTGACTGCTGCTTAAAAGCCGTGCTGAGCTGTTCCATACGTCCAGAAAGGCAGGGGCCAGAAGGGCGAGCGTGAGAGCGATGCTTGCTATTGCTTGGGCTGAGAGACAACACGCTGGCAGCTGCGACCCACAACTGCCGAGAATAAGCTGTGCTGGAGGATGGCGCGCCCGCGCTCTCCCGAACCTCAGCTGCAGAACAATCCCGAGCTGAGAAACGCAGTAGATGAAACAAGGCGGAGGCCTTATCCGTGGCTGACTCAACAAAAACTGACATGCGTTCTTCACCCGCAGGTGGATACTGCTGCTGGATCCGGAGCGGCTCGAAGCGAAGCCACAACCACTGCAGCGCCTGAAGGTCACTGAGGCAAGCACGCCATCGACGATCTGGGCGGGGTAGACAGCCCTTCCCCAGAGAAACCCGCGTGGCAATCGCATCGACCATTTCGTTCCAAGCATGGTTGGAATGGCCCGGTACGTGCTCCCAACAAAGATTGCGAACGAAATACGAGGTCACTTTGGCTACGCTGTCTAACTCCACGCGCATGTAAGACAACGTCCTTCCCAAGGCCCCTCCGCAAGCAACCCGAAGGGCCTCCTTGTTGTCGCAATGGACAGTAAGAGAACACTCGTGGGTTAGGCCGGCGTAGTCGGACTGTAGGAACCACACGAGGGCCCACTGAGCACCTTGAAGTTCAGCAGCAAGAGACCCCAGTACGGTAGACACCTCAGCGCCCACGTAGTCGCCCTCGAAGCCCAAGAAGCCCATGTTCCCAAAGGAGTCCTCCAAGAAGACCGCGAAGGCCCATGAAGGCCTACCCTTAGCGGAGCCTCCCGAGCCGTCCGTATAGATGTGGACATTAGTGACGTCCCCCAGACATGAAACGTCCAGAAGGTGCGGGAGAGCATTGATGGTGGCGGAGTGCCAATTTGGCGAGGGCCCAATAAGCCTTGTTGAGAGGGCGATCCCAACGAGTAAATAGACATTGAGAACCCCAAGAAGTGTTTGGCATAGGACTGCACTGACAACCTCGAACCCAAGGGGCCGCGGTGGAAGAGCAGGGCGGCGTAACGCCACTCAACGCAGAGTGTAAAGTATTGCCCGAACATCCTGAATGATCATCGGTTGGCTGGGAGGTGTTGCGAGATCCCGACGGGCCTTCAGACTGACCTCCACGCGTACAAGATGCTCGGGTCAGCGACAACTCGCTGGCGAAGCCGCAGCCTCAAAGGAAGTCTCCAACACGTCGCCCTCTGGCTCTTGCGGGGCGGCTCGCCGCCCGTGTCCTCCTCGATCTCTCCGTCCTGTGGCCCGCTGGGCTTCGATGGTAGGCGTGGCTTCTGTTGACCAGGTTGGCGGGCAGCTTTCTCGAGCTGGTTGCGCGCCTGCGACACCTTGCCAGTGATGGAGCGGATCACTCCGCCTTTGCCGATGTGTGAGACTGGAACCATTGCAGCTGCCGATGGAGTTGCAGGCTGTGCTGGACTCAAAGGTGGAGCCACAGATGAGGAAGGCGACGATTGCTGCTGGATGACGAGCTGGCTGGGCGACTGCTGCAGCGAGACCATGGTGTGCTGGAGCGCAGAGAGGGACGACGTCAACGTGACCTGGCCCGCCTGCAGCTCCGCGATGACCTGCGGCACTGCTGGACCCGAAGTTGGAACCGTAGGCGGCGTCGCCGCCTGCGTGGCCGACGTGTTCGAGGGATCCTCGAACGACACCGTTTTGATCTCCTCCTTGGCGAGCTCCTCGAAGATCGTCAGCAGCTCCTGCGCCTGGGTGACCTCCGTGGCGAAGGCTTCCCTCGCCCTGTGTGCGATGGTGAGCGCAATCTCCGCAGCTCTCTCCGCTTCTTGAGCTTCCTCGAACCTGCGGGTCACGCGGCTGAGGAAGTTGGTCTGGTTGGCGACCCTCTCTTTCGGCAAGAACGCGTACAGGTGCATGAACTGGAACACTGCGAGCTCTTGGCGCTTGGCTTCGAGCATCGGCGACGGCGTCGTCGCGATAGCTTCTTGGGCCTGAATGTGTTGCTCCAGTGCCTGCATAGCTGACTTCATATGGGCACGATGAGCTTCTCTGTCCACTGATAGCGCTGGCGGCTCTACCCACGCAGGGTGAGCTCTGGCCTCCGCTAAATTGGCCACTCTCTTCTTCATCTGATTATTGAGCTTCTTCTCCTCGCTCGAGCCCGTGGCGGCGGCGGGAGTCGACTCTCCCTGGCTGGAGCGAGAGGGGGCGCGAGAAGTAGAGCGGCCTCTGCGTCTCGACCCTTGACCCTTGGCGTAGCACTTGGTGCACCAGGCCGTGGACGCAGGATGCGAGGAACCACAAAACGAGCATAACCACAGCCCTTCGCGTGTGTGCCATGGCGCTGCCGACATCCGTTGGCTGCTGTGATGACAGAACAGCGTCTGCCTGGCTGCCGCGAGGCGCAAGACTGTGCGTGCCTGGCTGCGGCGCTCACGAGCGCGCCGATGCCAAGCTGGTTCGCGGAGATGCCGCCGAGCCGTGGCGCTGGCCACGAGATGGCGGCTGCACGGCCTGCCAAGTGTGGGCACCCAATTGCCCGACTGGCTGGCACGTATGGCGGCCGACCCGCGAGGCTCGTCCCTTACCTGGTAAGGGACTCCCAAAGCCTCGAGCCGGGGCGGCGGCTGCGAGCAGGAGGAGGGAGGAGGGAGGGGGGAGGCGGGAAGAGGGGAGGGAGATGGAGGGGTGGCGAGCAGGAGGAGGGAGGAGGGAGGAGGGGGGAGGCGGGAAGAAGGAGGGGAGGGAGATGGAGGGGTGGCGAGCAGGAGGAGGGAGGAGGGAGGAGAGGGGAAGGCAGGACGAGGGGAGGGAGAATGGAGGGGTGGCGAGCAGGAGGAGGAATGAGGAGGAGGAGGAGGAGGAGGAGGACGCGGACGAGGGACGAGGAGGGGGACAGGAGAAGGACGAGGAGAGGAGAAGGACGAGGAGGAGGAGAGGATGAGGAGGAGGAGGATGAGAGGCGGGAGGAGGAGGAGGAGGAGGAGGAGGAGGAGGAGGAGGAGGAAGGAGGAGGAGGGAGGAGGAGGAGGAGGAGGAGGGGGAGGAGGGGGGAGGAGGGAGGAGGAGGAGGAGGAGGGGAGGAGGAGGAGGAAGGAGGAGGAGGAGGAGGAGGGAGGAGGAGGAGGAGGAGGAGGAGGGATGAGGAGGGGGAGGGGGAAGAGGGAGGAGGAGGAGGAGGAGGAGGAGGAGGAGGAGGAGGAGGAGGGGGAGGAGGGGGAGGGAGGAGGAGGAGGAGGAGGAGGAGGAGGAGGAGGGGAGGAGGAGGAGGAGGGAGGAGGAGGAAGGGAGGAAGTGGAGGAAGAGGAGGAGGAGGAGGAGGAGGAGGAGAGGAGGAGGGAGGAGGAGGAGGAGGAGGAGGAGAGGGGGGAGGGGGGGGGAGGGGAGGGGGAGGGGGAGGGGGAGGAGGAGAAGAGGGAGGAGGAGGAGGAGTGACGAGGAGGAGGAGGAGGAGGATGAGGAGGAGGAGGGGGAGGAGGAGGAGGAGGAGGAGGAGGAGGATGAGGGAGGAGGAGGAGGGGGAGGGGGATGGGGGGCAGGAGGAGGAGGAGGAGGAGGAGGAGGAGGAGGAGGAGGCGGAGGAGGAGGAGGAGGAGGGGGAGGAGGGGGAGGGGGAGGGGGAGGAGGAGGAGGAGGAGGAGGAGGAGGAGGAGGAGGAGGAGGAGGAGGAGGAGCAGCAGGAGGAAGAGGGAGGAGGCTCAGGGCTCGAGATCTTAAACGGTGCAGGCTCAAGATCTGAAAGCTCCATCGCTGCTTTCACCACGCATCCACAGCGCCTCTCGAGTGCCAGCAATGATGCCTGCATGGCGCGCAGCTCTATTTCCGCTTGTCCTTTTTTCCAACGGGGGCTGCGGCGGCGTGTGCCCCAGCGGCGGCGGTCCAAGCTGACAACTAGTTGTTCCGTGAAAACCTCCGCTCCGAGAGGGTGTTGCACAACATGTATGAAGAAGCATTTACGTCACTCGCCCCCGGACAAGCGGTAAACCATTGATACGCCAAACTCCTGCGAGCGGCATGGCGGGACCTTGGGCTGTCCAAACAGCAACCGTACCTAGATCAGGCTGTGGCGGATCTCGCAGCGGAAGCGGCAGCCGCAGTGGCGGCGGATCGGGCAGCCGGCCGAGGCAGGCTCCAGGATGCCCTCACGCGCGGGGCGTGCTCACCGCGGGATGGCCCGGTGCAGGAGGACTCCACGCAGGGGGCCGCGCTGGAGGCCAGCCCAGCGGTTGCCGCGCCGTCAGGGCTCCTCTTCGGCGGCGGAAGCGATGATGGTGAGACGATCCCTGGCACCCTGCCCGGGTGCCCTGCTGCCCCCGCCGGGCACATCGTGCCTCCGTCTGCGGAGCTCGCCCTTCTGCCGTCGGTCCTTGGTGCATTCCTGCGCGATGCAGCTTCGGCCGGCTCGCATTCGGGCAACCGCAGCAGCAGCAGCTCCTTACCAGCCTGGAACATATCCCTATCCCTATGCTGGGCACCTCCTCATCACGATGCCATAGGGATTCCCTTATTATTTTTTGAGGGCGAATCCCTAAGATTGTCATCGCCTTCTGGCGTGTCAGTCTTAGGGATAGGGTAACTAATACGTTCGAGGCCGGTAAGCTCCAGCAGCAGCAGCGGCAGCGGTTCGCGCTCGCCGTCTCCAGAGCCAGACACGCCGACGCTGACCCGAGGCGGCACGCTCGTGTCTGACCCCGGCCGCGGTGCCGCGCCAGCTGGGCCCCCACTGTCGGCGGCCCCGTGGGCCCTCCCTGGCTGGGCGGCTGGCCTGTGGCGCTTGGCGCCGGCACTTCTTGCTGCCGGGCGCTCGCTCCCCGGGGATGTGCTTGCCGAGTGGCTGGGCCACTCCTCGCTGGGCCCTTGTGCCAGCCTGGTGGAGGCGCTGGCAGAGGCTCCACCTGTGCCAGCATCAGACGTGGTCCACGTCTTAGGGGTCCTGGCTGCTTCGGTGCCGCGCGAGGCTACTCCAGCAGCGCTGGCCGCCGCACCCCGCTTTGGCCGCCTCGGCCGCCCGCTGAGCTTCTCGGAAATTGTCCAGACGTCCGCGATCGGGGCAGGCCAGCTCGACCCTGTCGTAGCAAAAGCACTGCTCCTGGTTTACGGAAGAGCGGCGCGCGGCCCGATCGCCACGCTTCCTGGTGCCTACGAGCGTCAGGTGCAGCCAGCGATGGCTCCACCTGCCCCTGTAAGCCTTCCGCCAGCCACCCCCGCGGGCATCGCCCAAGCACATCGGCCCAACCGGCCCGGCCCCACCTCGCCGCCCGCCCCTGCAGGGGCCCTTGCCTGTGGTGCCGGCAACGCCGACCGATGCGCGCGCTGCCGCGGACGCGCAGAGCTGGCTCGCGGGAGGGGCGGCAAGGTACACCGAGGCATCCAGGGATGCTCGGGGGCGTGACGTTAACATGCGGGCGTCGCGGATGCCAGGCGCGCCTGTGGGGCCAAGCAGCCTTGGCTTGCCGCCACCGCAACAGCCTGAGCGCCCGCCAGCGGCGGGGCAGCCAGCCAGCCCGCCTCCTGCTGGACTGGCCCCGACCTACCCCGCTGCCTCGCCACTTCGTGCCACGGCCCCACGTTCGAGCAGCAACAGAGCGCAGCCGATGGTGCCCCACTGGGCGCCCCCCTGCGCCTAGGGCCCACCCGCCAGACCCCGATGAGTACCGCCGTCTCCTGCCGCCATGCGTGGGCGGCCGCGCAATGACAGAGAAGGACATCCTATGCGCGTGTGCTTCCAACCTTGCGGACAAACCCATTTTATGTCCGCACTGACCAAGCCAGCTACCTGCGGGGCAATGGGGGCCAGATCATCGGGTTGCTACTTCGGCCGCTAAACAGGGGTGGTGCCTCGAATTTCAGGTTCAGGTTCAGCCAACAGAAGTTTACAACTGCAGGGAACCAGCGCACCCGCGAGGCTCTGCTGGCGGCGGTGACTGGGTGGACGGTGCCCATGGGCCCTGCTGCGCCTGCAACTGCCGCTAATCCAGCTGGCCCTGCAGCGGTGTTGCACCACCGACTTGCAAATGCGAAATGGGCCAGGCCCGGGCCAGCGGCCTGCGTCCGGGTCCCAGGACAGCAGCCAAGGCAGGAGCCGAAGCAGGAGCCACCGACGAGGTCGCGGCCGCGGCTGGCGCTGGGTCTGATTCCGCTGCGCCCCTTCCTTCCCGCATACGTACACATGTCTTACATGTTCAAGTCTGAGCATCTGCAGCGCCGTGAAACTCATCGATCATCATCCGTGCTCCCAGCGCCCTCTGCCTACTCATGCCTCTGTCTTTCTCCCCTCCCCGCCCTCTCCCCCTCCGTCCTTGCGTTCCTCCCTCCCTCCCTTCCTCCTTCCTTTCCCTTCTCCCTTCTTCCTTCCTTCCCTTCCCTTCTGTCTTCCCCCTCCCCTTCCGCATTTTGGCGGGTGGCTTTTGGTGGAGGAACCGGACCGGACGCGACTTCCACATGGCCCCCCCGAAGGGCCGTGGCGACCGACAGCGCGGTCTGCCGGCTCCCCCTCAAGGCGCCAAAACTGCCCTCGCATTCGCGAGGGCGTGCCCGAGGGGGACTGGGCCGAACAGAAGGCACTTGCCCAGCCGCCGACCGCCGCCCCGACGCATGCGCAGCCCGGCCATTCGGTACTGGACTGGGCACAGAACTCGCTGCCGCTCGGGGGGGAGCTGACTAGGACCTGCTTCGCCCATTGCAGGCCAAACTCACCACTCGGGGCCTTCAGAACCAGAACCAGAACCAGGAAGAGGGGGAAGAGGAGAAGGAGGGGGGGAAGGAGGAGGAGGAGGAGCAGGAGGAGGAGGGGAGGAGGGGGAGGAGAAGGAAGAAGCGAAGGAGGAGGAGGAGGAGGAGGAGGAGGGGAAGGAGGAGGAGGAGGAGGACGACGACGAGGAGGAGGAGGACGAGGAGGAGGAAGAGCAGGAAAGGCGGGGAAGAGGAGGTGGAGGAGGAGGAAAAATATAAGAATAAGAAAACACATAAGAATCATAAAATGTGAATAAGAAAGCAAACAATAATAGTGATAAGAAGATGGAGGAGCAGGAGGAGGGGAGGAAGGCGTGGAGGAAGAGGAAGAGCAGGAGGAGGAGGACAAAGAAGAGGAGGAAGGAGGAGGAGGAAGAGGGAGTAGAAGGTAGGAGGAGAACGATCAGGAGGAGGAGGAGGAGTAGGAACGGCAACGTGCTCGACTTGAGCTATGTCTTGCTTGATGGGATCTTCGACCTCCTGGGGATCTGCGAGCGTGCCTCGAGACGGTCGTTGAGGAGATGGGCTCGCAGGGCGTCAACCTCCCACCCGCGCTCGACGATTTCCTGCATGCTGCCTCTCCCACTTCCGCGACCACGTGGCGTTCCGAAGTGGTCATTCGCATCAGCTTGGATGTTAGCAGCGGTGCCATGGAAGATTACGTCACTACGATGCGGGAGTCTGGCGGTAGCGGCGGAGGCTCGTGGATGGTCGTCCCCAAGAGGACGGAGCATTGTCTAACGGATCAGGGATTCGTCACCATCACCCGTCTGTGGATGCATCTGGACGTGCACCTGCGACATCATGGTCACGAGCTGCACTGCGCGCACAAGGGTGGGAGGAACGTGGGCTACCAGGCGTGCAACCAAGTGGTGGACACCACAGGGTTGCACGGTTTTCTGTGCAAGAAAGGCGGTTTCGTTGTCCGCAGACACGATACCGTCCATGACCTGTTTGCAAACATGCTGACCGAGATGCTGGGCATACCCGCACACACTGAGCAGCACCCGCCCGCAGAGCTGCCAGACAATCGGCGCCCCGACGTCGACGACCACGACATAAAACCTCGTCCGCCAGTGTTTCGACATAGCTGTCGTTGTACCCCGCACACGCGGGTCCTCCCGGGCAGGCAGCGTTGCGCCGTCAGGGCGCTCTGGTTGAACGACAGGAAAGCTCCAATGGACAAAAAAAATATGGAACCTCACGCCTCACGCCCGTGGTCATGTCTCACTTGGCTCGGCGGCGGCTGTCAGAGCGTCGTCAAGGGCCTCCCTCGCCTATGGTCTCGATGAGCGCGCGCCATAGGTCGATTGCCATCAACGCCTCCTGCCAGCGCTTGGCGGCACCGATGCAGCGCGCCAACGTCGAACTGTTGGCGTCTGCGGCGCCCCTGATCCCCTAGCTCCTGGGCCCGCTCGTCTTCTTCCCTCATCTCCGCTCTCCCTTCGCTGAGGCCCCGCCTGACTGCAGCGCCGCCGCGCCTGTTCCTGTCCCCCCCTCCCCCTTCCTTCCTCTCCTCTCCCCCGCTGCCTGCCTCCAGCGGGCGCGCGAGCGCCTCAGGGGGGAGGGGGGGTACGGTGGCTCACGCCTCCCCGCTGCGCGTCCGCCTCCTCCGCCTTCCGGTTCTCTCCTGCTCCCTCCTCCCTCCTTCCTCTCACAGGCCGTTTTGTTTCTCCAAGGTGTGTCCTGTCGCTGGTGCCCGGGCGGGCTGTCGCCCCCCGTCCGGGCGCCGGAGAAAACTCGCTGATGGACACACACACACACACACACACACACACGGGTGGAGAGAGGGTTTTGGAGTACGCTGTGGTTCATGTCCTCAAACACGAAGCGGGCCCGAGGTCTCTGGAGGAGGAGGAGGAGGAGGAGGAGGAGGAAGATGAGGAGGAGGAGGAAAAAGAGGAGGAGGAAAAGGAAGAAGAGCGAGAGGAACAGCAGAAGCAGGAACAGGAGCAGGAGCAGGAAGGGTGAGGACTAGGAGGTGTGGGGAAGAGGAGGAGAAAGAGGAGCAGGAGGGAGGAGGGGGAGGAAGAGGAGGAGGGGGAGGAGGAGGGGAAGAAGATGAGGAACAGCAGGAAGCGGAGGAGAAGGAGGAGGAGGAGGAGGAGGAGAGGACACAGGAGGAGGAGCAGGATGTGTAATCAGCTGGAGGGGCGGGGAAGAGGAGGACGAGGAGGAAGAGGAGGAAGAGGAGGAGGAACAGGAGGAGGGGAGACTCGAAAGTGAGATGTAAATAGAAAACGGGTATTCCAATAAGGGGCAGTGCATGACAGCGGCGTCTCAATGACAGCGCGCCTAAGGCGCGCGCGGGAAAGCGCCCTTGAACCAAAATTTGGACGCCCGAAATGGGCACGGAAAAATAGGCACAATGCTCAACAACATATGTTGTCCCAAACCAACAACGGCCGCTGTTGGGCAGGCGGCCTTCTGTCTCAAATGAACACTGGCCGCAGCGGCGGGGACAGCGAGTCCTGTTCAAAATGAACAGAAACTGTTGTTGGGTACTGTACCCATTCGTTCCGTACCAATTTCGCTCGTGCCGACAAAAGGCGCCAAGGCACCTGCTTCCCGCTTCCCGCAAAGCATCAGCTAGACAGGCAGGCCCCGCTCGATTCTGGTGCTCAAGCGAATGCTATGTGCATCGTCGGCCAGCACATGCAAAGCAAACCACTTGCAAACGAACGAAAAATTATATAAAACTGCCAGCAGCAGAGCAAGTTTCTATCAGGCGCGTGCTCACGTTGCCCGTTCGCCTGCCGCGCCACGAACATACTTCGCGGAAGCAGCCCACTCACTCGCACGCTTTGCCACGTCGCATTCGCGGACATGGTTCGCGAGAAGCGAAATTCTGCTTGGCCCCTCGCCATCGCAGGGGCCATGAGCTGCGACGACAATGTCGCGTTGAGCCCAAGCCACCGTTGCCCGTGATGTTGGGCGAACCGTTGACTTCGTCAGCATGGTCGCTGTTATCCCTGGTAAGACTGCTTTGTGGGGAGCTGGCCACGGGCGTCTCGCGCTGCTCCATGCTCAGCTCGACGGCGCCGCAGTCGTAGATCAACCCGCCACACACGACGCCCAGAACCAACTCTCGGCCGACGCCCCCAGCGGTCACGGGGTCGACCCCTACGTCGCGGGTGCCGCACCAGAGCGCGACCTCAATCTGCTCGGCGCGGAGGTCATCTGATAGCCACCACAAGCGACAAGTGGCTGGCCGTGCTGTTCTTGGACAGCGGTTGAACAATGCCCATGGCCAACGCCGCGCAAACGGCCGCGCCGTTCGAGACCAGCGTCGCAGACACCGCGTAGCCTCCTGCTTCCCTCGGCCCCCGGATCTGCTCGGAGGACGCGGATCCACGGATCTTCTCGCGGAGCGCGATGGGGCGGGCCACCGCGCCGCCCGCCGCTCCGCGGGGCGCGAGCAGCTCCGAGCCGACTGGCGGTCTGCACGCGGGCTGGCGCAATAAGTTCATGGCGTCGAACAAGTAGCAGACCCCCTTGCCGGCGCAGCGGCACTTGCCCCAGCGCATGCACGCGGATCCTCTCATGCCGCATATCGTCTCCTCCCCTCGTTTGGAAAGAACCCGTCGCCGCGCGCGGAGTTGGCCGTCGCATTTCATCGGTGGAAACGCGACGCAAGCCTTGTTCTTCTGCGTGGCCAAGACCGGGACTTGAGCTGCATCTTGCGGCGGATGAGCAGCTTGTCCTCGGCCCTGTGCAACGCGACGGAGCGCGCGGCGGCGCGGCGACGGGCGGGCAGAGCGCGGGCTGCTGCTCCCAGGAGAAGAAAAAAGCATGGAAGCTGACCTCCTGCTGGCGCGTCGGCCTTCTCCTTGGCACCGGGGCGTCGACGCGCTTACCCTGGTCGAGCGCCGCCGCCCCGTCGGCACTGCGGCGCCGACGCACTCCGCAGTTGGCGAAGTCGTCGCAGCCACCCTTCATCCTGCCGAAGACACTCCCGACATGCTCCTCGCGCCCAGCGATCTTCAGATCGCCGACGTGTTTCGAGTCGCCGGCGCTTCAGGCGCCGGACGCCTCGCGCATGACCTCGAGCTTGGGGCCCCAACTGGCAAGCTTGGCGCCGCGCTCTGTTGAGCGCGTGACTCGGGCGAGCTTCATAGGAGGCCTGGGGCGCGCCCTTGCAGCCCGCGCCCGGCTCGGCGCCGCGCGGGCACTCGGTCCGCTCGTCGAAAGACTCGGTCCTGGCACCTGCCTGGGGACGGCTGCACTGCCGGGCGGCAGATTGAAGATCACCTCCCGCGGCGCTTCACCTTGCGCCCGCATCACTGCGTAAGTCATGCCCGGCAGGAGACCTCCACGACGTCCACGGCGACGCTGACGCGGTCCGGGCGACGCGCCGCCTCCGAAGACAGCACGCGCTGCGGCGCGCACTTCGCGCACTTCGCCGTCTGGTCGCTGTTCCGTGGCCTCTGGAGCTGTTTGAGCGGCGGAAGTGAAGCCCGGGAGGCCCCAGAAAAGTTCAAAATGTCGCGGGCAAAAGGGGGGGGGAATCTGGGAGGGTGTGCCGACCCGGGCCCCGGCACCCTGGCATTGTCGAGGGGTGGGGGGTGAGTCCGACGTGATATGGAGATCCCCCCTACCGGGAAATCGATTTCGGTTTCGGGTTCGTGTCGTGCGTGCCGTGCGTGCGTGCGGGCGAGGCGAAGCTGCGGGGGCGGGCGAGAGGAAATCCTCCGGCGGCTGGGCCGCGGCCGGACCAAATGTAACTCCTCCGGCGGCTGGTGCCGCGCGGTGTCCCGACGGTGTCCCGCGGGTGTCCCGAAATCCTCCTGTGGCTGGGCCGCGGCCGGACCAAATGTTTCTCCTCCGGCGGGCGGTGCCGCGCGGTGTCCCGCTGGTGTCCCGTGGTGTCCCGTGGTGTCCCGTGGTGTCCCGTTGAGTGAGGTCGATCGTGAGATCAATAATGAGATCGGTACTGAAATCGATGTGGTGCCCCGAGGTGTCCAGAGGTGTCCCGTGGTGTCCCGTTGAGTGAGATCGATAGTGAGATCGATAGTGAAATCGACAGGTGTCCCGTGGTGTCCCGTGGTGTCCCGTTGAGTGAGATCGATAGTGAGATCGATAGTGAGATCGATCGTGAGATCGATGTGGTGTCCCGAGGTGTCCCGTGGTGTCCTATGGTGTCCCGCTGAGTGAGATCGATTGTGAGATCGATAATGAGACCGATAACGAGATCGAGAGGTGTCCCGCGGTGTCCCGTGGTGTCCCGTGGTGGCCCGTGGTGGCCCGTGGTGTCCCGTTGAGGGAGATTGATAGTGAGATCGATAGTGAGATCGACAGGTGTCCCGTGGTGACCCGTGGTGGCCCGTGGTGTCCCGTGGTGTCCCCTTGAGTGAGATCGATAGTGAGATCGATTGAGTCAGAGGTTGGTGCCCCCCCTTTTCCCCCCCACAACCTCCTTATCACCCGAAGGTGGGCGTGTAGGTATAGCTTTATAGATATGAGCTGCGCTGCGCAAGCCATGTGGTACAACATGCGGTGCGCAATATATGTGGCGGGAGCTGCGTGGTGCAAAGAGGCGACGTGGTGCAATTTAAAGGGCGCAATTAATCCCACCAGCCCTCTGGGCGTAGGTGGTTTAGAAGGTTTCCTCTTCCACCCCCCTGTTCCCCCTTCGCGGAGGGATTTACCCCTCCCCCCTACCCCCCCCCTGGACCTGGACGGGGGGACTCGCGATCGGTCAAATGGTATTTGTTTCGCCCAAGACGGTTCCAAGAGCGCTTCAGAAAGCCCGAGGTGACCTCCAAGATGGCTCAAGATAGCGCAAGATGGCCCAAGATGGCTCCAAGATGGCCCAAGAGGGCCCCAAGAGGGGCCCAAGAAAGCCTCAAGACGGCCCCAAGAGCTCCCAAGAGCGCTCCAAGAGCGCCGAAAGAGAGGTCCAGGAGGGGATTCTCGGGGCACCCTAGGGGAGGGACAAATTGCGACCATCCCCTTCTTTGTTCGATGTCCTCCGAGATGGCCCCAAGAGCGCCTCCAAAGCTTCCAAGAGCGCCATGACCCCAAGAGGGCCCCAAGAGGTGCCAAGGAGGCCCCGAGAGGTGCCCAAGAGGATTTCATGAGGCTCCTGATAGACCCCAAGAAGCTTCCCGAAGCACCCAAGACGCTCCAAGAACTCCAAGACCGCTAAGAGGTCCCCAAGACGCTCCAAGAGGTTTCCAACAAAAAACTCCCAAGAGACACCCACAAAGACTCTGAGAGGCAACTCGCCTTGGCATCGTTTCTGGATGGGTTGCTGGGGATA
This sequence comes from Prorocentrum cordatum, assembly GCA_963575745.1. NCBI lineage: Eukaryota > Dinophyceae > Prorocentrales > Prorocentraceae > Prorocentrum > Prorocentrum cordatum. Next base: position 90,703 of record CAUYUJ010021943.1, on the reverse strand, counting down.
CCCGAAGCGTCAAGACTTTCTGTCCGCATTGAATTGCCAACTCCACTGCTCGCGCAATCACCCCACCCACCCACCCACCCACCCGCAACTTGGTTTGCAACACACATGTGGTGGCGATTGCGCTGAGTGCTTGGCGTTGGATGGTCCATCTCTGCGGCCGCGCCGACCCAAGAACGCGCGCGCAGCGGCCAGTTAGTTCGTCTCGACCGACGCGACCGCGGTGGCGCTGACCGCTCCCAACGGGCAATTCAATGCGAGTCGGCGGCTTGGGCGGGCGCGGTACCATGACAACGTCGGCGATGGTAGACACGATAGTAGCGATGCTGGCGGCGATGTTGCCAACGACGACGGCGCGGCCAGTGCGGGCGCTGATGTGGATCACGCCGACGACGATAGCGGCGTCCTCGCGTCGGTGATGAAGGTGTTGGGAAGAGTTCGACATGCGCGCGCGGCCGACGCGCGAGAATGGCCCGCATGTAGTTGACACGTACCGTGCCCCCCCCCCCAGCACACGCGCAAGTGCGCGCGAATGATCTCGGCATGCGGCGCCAGAGGCCCGTTTGGCAGACTGCCATGCTTTCTTTTAATGAAGAATCCGCACGTGCGCGAGCGCACGCGTTTTGAAGACTGATGTTGCGAAGCCGTGTGTGCTTGTATGCTGTTTGGACCCTCGGTTCTGAAATCGCTGCGAAACCACAGACGGATCTCGGCATGCGCGCGCGACGACGCGCGCGCGCGTGCCCTCCGTCACATGGTTTGCAAAGGCTTTGGGCGGCGGCACGCGCGCAAGGGCGTTCGAACGAGTTCGACATGCGAGCGCACGCGAAGCCCGTCTGGCAGCAGCTTCTATCGGGGATGGACAGACCCCCCTTCAGTAAAACGTGGTTTAGTGAAAACGACCTGAGGCCCAAACCTGGCGGGCGCACGCCTGAAATATAACGGCCACGGCGCCCTCTCGAGAACCGAAAACGGACAATTCACGAATCGACGTGTCACTTTGGGGGGTTCTGTCCACCCCCGATTTTAAGAGTAATGAAAAGCCTATGATTATCTTAAGGATTCGCAAGAGCGCGCGCGTACGTTTTGTTTGCAAATCAGTGTTGCGAAGCCCTTGTGTTTTTTAAGTTGTTTAGAAACTTGAGTTTGAAATCCTTCCAAAACCCAGGGCTTTTGAAGGACTTCGGCACGCGCGCGCGACCATGCGCGTGTGTGCACTGCGTCTCATTTTGCGCAAGGGATTTTTGAGAACTGCTGATTAAAAGAGTGCGCGAGAATACTTCGTTTTGTAGTGGGTGTTGAGGTGGGCGGATACTGGCCCCTCTGGGATGGCGTAAGTTCACATCAGGGATGGACAATGGGGCGGAAACGGGGCAGAATCACATGCAAATTGCAACACAACAAAGGGAACGGATAGTCCCAGGGGGGGAGTCCTATTTCTCAATGTAGAAAGGAGCATCTGCGCAGTGCAATCTATGATGTGGTCTGTGTGGTGTAAACTACGTTCCCGGATAGCTTTTTAGAGCTAAGAGAGGGTTGTTAGATAAGAAGCCCGAGCCGCAAGGTAGCCCTCGAGGTCGTCCCGGTTTCCGTCTTCCAGCGCCGCTGCGCCCTGCTGGAGCTTTTAGCGTGTCCCGAGAGGCCTCTTCTCAGCGTTTCACAAGACGCGTGCCCGGAAGCTCTCCAGAAGGTCCTTCGGAAGCTCCCTCCTCGGGGGCGCGCAAACATCGATCCATGGATTTGGCACGCCGTCGCCTAATCCATGGAACCTCCCCAAAATGCGGCCGATGCCGCCTCGTTCGGCGGCGGAAATCCGCGATTCCCCATAGAGACGGGACCCGTCGCCAATCCATGTCCCCTGAATCCATGTTTGCGATCGCCGGATCTCCAGGTCCCTCCAGAGTTCTTCGCCAGACGCTTCCACGCCTTTCGGGTGCCCTGCTGTCCGGGCTGTGGACTGCGCAGACTAGACGAGCGCGTTCCACTACGCGCAAAATAGCCACCCGCAAATGGCCCGGATCCGCCGCGGGGGATCGGCGAGAAACGACATCGAAGCAGGCATATGTGTTCTTCGGGCGCTTGCGAGTAGGCACTTTGCGAGTACAGGGCAGTTTTTAAGACATAGGATGTTAAAAAATATGGGATTTACAATACATGATTGAATTATGCATACATTGATGCATGAACTCATCGTGGCTTTTAACACTGAATCCCTGCATGTTTAATACATGATCCGCACGCGGAGCATGTATTAAAAACAGCACTTTGCGAGTAGTGAAACGCGCCGGGTGACAGTGAAGGGGCCCTGGGACACACAAATAAATACACACAAATAAACAGAATCCCCATATTTCCCAATATTTTCTCGGTTTTCGTCTTCACCCCCGCTTCCCATATTTTCTCATATTTTCTGGGGAATCGACGATTCACTGTGTCTGTGTGTTTCTTTCCCTCCTAAACTTTGCGAACAGTGAAACGCGCCGGGCGACAGACGGTGCGGCAACGGGCGGGGCGGGGCCCGCGGGGCCCGCGGGGCGGGCCTTCTGCTCGGAAGGAACGGGGCGGCGGCGACCGGGAGCGGGGCCGCCGGGCCCGCAGGCGGGTTCGTTCCTTTTCGTTTCTTTGTTAAATGGTCTTTTTTACTCAAAAAAAAATCCTCCTCCTCCTCCTCCTCCTCCTGCTCCTCCTCTTACAAAATATCCAAAACTAGTCACAGATACTTTAGAATAATAAAAAATCGCCCCCAGACTACTACATTGTTTGACTATTTGTTTGAACCGTCCTCCTGTGGAGGCACGTGCCCGACTGGACCTCAGAAGGGAAGCAAGGTACCCCAGTGCAAGCACTGCCGGGGGAATAAAGGAAGACAACAGCGAGAGGGCATGGCGGCATGAGCCAGACAGAACCAGCTCGAGAGAGAGAGGGAGCGAAAGGGATGTGAGGCCGAGGCCGCCTCGGCCAGCAGCAGGGCGTGCTGGACCTTGGCCCCGAGCGCCTGAACGCAGCGGCAGCGGCCGACGCCGTGACAGACACGGAGATGAAGAATCAGCAGCAGCAGCAGCAGCAGCAGCAGCAGCAGCAGCAGCAGCAGCAGTACAACCACCAGGGGGAACAGGCAGGAGGAGAAGCAGGAGCTGCAGCAGCCGAGAGGTCCGGGCAACACGCTCGGCCCGGGCCAGCCTGCAGGTGCCAAGTGGGCCCGGCAGGCTGCCGTGTGGCGATGCTGCCTCTGCCGCCGCCGCCGCCTGATGCTGCCGCTGCTGCTTGCACTGCTGCTGCCAGGGCTGCTGCCCGAGAGATCCGATGTAGTCTGGGCGCACCCATAGTTCTGGGGGACCAAGAGCCCAGAGGACCCTTGTAGTCTGCGGGGGGGGCCCTTGTAATCTAGGGGGGTCCCTGTCGGGGTGGGTCCATTGTAATCCGGGGGGGGGGGGGCGTGTAGTCTTGGGGAGGGGGCCCTTGTAGTCTTGGGAGGGCCCTTGTAGTCTGGGGGCGGGCGGGGCGGGCCAGTCTGGGTGGCCCTTGTAGTCTGGGGGCCCAGCACCATGGAGGTACAGTCGGACCTGGGCCAGAAGAACACCCCTCAAGAGCATGAGACCCTCCGTCGGCCGAGACAAGCAGAACATCCAAGGGCAACCCCCCAGGATGCACAAAAACATCCAACAGTCTCCCCGATCGGCGGTGGACAAACCTCCCTTGAGTAAACCTCCCCTTAGTGCAAACGGCTGGGACTGAAACCGACGGACCTGGACCCGCAAAAATGACGGCCGCGACGCCGCCTCGCGAATCGAAAACGGCCAATTCCTCAATCGACGTGTCAGCGTAGGAGGTCTGTCCACCCCCGACCCGAACCGACCTCGGTCCTATCCCTCGGTCCGACTGCATCACGGCCCCCAAGAAGCCCCGACCCCTCCCCCAGGCCCAGCTCTGCCAGCGAGGGCCCCCAGAGGCCGAGGCCCTGCGCAAACCTACATATGTTTCCTTTCTCAGCCAGTGCCTCCTCCTCCTGCTCCTCCTGCTCCTCCTCCTCCTCCTCCTCCTCCCTCCTCCTCCTCCTCCTCCTCCTCATCCTCCTCCTTCCTCCTTCCTCCTCCTCCTACTCCTCCTCCTCCTCCTCCTCCTTCCCTCCCTTCCTACTCCTCCCTCCTCCTCCTCCGTCCTCCTCCTCCTCCTCCCTCCTCCTCCTCCTCCTCTCTCCTCGCTCCTCCTCCTCCTCCTCCTCCTCCTCCTCCTCCTCCCCTTCCTCCTCTCCTCGCCTCCTCCTCCTCCCCTCTCCTCCTCCTCCCTTTCCTCCCTCCTCCCTCTCCCTCCTCCCTTCCTCCTCCTCCCTCCTTCCCTCCTCCCTCCTCCTCCCTCCTCCTCCCTCCTCCCTCCTCCCTCCTCCCTCCTCCTCCCTCCTCCCTCCTCCATCTCCCTCCTCCCCTCCCCTCCTCCCTCCTCCATCCTCCATCCTCCCTCCTCCCTCCATCCCTTCCTTCTCCCTTCATCCCTCCTCCTCCTCCCTCCTCCCTCCTGCTCCCTCCTCCCTCCTCCCTCCTCCCCCTCCCCCATCGCCCTCCTCCCTCCTCCCCCCTCCTCCCCTCCTCCCTCCGTCCCTCCTCCCTCCTCCCTCCTTCCCTCCTCCCTCCCCCCCCTCCCCCCTCTCCCCCCCCTCATCCGCCTCCCCCGCCTCCCAGCTTACTCTCCTCCCTCCTCCTCCCTCCCTCCCTTCCTCCTTCCTCCTCCCCGCCTCCCTCCATCCCTCCTCCCTCCTCCCTCATTCCCTCCTCCTCCTCTCACCCTCCTCCTCACTCCTCCTCCATCCCCTCCTCCCGTCCTCCTCCTCACGCCTCCTCGTCGTCCTCGTCGTCGTCTTCCCCCCCTCCCTCCTTTCGTATTATAAATAAAAAAACAAGTAAAGTTTCATCGTAGTCGTAATATTATCCGCATTCGTATTCTTATTATTCGTGTGAGCCGTATCATTAGTATTCGTATTAGTCTTATTATTAGTATTAGTATTACTAGCATTAGAAGTAGTATTAGCATTGTTAGTATTAGTGTTCGTGTTAGTAGTAATAGTATTATTACTACTGTTATTATTATTATTTATTTATTTATTTATTTATTTATTATTATTATTATTATTATTATTATTATTATTATTATTATTAGTAGTAGTAGTAGTAGTAGCAGTAGTAGTGTTACTATTAATAGTATGATTATTATTATTATTATTATTAGTACTATTATTATGATTAGTATTATTATTAGTATTATTAGTATTATTATTACTAGTATTAGTATTATCGTTATTAATATTATTAGTAGTAGTATTACTAATGTTAATATTAGGGGTAGTGCTAGTAATCTTCATATTAGTATTAATAATATCAGTATTACTATTATTAGGAATATTATTAGTATTCTTATTAGTATGAGTATTAATATTATTAGTGGTAGTATGGTTATTATTATTGTTCGTAGTAATATTATTATTCGTAGTCGTATTAGTATGCTGTTTCGTCGTAGCATTCGTCTTCGTAGTATTCGTATTCGTCGTCGTATTATTATTCTTCTTAGCATTATTAATATTCGGAGTATTCGTATTCTTATTAGGTTGTTTCGTCTTATTATGTTTCGTCGTCGCCTTCTTATTTTTAGTATTAGTATCAGTCGTATGGTGTGTCTTCTTCGTCTTAGTATTGTTATTCTTCTTCGTACTGGTAATATTAGTATGCGTATTATTCTTATTCGTGGTCTTATCATTCTCATCCGTATTAGTCGAATTATTATGAGTCGTCGTATTATCAGTCTTAGTAGTATTCTTCTTGTTATTATTACTAGTATTGTTAGTATTAGTATGGTTAGTATTAGTATTGTGATGATGGCTAGTATTATTATTCTTCCTCTTCGTCCTCCTCCTCCTCCTCCTCCTCCTCCTCCTCCTCCACCTCCTCCGCCTCCTCCTCCTCCTTCTCCTCCGTCTCCTCCTCCTCATCCTCCTCCTCCTCCTCCCTCTACCTCCTCCTCCTCTCCCCTCCTCCCCTCCTCCTCCGCCTCCTCCTCCGCGCTCCTCCCTCCTCCTCCTCCTCCTCCTCCTCTCCTCCTCCTCCTCCTCACCCTCTCTCCTCCTCTCTCCTCCTCACTCCTCTCCTCCTCGGCCTCCTCCTGCCTCCGCCTCCTCCTCCTCCTCCTCCTCCTCCCCCTCCCGTCCCCTCACATTCCCCCCCTCCCCCCTCCCCCTCCCCCGCCTCCCTCCCCGCCCTCCCTCCCTCCCACCCTCCCCCCTGCCCTACTCGCTTCATCCCCTCCTCCCTCCTCCCGCCTCCTCCCTCTTCCCTTCCGCCCCTATCCCTCCTCCTTCTCCCCAGCCCCCCGCCCCTTCCACCAGCCCACCCATCTCCTTCCTCCTCCCCCACCCCCACCCCCCCTCACCTCCATCCCTCCTCTTCTCCTCCTCCTTCCCCCTCCCCCCTCCTGCCCTCCCTCCACCGTCCCCTGCTTCCTCCTCACTAACCTCCCGCCTCCCCCTCCCCCCTCCCCCTCCTCTTCCTCCCTCCTCTCCCTCCTCCGCTCCGCCCTCCCCCCTCCGTCCTCCCCTCCTCCCTCCTACCCTCCTCCTCTCTCCCGTCCGTCCTTTCTTTCTCCCTCCTTCGCTCCTCCCTCCTCCCGTCCTCCTCCTCCCTCCTCCTTCCTCCTCCCTCATCCTCCTCCTCCTCCTCCTGCCTCCTCCTCCTCCCCCTTCTCCTCCTCCGCCTCCTTCTCCTCCTCCGCCGCCTCCTCCTCCTCATCTCCTCCGCCCCCCCTCCTCCCTCCTCTTCCTCCTCCTCCTCCTCTCCTCCTCCTCCTCCTCCTCCTCCTTCTCCTCCTCCTCCTCATCCTCCTCATCCTCCTCCTCCCCTCCTCCGCCCTCCTCCCTCCTTCCGCCTCCTGTCTCCTCCCTCCGCCTAACCTCCTCCTCCGCCTCCCTCCTCCTCCTCCTCCTCCTCCTCCTCCTCCTCCTCCTCCTCCTCCTCCTCCTCCTCCTCCTCCCCATCCTCATTCTCATCCTCATCCTCATCGTCATCCTCATCCTCGCCCTCTTCCATTCCTGCTCCTTCTAAATGAGTCCTCCCCTGTCGCACCCCGAGGACAGTGTCTGGGCGTCCCGCCTGAGACTTCACCCTTGCATGACCCTAGAGCTTACAAATGTGGAGGGCGGGTGGGTTTCAATGTGTGGCTCTCGCCTTAGCGCCGCGCACGTTCGTGTGACAAAAAACTTGCAAGGGCTTCACGGATTGAAGGGTGGTCGTTTTCAAAATGCGGTTCTCGCCTTTGCGCCGCACAGATTCGGCTTAATAACTTTGCACGAGCTTCATTGATTGAGGGCGGGTCGTTTTCAAACTGTGCCGTTCGCGTCAGTGCCGAACACATTCGTTTCAAAATGCGCAAGAGCGTCGCGGATTCAGAGCGGGTCGTTTTCAAAACGCGGCTCTCGCCTTAGCGCCGCGCATTAATTTTAAAAATTTGCAAGGGCGTCACGGATTGAGGGTGGGTCGTTTTCAAAACGTGGCTCTCGCCTTAGAGCCACGCGCACTTGTTTTTGAGATGCACAAGAGCTTCACTGATTGAGGGCGGCTCCTTTTCGACATGTGGCAATCGCCTTAGCGCCGCGTGTATGCATGCTAAACATGTACAAGGGCGTCACTGGTTGAAGGCTGATACTTTTCAAAGATGGCTCTCGCCTGTGCGCCGCGCACATTCGCCGGTACAAATTGCAACAGTTTCACGGGCTCCCATGACCGACGTACCAGGAATGGTCTTCTGGAAGGGCTTAAGACCACGAGGGTGCAACAATTACTTTGCTTCCCGGTGTTGACATCCCAGGAATGGCGTTTTGGCGCGGTTCCAAATCGCCAAGACGAAACAGTCAGGTTGACCCGTGGCGTTGGAATACCGAGAACAATGGTTGGCATGCTTCAAGGTCTTCAAACGGTTGTCTTCCAACGAGGCAGCTCCCTCAGTGGAATTGAACCGTTGTAGGGGAGGGACCTATGAAAAGGGAGCTTGGAGGGAGGGCGTATTCCAACATCGCTGATGACTCTGAGGTTTACAGTTGGTCCTCCTCCTCCTCGTCCTCGTCCTCCTCCTCCTCCTCCTCCTCCTCCTCCTCCTCCTCCTCCTCCTCCTCCTCCTCCCCCTCCTCCCCCTCGTACACCTCCTACACTTCCTCCCCCTGCTCCATATCCTAACCCTCCTCGTCCTCTTTCTCTTCCTGTTCCTTTTCCTCCTCCACCTCCACCTCCTTCTCCTGCGTCGTCCTCCTCCTGCGTCATCTTCCTCCTCCTGCTCCTCCTCCGTAGTCCCCCTTTTCCTCTCCCTCCTCCTGCTCATATTATTCGTCCTCCTCTCAATAGCACATCATTATGAGTATCAATAGTATGACTAAAAATAGTATCAGTAGTAATAGTAGTAGTAGCCGTGGTATTGCGAGTGGATTGTCATTGATACTCTTATCGCTATCACTACGTTAATTAATGGTAGTATATGTACCATAATTTGTGAACAGTACAAGCAATATTGAGATGACGATTAGCACTATCACGTTTAGTACTAGTACTAGTAGTAGCAGTCGTAGTAGTAGTAATAATAGTAGTAGTAGTAGTAGTAGTAGTGGTAGTAGTAGTAGCAATAGTAGTAGTAGTAGTAGTAGTAGTAGTAGTAGTAGTAGTAGTAGTAGTAGTAGTAGTAGTAGTAGTAGTAAGGAGTAGTAGTACAACTACTGTTTTGTTATGAGTATCGCTAGTAGTAATAACAATCAAAATGTTGGTAGGCGTTTCTGCCCCTTCTTCGCATTATAAATAGTGGCGGCGTTTGCCTTCTTCTGAATGGTATCGCCATGCTTCTGAATATGGTTATTGATGTTTCATGGTTCATGTTCTTCATAGTATTAGGAATCGGCGGATTCCCCTTAGTAGCATTAATATGCTTCGCCGTACTATCGGTCTGAATAGTCGTATTACCATTAGAAATATTAGTAGTACTCGTCTTCGGGATTGCCTCCGTATCATTGGTAGTATTAATTGTCGTGTTATTATTCGTCCTCCTCTTCCTCATCATCGTCCTCCTCCTCCACATCCTCCTCCTCCTCCACACCGACCTCCACATCCACTTCCACCTCAACCTCAGCATGTCCACATCCACATCCTCCTTCCCCTCCTCCGCCTCCTCCTCCTCCTCATCTTCCTCCGCCTCCTCCCCCTCCTCCACCTCCTCCTCCTCCACCTCCTCCTCCGCATCCTCCTCCTCCTCCTCCGCCTCCTCCTCCTCCTCGTGCTCCTCCTACTACTCCTCCTTCCCCTACTCCTCCTACTCCTCGTCCTCCTCCTCCTCCTCTTCTTCTTCCTCGTCATCCTCCTCCTGTTTTTCCGGTTCACCCTCATCCTCATCCTCCTCCTTAGAATCCGCCCCCGCTCCATGTTCCTCTTCCGCCTCCTCCTCCTCCTCATTCTCCTGCTCGTCCACGTCCTCGTCCTCGTCCGCGTCCTCGTCCTCCTCCTCCTCCTCCTCCTCCTCCTCCTCCTCCTCCTCTTCCTCCTCATCCTTTTCCTCCTCCCCCTCCTCAGCCTCCTCCTCCTCCCCCTCCTCCTCCTCCTCCTCCTCGTCATCCTCCTCGTCCTCCTCCTCATCATCATCATCCTCCTCCACCCCCCTCCGCTTACGTAGTAATATTACGAAAATGCTTAGCACTACCACTATCACCAGCATCATTGAATCAGCATTATCATGTTTAGTATTAGTAGTAGTACTAAGAATGCGATTTGTAGTCGCATGGCTAGCACTATTGTTGTTAGTAGTGTTATTAATGTGATGCGGATTGATAGTAGACTTTTTACGTATGCTTCTGATTAGCCCCCTTCTACGTACGGTGACTATCAGTAGTACTTGTATCAACACTGCCAGCATTAATAGTAGCATGAGTATACATTGTGCTTTTGTGGAAAAAAAACATAGTATTCGCAGGATTGTGAGCTTGCTGTCATTAGTCCTAATATTTTTATTGCTCACAATATTCGCATACTTTAGATGTGTCATTCGTATTTCTCTTATGCTTACTGATGTTATTATGTTTGTTACCCCTACTCGTCTTACTATAAGTGGTAGCGCGATTAGTCTGACGACCAGTAATCTTAATAGTATATGAACTACTATTAATAGTACTGTTACCGTACTCGTATTATGGTTATGGTGGTGAAAGTGGTGTCGGTGTTAACACTCTTAGTGCACGATGAATATTAATATGTTGACTATTATGAACCGTATTATGATCACTTGCCTTACCTATACTAGTTATAATAGTAGCATGGGTAATTATGTTCGTTATATGCTTGTTCGCATTATGATCCGTAGTATTACCCGTATTAGTGGTATTACGATTGCGACTACTAGTATTAGCATTATGTATAGTATTAGCACGAGTACTCGCAATATGAGTACTATCAGTGCTAAGATTGCGATTGGCACAAAGGTTGTTATGACTACGACTATTGTTAATATATGATTACTATTGTGCATATCAAGATTCGTGTTGGTAGAACTATGTGTAGCATTACGAGTATGTAGTAGTGTTGGCCGCATGTGGATTATCAGTTGCAGTAACTTTACGAGTACTAGTATTGGCAGTCTTAGTAATAGCACTAGTCATCGTAGTATTAGTTGTATCAACATTCGTATCAAACATACCGGTGTGATCTCGCAGTGCACTATATCGACCGACCGACAGACCGTGCCTAGGATGTGCGCTGGACCGGGATGTGCGCTGGGAGGTGTGATGGGACGTGTGCTGCCTTCGTGCTGGGATGTGTGCAGGGCTGTGCGTTGCCTCCGTGTAATGGGATACGTGCTGGGATGTGTGCTGGCTTCGTGTGCTGGGATACATGCTGGGGTGCGGCCTGGGTGCATGCCGCCCCCGCGTGCTCTGCCTGACCCCCCGCACCCTTCGCCCCGTGGCACCCGTCTGCTTATTCCGACCGACCGACCGACCGCGCCCCCCCCCCTCCGCCCCGTGGCCCCCGTCTGCTAATTCCGACCGACCGACCGACCGTGCCCCCCCTGCCCGACCGTACCCTCCCGCCCCCCTGCTCCCCCCCGCGCCCCTCCGCCCCGTGGCCCCCGTCCGCTTATTCCGACCGACCGACCGACCGTGCCCCTCCCTTCCGCCCCGTGGCCCCCGTCTGCTTATTCCGACCGACCGACCGACCGTGCCTCCCCCCTCCGCCCCGTGGCCTAGTAGTAGTAGTAGTAGTAGTAGTAGTAGTAGTAGTAGTCGTAGTCGTAGTCGTAGTCGTAGTCGTAGTCGTAGTAGTGGTGGTGGTGGTGGTGGTGGTAGTAGTAGTAGTAGTAGTAGTAGTAGTAGTAGTAGTAGTAATCGTCCTCGTAGTAGTCATAGTAGTCGTCGTCGTCGTCGTCGTCGTCGTATTACGCTTCTCTGTATAAGAATATCAACATCAGTATCAACATTGTTAACAATATGGTTATTACTAGTATGACTAGTAAGATCTGTAGAATCGGTAGTATTAGTATGATTGTTATTGGTATTAGTACTATTCGTATTAGTATTAGTGGTAGTGGTAGTAGTCGTCATAGTAGCAGTAGTAGTAGTAGTAGTAGTAGTAGTAGTAGTAGTAGTAGTAATAGTAATAGGAGTGTTATTGTCCGCGTGTTACTCTTAGGGTTCGGATTAGTGATAGCGTTAGTAGGACTACTGGATTGTTAAGACTAGTAGCAGTAGTAGATGTAGAACTAGTAGAACCACTAGCATTACCCCTATTAATATTGCCAATACAAATATTATTATTAGTAGTAGTAGTTGGTATTGATAACGATATTTGTTTGCACTGCTACTACTAGTTTTACAACCATGCTCATCATCATCATCAGCATCATCATCATCATCATCATCAGCATCATCATCATCATCATCATCATCATCATCATCATCATCGTCATCATCACCGTTATCATCAGCATCATCATCATCATCAGTATCATCATCGTCAGGACCATCACCATCATCACCATCATCATCATCATCATCATCAGCATCAACATAAGCATCACCATCATCATCATTATCATCGTCATCATCATCATCACCATCACCATCATCTTCATCCTCCTCCTCATCATCATCTGCAGCAACAGCATCCTCATCGTCATCAGCATCATCAGAATCAGCATCATCAGCGTCAGCATCATCATAATCAGCATCACCATTGTCATCATCGTAACTATCATCACCATCAGCATCAACACCATCACCTCATCATCAGTATCATCGTCATCGTCATCAGCAGCAGCATCATCATCAGCATCATCAGAAAGGTCATCATGATCAGCGTGGTCTTCATCATCAGCATCCTAAACATCATCATCATCATCATCATCATCGTCAGCATCATGTCCTCCAATATCATCAGCAGCATCAGCATCATCATCACCATCAGCAGCATCAGCATCATCAGTATCATCAGCATCGTCGTCGTCATCACCATCATGATCATCGCCATCACCAGCATCATCAACCTCATCATCAGCAGAATCGTTAGCATCGTCCTCATCATCGTCCTGATGTTCGTCTTCATCATCCTCGTCCGCATCATCATCGGCAGCATCATCAGCGTCATCGTCATCGTCGTCGTCATCAGCATCATCGACATCATCATCATCAACAACAGCATCATCATCATCATCATCCTCATCCTCGTCCTCATCGTCAGCATCATCATCATCATCATCATCATCATCATCATCACCGCCATCATCATCAGCATCATCATCAGCATCGTCACCGTCATCAGCACCATCATCATCATCACCAGTTCCATCATCAGCATCATCATCATCGTCAACCTCAGCATCATCATTAGCATCACCATCATCATCATCATCATCAGCATCATCATCATTATCATCATCATCATCATCATCAGCATCATCACCATCAGCATCATCATCATCTACAGCATCATCATCAGCATCATCATCATCGTCATCATCATCAGTTCCATCATCAGCAGCATCAGCATCATCAGCAGCATCAGCATCATCATCATCATCAGCAGCAGCAGCAGCATGATCAGCTGAATCACCACCATCATCATCAGCAGCAGCATCATCAGCATCGGCGTCATCAGCATCAGCATCATTATCATCATCAGCAGCATCAGCAGCATCATCAGCATCATTATCATCAGCATCGTCATCGTCATCATCATCAGCATCAATATCACCCTCATTATCATCATCAGCATCATCATCATCATCATAATCATCATCTTCATCCTCATCCTCTTCCGCAGCATCACCAACCTCAGTATTCTCATCCCCGTTCTCGTCCTCGTCCTCGCCCTCGTCATCATCTTCGTCCTCGTCCTCATCCTCGTCCTCGTCCTCATCCTCCTCCTCCTCCTCCTCGTCCGCTTCCTCATCCCCCCCCCCCCCCCTCCTCTCCTCTCCTCCCCCTCCTCTCCTCCTCCTCCTCCTCCTCCTCCTCCTCCTCCTCCTCCTCCTCCTCCTCCTCCTCCTCCTCATTCTCCTCCTCCCGCGCCTCCTCCTCAGCAAGAGCATCAGCACCAGCAGCCTCAGCAGCATCAGCAGCATCAGCAGCATCGTCATCATCATCATCATCATCATCATCATCATCATCATCATCAGCAGCAGCAGCAGCATCATCAGCATCATCATCATCATCACCATCATCAGCATCGTCATCATCATCATCATCACCATCATCATCATCATCATCATCATCATCATCATCATCATCATCATCGTCATCATCATCATCATCATGATCATCAGTACCACCATCATCATTAGCAGCATCATCACCGTCAGTTCCATCACCATCATCATCATCATCATCATCATCATCATCATCATCATCATCATCGGCATCAGCATCGGCATCAGCATCAGCATCATCAGCATCAGCATCAGTATCATCATGACCATCATCATCATCATCAGCAGCAGCATCATCACCGTCGTCGTCATCAACATCATCAGCATCATCATCATCAACATGAGCATCCTAATCCTCATCCTCGGCCTCATCGTCAGCATCATCATCACCGTCATCGTCATCATCATCATCATCATCATCATCATCATCATCATCATCACCATCATCACCATCATCATGATCATCAGCATCACCATCATCATTAGCAACATCATCACCATCAGTTCCATCATGGTCATCCTCAGAAGCAGCATCAGCATCATCATCAGCATCATCATTAGCAGCATCATCATCATCCGCATCATCATCAGTTTTATCACCATTACCATCAGCATAACCACCACCATAATCACCATCATCATCATCATCATCATCATCATCATCATCATTATCATTATCATCATTATCATCATTATAATCAGCATCGTCATCGTCAGCATCAGCATCATCATCGTCAGCATCATCAACATCATCAGTATCATCATCATCATCATCATCAGCATCATCATCATCAGCATCATCATTACCATCAGCATCGTCATCGTCATCATCAGCATCATTTTTAGCAGCATCGTCATCAGCATCATCAACATCATCATCGTCATGATCATCGTCATCATCAGCACTAACATCATTATCATCACCAGCATCATCAACATCATCAGAAGCAGCATCAGCATCATCATCAGTTCCATCACCATCACCATCAGCTTCACCATCACCACCACCATCATCATCATCATCAGCATCATCATCAGAATCATCATCATCATCAGCATCATCATTATGATCAGCATCATCATCGGCATCAGCATCAGTATCATCATGATCATCATAATCAGAATCAGAATCATCAGCATCATCAGCATCATCATCATCATGATCGTCATCGTCAGCATCGTCATCATCATAATCATCATCATCCTGATCATCAGCATTAGCATCATCATTAGCCGCATCATCAAAATCATCATCATCATCATCATCAGCATCATCATCATCATTAGCATCATCATCATCAGCATCATCATCAGAATCAGCATCATCATCAGCATCATCATCAGCAGCATCATCATAATCATCATCATCATCATTAGCAGCATCATCACCATTACCATCAGCTTCACCATCACCACCACCACCATCATCATCATCATCATCATCATCATCATCATAATCATCAGAATCATCATCGTCATCGTCACCGTCATCATCGGCATCAGCATCATCATCATCACCATCATCAGCATCATCAATATCATCATAATCATCACCGTCATCATCATCACCGTCATCATCATATTCAACAGCATCATCATCATCAGCATCATCATCAGCAGCATCATCAGCATCATCAGAATCATCATCATCAACATCGTCATAATCATCATCACCATCATCAGCATCAGCATCATCATCATGATCACCGTCATCGTCATCATCATCGTCATCATCATCAGTACCATCATCACCATCATCACCATCATCATCATGAGCACCATCATCATCAGCTATCATCATCATCAGCACCATCATCATCAGCATCATCATCATCAGAATCATCATCATTATCATCATGATCATCATCATCATCATCATCATCATCATCATCATCATCATCATCATCATCATCATCATCATCATCATCATCATCATCATCATCATCATCATCATCGTGCGGCACCGCCGACCGCGGCCGCACGAGCGCGGCCGCCAGCATGCGAGGCAGCCAAGCCGCGGGCGGCAGCGGCGGCAGCGGCGGCAACAGCGGCTGTGGCCGCAGGCACGGCGGCGGTGCCACCGCTGCTCGTGGCGGAGGCGGCGAAAGCGGCAGCGGCGGCGGCGACGAGACCGGCGGCGGTGCCGGCGACCGCGCGGGGCCGGGCGCTGGTGCGAGCGCTCGCGCGGGCGGCAGCAGCAGAGGCAGCGGCGGCGGCTGTGGCGGCGAGGCTGCTGGCAGCAGGGGTGGCGATCCTTTCCGCCCGGGCCCCTGGAGGTCTCGGCCCCCTCCAGGGGGGGCAACCTTTCGTCCCAGGTCGTTGTCTGATGGCCCTGAGGCCCGCGAGCGGCCCCTTCCAAGAGAAAGCGCACTGCAGTCTTGTCAGAAACGACACCACCACCTGTTATACTGCTCGATCTTCGTTGCCCGCGTGCCGCTCAACATGTGCATGCGAAACGTCTCGACTCCCGCCCACTTGTTATATGAACCTACGCACCCCCGTTGGAGGGATAATTTGTCATGCCAACCCTGGGTCCGACTCCTCCTGCTCCGATTCCGACTCCGACCCTTCCTCCTCGTCCTCACCCCCCTCCCCGTCTTCTCCGACTCCTCCACCTCCTCAGCCTCCCGCTCTTAGAACCCGTCCTCCTCATCCTTCCCCCCCCCGCCACATTCCGCTCCGACCCCAGCTCCTCCCTCCCCCCCCTCCCGCTCCTGAGCTACATTATCCTCCTCCTTGTCTTATTCTTATTTTTATTGTTCTTCTTCGTCATCCTCCTCCCCCTCCTCCTCGTCCTCCTCCTCCTCCTCTTCCTCCTCCTCGTCCTCCTCCTCCTCCCTCTCCGCCACCTCCTTCTCCTCCTCCTCCTCCTACTATTCTTAGTCTTACTTTTATTACTAGTATTATTCATAGTATATTATGACTGCTCTTCGTATCAAAGTTATTGGCATGATTATTATTATCAGTATTAGTAGTGGTATTACCATTAGTAGTCATATTATTCTTAATAGCATTACTAACAAAAATAATAGGATTAGTATGCTTATTATTATTAATATTATCACTATTAATATTAAAAATAATATTCATACTATTAATTTTATTATTGTTATTCTTATTATTAATAATATTCCTCGGCCGCCTCCTCCTCCTCCTCCTCTTCCTCTTCCTCCTCCCCCTCCTACTCCTCCTCCTCCTCCTCCTCCTCCTCCTCCTCCTCCTCTCAACGCGCCGCGCAGCAGGTCGAGGGCAGGGAGGGCGGCAGAAACCGATCACCTGACGTGCCGCTCGGAGCCCCGACGGAGAAGCGTGACTCTGGCGGCGACGACGGCGGTGAAGAACACGATCACGAACACGACGACAACGACGACAACGACGACGACGACGACGATGAGCACGAGCACGAGCACGAGCACGAGCGCGAGAAAGAGCACGAGCACCAGCACGAGCACGAGCACGAACACGACGACGACGACGACGACGAGACCTAGCACTAGCACTAGCACGAGCACGAGCACGAGCACGACGGCGGAGAGAACGAGCACGACGAAGATTCCGACTGCGATGGCAAGCATGAGCACGACGACGACAACGACGGCAACAATCGGGGCCGCCTGGCGCTTCGTCTGCAGGAAGCCCTCGTACTCGGAATTGACAAAGGTCTTCGCGGCCTCCACCCCGAGTTCCGCTACTGCCCGCCCTCCTCCTCCTCCTCCTCCTCCTCCTCCTCCTCCTCCTTCTCCTCATCCTCATCCTCATCCTGTCTTATGCGGCCGATGCGCAAGAAGCCAAAGTCGCATGTTCAGCTGTTCCCCGCTGTCTCTTCAGCTTTTATTAGCAGGGTAAAGGGCATGAATGATTACGCGTTGTGCGGGAAGACAGGGGGGGTGGCACTACGCCTCCTATCCGCCGAGCAGGACTCGAAATAGCAACTGGTGCCCCGCATCGCCTGCTGTACTCCATACCGGCGGAGGCGTGCTAGTAATCCTACCAGCCCTCTGAGCGTAGGTGGTCTAAGTATGGTTCCCTCTTCTAAGCCAAAACCGTCTTCCCGCCAGACAAGGGTGCGTTCCCCCTCCCCTTCCCGGAGGTTTGGTGCGGGAGGGGGGGTCCGCGAGGTGTCAGGGGGTCCTTATTCGCCCAAGATGGCTCCAAGGAGGGCCTCGGATGCTCCAAGATGGCTTCCAATCAGAATCATCATCATCATCATCATCATCATCATCATCATCATCATCATCATCATCAGCATCATCATCATCATCATCATCATCATCATCATCATCATCATCGTCATCATCATCATCATCATCATCATCATCAGCATCAGCAGCATCATCATCATCATCATCATCATCAGCAGCAGCAGCAGCAGCATCAGCATCAGCATCAGCATCAGCATCAGCATCAGCAGCAGCAGCATCGTCATCATCATCAGCAGCAGCATCAGCATCATAATCATCATCGTCAGTATCATCATCATCATCCTCATCATCATCAGCAGCAGCAGCAGCGACAGCATCATAATCATCATCAGCATCCAAATACACATCAGCAGCATCATCATCATCATCCTCAGCAGCAGCAGCATCATCATCATCATCATCATCATCATCATCATCATCATCATCATCATCATCATCATCATCATCATCATCATCATCATCATCATCATCATCATCATCATCATCATCATCATCATCATCATCATCATCATCATCATCATCATCATCATCAACCACATCCTCATCCTCATCCTCATCATCATCCTCATCATCACCATCAGCAGCATCAGCATCGACATCATCATCATAATCAGCATCATCATCAGCATCATCATGAGCATCATCATCGTCATCATCATCGTCATCATCAGCATCAGCATCATCGTCATGCTCACCATCATCAACATCGTCATCATCATCATCAGCATCATCAGCACAATCAGCATCATCGTCGTCATCAGCATCAGCATCAGCATCATTATCATCACCATTAGCATCATCATCGTCGTCGCCATCACCATCATCGGCATCCTCATCATCGTCGTTATCACCATCATCAATTAAGCAATCAATAAATCAATCAATCAATCAATCAATCATCATCATCACCCTCATCATCCTCATCATCATTATCATTCTCATCATCATCAGCATCAGCACCACAATCATCATCAGCATCATCACTATCAGCATCAGCATCATCATCATCAGCATCATCATCATCCTCGTCATCATCAG
This sequence comes from Prorocentrum cordatum, assembly GCA_963575745.1. Taxonomy (NCBI): domain Eukaryota; class Dinophyceae; order Prorocentrales; family Prorocentraceae; genus Prorocentrum; species Prorocentrum cordatum. The sequence continues at coordinate 71,762 of CAUYUJ010021943.1, read as the reverse complement.
AAGCAGCATCATTACCAGCAGCTGTGACTTCATCATCATCATCGTCATCATCACCGTCATCATCCTCATCAGCATCAGTATCATCATCCTCATCAACATCATCAGCTGCATCATCATCATCAGCAGCATTAGCTTCATCATCATCATCATCATCATCATCATCATCATCATCATCATCACAAGCATCCTCATCATCAGCATCATCATCAACATCATCAGCATCAGCAGTATCGTCGTCGGCATCATCCTCAGCGTCAGTATCATCATCACCATCATCAGCATCGTCAGCAGCATCATCAACCTCATCATCCTCATCATCAGCATCATCATGTTCAGCATCTGCATCATCAGCAGATTCAGCAGCAGCATCATAATCATCATCCACCTTTCACCCAAAGTTCCCCTCCCCTCATCTCCCTGCACAACCGCCTCCTGCCCCCTTTTTCCCCCATTTGCTGATACTGTTACTTTCTGAATGCGCTCGGTCAGTGGATGCTAGGGAAGAAAAGAGGGTGGAGGAGGAGGGAGAGGCCCCGACCGAAGAAAGGTTGGGGAAAGCCTCCCTCCTTCCTCTGGAGGAGGTCGCCAGAGACTTGCAGAGGTCCCCTGCTGAGGGCCTCCAGCGGCTGCCAGGGGCCTCCATGAAGGCCAGATCCGCCCGGTCTCCTGAATCCTGCAACCTCCCCCGCCCCCCCCCACCCCCCACCCCCCACCCCGCAATAGAAGGGGGGGAGGAGGAGGAGGAGGAGGAGGAGGAGGAGGAGGAGGAGGAGGAGGAGGGAGGAGAGGAGGAGGAGGAGGAGGAGGAGGAGGAGGGGAGGGGAAGGGGGAGAAGGAAGAGGAGGAGGAGGAGGAGGAGGAGGAGGAGGACTAGAGGAAACGCAAGATGCACGAACGATGCTGCAATGCACCCTCCCGTCCCGAGTCCGCTCCTCGCGAGGCTCCTGATCCTCTTTCACTGCGAGAGGCGCCCCCCTTTGAGAGACGAACGCCCCGTGGGCGAGACTCCGTTCGTGAAGAACCCACCCTCCTGCGAAGCAGGAGTTTATCCATATCCACCGCGTGGGAAGCGACGGCCTGGTGCCCCAGCGGGCGGCGGATATGAATATATGTTGGCCCCCCGGGACACGAATATGTCCATATCCACCGCCTGCCGAGGTCCCCGAAAATTGATCCTCGAAGCGGTGGTCATGTATAAATCCCAGCCTCTTATCGCCATCCTTCCAGCCATAAAAAATATTACGGGTAAGGTCGTACACTTCAATTATCCCAGTGCGACCCTACCTAGGAGTTGGAGCATTTAGGAAAGCAGCATCTACATCTACATCGACAGCTACATTTACATCTGCACCTGCATCTACATTTACATCAACATCAACAGCGCGACTCCCACCTACATCTACATATGCTATGATATGCTATGCTGTGCTGTGCTGTGCTATGCTGTGCTGTGCTATGCTATGCTATGCTGCGCTGTGCTATGCTAAGCAATGCTATGCTATGCTATGCTATGCTATGCTATGCTATGCTGCGCTATGCTATGATATAATTTGATATGCGATGCCATGCTATGGTGAGCTATGCTATGTTATGCTATGCTATGATTGGCGATGCTATGCTATGATATGTTGTGCTAATGCTGCGCTGCGCTATGTTGCGTTGCGCTAAGTTAAGCTAAGGTAAGCTAAGCTATGCTAAGCTAAGCTAAGCTAAGCTAGGCTAGGCTAAGCTAAGCTAAGCTAAGCCAAGCCAAGCCAAGCCAAGCCAAGCTAAGCCAAGCTAAGCTAAGATGAGATAAGCTAAGCTAAGCTAAGCTAAGCTAGGCTAGGCTAAGCTAGGCAAAGTTAAGCTAAGCTAAGCTAAGATGGGATAAGCTAAGCTAAGCTGAGCTAAGATGAGAAAAACAACGCTAAGCTAAGGGGACGCAACTGGGGGAACCGCGGGGCGGATCCTGGGGGAACCGCCCGGGGCGGGGAGCACTGCCTGGCCCCTTAAGCATACAGGGTAAGAACCCTTCTAGGCAGAGCCTAGGTAGGGAAAAAAATGTGCAGCGACAGCTCCGTCTTGTAACAGCTGAACGGTTGCAGGTTTGTTAAACGTCAGAGTATGAGAAGAAGTAACCAGCTAAACCCCATGCTAGAAAGGAGCGGCCCTTGTGACGGCGCCACATCTTTGAACTTCGGTGACTATAATTCGAAGACGTGATGAATCAGGAGTTCCACTTTGAAAACGAAGCGCCCTCCTTCCGTGTGAAAGATGCCAGACTTTTCAACGAATGTGGGCGGCGCTTAGGCGAGAGCCAAAGTGTTAAAACCACACGCCCTCCATCCACGTAACGGATGGAAGTGTTGCAGACGAATGAATCTATCGTCACAGCAAGAGCCCCCTTTCTTTTTTCTTTGTGAAGATGCACCCGTGTCATTATTGGAAACTTCTAGCGTCGAGGTGATAAAATTGTGCGGAAGACTCTGGCGAAACACCAGGCCCGCCCTAACGACACGTCCGGTGGTGCGACAAGGAGTTGTAAACAAGGAAAACGAATTAGGGCCAGTCCACCCTCCCCTTTGGCAGCCTTCAGCTCCTTGATCGCGCCCCTGAGGGCATCCAGGGCCGCCCTGAGGTCGGCGTCGTCGGCCTCCCAGCGGGTCGACGTGTCGTCGTCGTCATCTTCGTCGTCGTCGTCAGCGTCGTCAACGTCGTCGTCGCCGTCGTCGCCGCCGCCGTGGTCGTCATCGTGATGGGTGTCGTGGTCGTGGGCCGCCTGGCGGTGCGAGAGCGGCTTCTGGGCGCCCCGCTCACGGGCGAGTCCCGGGAGGGGGGAGGTCGAGCAGGGCGAAGGAGGAGGAGGGAGGAGGAGGAGGAGGAGGGGAGGAGGAGGAGGGGAGGAGGAGAAGGGGAGGTGAGACGAGGGGAGCGAGGGAGGACGAGGGGGGGCGAGGGGGGACGAAGGGGACGAGGGGGAAGGGGGGAGGGAGGAGGAGCAGAGGAGACGGGAGGTGGGGGAGGAGAAGGGGGGGGGGAGTGACGAGAGGAGAAGGAAGTAGAGGCGAAGGGGGGGCGAGACAGAGGAACAAGGAGGGAGGAGAGGCAAGAGGAGGCACACAAGGATGGAGGAGGAAGAGGAGGAAGAGGAGGAAGAGGAGGAAGAGGAGGAAGACCGCAGCCATGTTGGCTCAAGCCATGGTTCCCCGCTCTCTCCGCAGCCCTTTGCGCATGGCGGAGCCGCGCTGAGGAAGCTTGAGTTTCTCAATTCGGAGGTGCCCGATTGCTCGCCGGTTGGCTACGTGACCAGCTGCCGCCTCCAGCACTGCATGCCCTCGAAGTACAACATGCTTGCTGCACGAACCCGCATACTAGAGAAAGACGCGTACCACAACATCAACGGCTCTCTGCAGGCACACGCCATCCGCAGACACCGCTTACATTGCGAAGTTCTACAGCGGAACGCGCAACACCCGACACAAGCGCTTAGTCAGGCGCGCTGGGCGGTCGACGACGTGTCTAAGGCCGTGACCGTCGCCTCTTCCACCGCGCCGCTAACAAGATCCTGCAGAATCCTGCTCCCAAACCCGGGTCAATGCGACCCGGGCCCTGCAGGATTCTGCAAGATCGGGCGCTCTGGCTGACCCCCGTTTGCAATGACCCCCGTCTCGAGGCGCCCGATGAGGCACCAGAGACTTCGTCCCGGGTAACTACATGGTGTTGCCAGCCATCGCCCCCTCTCCTTCAACGTCACCGCCGCCGCCGACGACATGGCCACCAGAGTCGACGAAGCTGGAAACAAAGGGGAGACCTACAATATTGTGGAGCCTCGAAGCCAGAGGAGGTCAAGAAGATAGAGTAGCTTAAGAAGGCCACGGGAACGAGGAGGCCATGAAAGCGGAAGAAGGGGATGAGCTTCGAAGGCTAAGAAAGCACAGGATACCAACGGAAAGACACAAAAACACAACCTTGAGGAACCCCCCGAGGCGGAAGAGACCATGAAGACAAAGGAGCGCTACGACGTGCAGGAGAACTCGTGCAGAGAAGCCGCTCGACACGAACGCGGGCGAGACGATCCTTGCACGGCTCGGCAAAGGCGGCAACGAGAGCTCGACCACAAAAAAGGGGAAGCGCACGAGCTCTTCGTCAAAGTCGTCAGGAGGCAGGCCAAACTGGCTAAGTCCGTCCTAACGGCGCTCCCCGCGAACGCCATCAAGTGTTAGGTCGGGCATGTCCCCCTACAGGCGGATTTTAGACGGTTTGCGTCAAAAAATCGTTCCCTGACTATTTTCTGCGTATTTTTGAATATTCCCAGCAGTGTTGTTTTCGTGTTGTTGTCGTTCTCACTCGTTTTTGTCTTCAATCTGCCTTTGCTGCAAAACGAAAAATCGAAACGAAAACGGCCCACGGAATCGCCAAAACACCGTTTCCGTCCACCCCTGGTTTGAGGAAGGGCAAGGCGATGAAGGCGCTATAGATATGGGTGCGAGCTGGCGGACCCCCAGGGGGCTCCCATTCGAGCGGGGACCCCCATCCGACAACGCACACCCGTAGCCCCCCTCCGAACTCCACCCCGAGAAATCTGGAGGTCGCACAGGTATGGGTGCGAGTTGTCAGGCCATGACAAGAAGCTGGGTGCCACCTCGGGCCAGGATCACCTCTGACAGCGCCACGACCACTCCCCGGAAACAGTCTTGCCAGGCCAGCTTTTCCCCAAACAGGCTTGCCCCAAAAGAATGCATACTCATTTAGAAGAGCCGATGGGTGCGAGGCCTGCGACGCCCTGTCACTCCTCGGATTGCTTGGTCTTGTCTCCGCACCGTGTTTGGATGAGGCCTTCCTCACGTTGCGAAGTCTTTTCCTTACTGCTGTTTCTTGCCTGCGTTTGAAGAGACCGTCCTCGGTTTGCTTGGCCTTGCTTCTGTCACGCTTTTGAAGAGGCCTTCCTCGGGTTGTGTGGTCATGTTCCTTCCCTGCAAATTCCTCGGTTTGCTTGGTCGTGTTCCCTGGTAATGTCGAACCACGCCAAGCAACGCCAAGCAAAGCCAAGCCACGCCAAGCAGCGCCTGGCCACGCCGAGCCATGCCGAGCAATCCCCAGCAACGCCGAGCAGCGCCAAGCAATGCCAAGCCACGCAGAGCAGAACAATGCCGAGCAATGCCACTCAGGAAGCGCTCCCCTACCTGAGATCGCGCCGGAATCCCGTGTTTTGGGACGTACAGAGACATACTAGTATTATATGTCCTCCTTGGAGGCGCGCGCCCGAACCAAACATATAATAGCATAAATACGTCGGGATGACGCTGATGTCTTGGAGCTCGAGAGGAGCCGCCGGGAGGCCTGCACTCGAGGAGGGCCGCCCCCGCCACGGCACTTTGCCGCGACGCCCCCGGCGAGACGGCGGGCGGGCTGCCGGGATCAGCTCTGGCAGCCTCCCTGGCAGCAGGTCGGGCACGTCCCCCTGCAAGCCAATCTTGAAAGAAAAATGGAAGAGAGCCAAACAAACATTCAAAAATTGTCAAAAATGATCGAAGCATACTCAAAAGTTGTCAAGAGTTGTCAAAATTATCCATGAACGTCACAAAAAACGACAACAAATGTCAAACAGATTCAAACATGGACTCTTCTTCTGGCTACTTTTGAGTGCAACCCCTGCAGAGGGACGTGCCCGCCTTCACCCCGGCAGGCCGCCCTGACTGGCCGGCCCTTGCCCCGCCTCGGCACCCCTGCCGACGACGACGACGACGACGACGACGACGACGACGACGACGACGACGTCCTCGTACTGCTTCAGCTCCGCGTCGCGTGTCTCCTGCGGCCGAGCGGGCGCCGCACGGGCTCCGCCCGCGCTCCGTCGTGGGCGTCGCCGTCGCCGCCGTCGCCGCGCTGGCTCGGCCGAGCTGCTCCTCCTCCTCCTCCTCCTCCTCCTCCTCCTCCTCCTCCTCCTCCTCCTCCTCCTCTTCCTCCTCTTCCTCCTCCTCAGGAACTTCGGGGAGTTGGTGGAACGGCATTGGCCTAAACAATAACACACAGCGGCGACCAGGAACAGCAACGGCGACCGCAGCGGTCGCAACAATGGCAACGACGGTGGTGGCGAGACCGGCACGGGCGGCAACAATGCGTTGCAGCAGCTACGCGGCATCGAGAGCCACAGCGACAGCAGCACCAGGCAGCCAGACGAAATAACAACGGCAACAGCATCGACACCAGCAAGCATTCGCGGTCGCCGCCGGAGTTGGTGAGGAGAGATCCGAGGAGCATCGCTGATCTGCGGCTTCATGCTGGTGAGTCGGCCATTCGACCTTGTGCTCAACTCCTCCTCCCCCTACTCGCCCTTCTTCTCCTCAACTTCATCCTCCTCTCCCCCTCTTCATTATCCTGCTCCTCCTCCTTCTCTTCCTCCTTTTCCTCCTCCTCCTCCGCCTTTTCCTCTTCCTGTTCCTCCTCCTCCTCCGCCTCCTCTTCCTCATCCTCACGTTCTCGCCATCATTATTATCAGCATCAGCATCATCAGTATCATCATTACCACCACCAGCACCACCAGCAGCAGCCGTTAGTTTCCAGAGCGGGCGGCGGGACGCGCCTGCGCCTCGTCCATGGTCTTCCTGGTGTCACTGATGGCCTCGCGGCGCAAAGCGTGTAGGTAGAGAGGGAGGGAGGGAGGGAGGGGAGGCAGGATGCCTTCTCTTCCTCCAAGGTCTTGGACGTCAAGAGCCTTTTAAGCCCTCACGAGGTTTCCGGAAGCCTGTGGGGGCGCCTGGAGATCTCAGGCAGATGGGTGGGACAGAAGTGAGGGGGTGGTCGAACATGTGATTTTTCCAGCGCAATTTTGTTGATGGTCGCCGACCAGTGGCGTGTGTGAGACGTTTGTCCGTTTGAGTCATCGTCGTCACCATCGCCACGCTCCCCCCCCCTTGTCCCTGGGCCCTCCTCAAGTGACCCGGACAAACGGAAATCGAACAAAATCGTAGTCGAAACGACTCCGTTCTTATTGACACCCTGCCCGCTAGGGGGGGGGTCCTGGGGAGGGTCCTGGGGGGGAGGGCCCGGGCAAAGGTCTAGGGCAAGGTCCCGGGGGGAGGGGGTGACCGGGGGTGTCCTGCGGGGGGGTCCAAGGGATCGTGGAGCCCCCCCTCCCTCAGAACAAGACGGCCCATCAGAGCCTCAGCGTCGCAAGACGGGGGGCACCATTCGGGTCGAAGGGAAGCCCCTTCCCCTTGACCCCTTCCCCGCCGAAGAGGGGGGGTGCACGGGGGAACCGCCAGGAGCCGCTCCGGGGGAGGGAGTCCTGGATGGGAGTCCCGAGGCCAACAGGGCCCACAAGGGCCCCCAAGAGAGCTCGCGAACGTCGACGTCGTCGCCGTCTTCGTCCCCGTTCAGGGTCGGCGGCGCTGGGCCAGTGGCCTTCGCAATAGTGTGCTCGTCAGCGGCGACGTCCACCTTGGCATCTGACCGAAAGCTGCCTCACCAAACGCGCCGAAGCACACGTCAAGCGCGCGACCCCATCCCAGCTCAGGAGGCCCTCCATGCGATCCACTTCCACGTCCGTGCCTGGGCCGCCAAGCTCGACGACTGCTTGCTGTAATATGTCGCCAGATGTCTCCATTTTTCTTGTCGCGCATCTGTTAATATGTTGCCGCCAAACAACCTTCGCACGAAACCTCGGAAGAAGCCCAATATCCGCCATGTCGTCGGTCTGTCGTGTTCCTCGGAACGCTCATCCGGCAGATGCGGCAATTGCATGGTCCCTCGTTCGCGGTGGCCCAATACCCAAGCCCAGCCGCAGCGGCGCTCTGGCGCCACTTGACACGACAACCACACTGCATCACGACAGGACAATATACGGTTACCTGCCCCTGACCTGTTTGCGCGCCCCAGCAAAAGTCGCGGGGAGCGAGTGCCCTCAACTTCTGCAACATTCGGCCACGGCCGCGGCAGGCGACCGCTGCTCAACGACACCGCCAAAGGCCAAGGAACTCTGCCCAAGGGCACCCCCAAAATCGAAAGGCAACGCCCCTGCCCGCACGCACTGATCTGGGTCGCTCGCGTTTGAAGCCCACCAAACCAACAAAGAAGAGCACCATTCTGGGTGCGTCGCGTTTGAATGCCACGGGTAACTGATATGCGTTGGGCCATTCGCATTTTGATATCAATATAAACTTCGATTTCCTGGGGCCACCGCCAGGGGTTCGACGAATCGGAGCCCTGATTCATTGTCGTAGCGGTCACCCAAGCAGAAAAGAGAAAGGCTGGGTGGAGCGCGCATGGATCGATGCGCGCCCCTCAGCGCTGCCTTGAGCTGCGGCGCCGTTTGGCACCCCCGTCCCAGTGAAGAGCGGTTCGCCCAGGCTCGCCACTCCTCAACAGGTCGAGGGCTTCGCGCGGGAGCGTCGCGACACCGCCAGCCTGGATGCATCGCAGCAGTCGGGCGCCAGGGTCGGTAATCAAGGGAGTGGTAAAGATCGAGGATCGCGGCAGGAGCCGAGACTACGGGGATGGCAAGGCAAATGGAGGCGGCGACCGCCAGAGATCCTACGGCCGCGCATCCAGCAGAAATTCCTCGAATAGCAGTCTGCGCTGCGAGTTCAGGAAAGTAGAGGCTCCTGCCCACCCCCGCAAGATAAGCGCCCGCGACAGCATCGGAAGGCCGTTGCCAAAGACAATATGTCTCGTGACAAGTGGGGGCGCATCTTTAGAAAACAGGGAAGTCAGCCCCCTGAGCCTGCGAGCGCAACGCCGACCAGATCTCCGCCGCAGCTCAGAACATCAAGAGGAACGCCGCCCCTGGCGGGGCCGACGACAGCGAGGCGAAGGGCAGCGAGGGAAAGGACAAGGGCAACGAAAGGAGACAGTGCTGGAGGCGCCTGGCCGGTCAAATATGCACCATTGGAAAAGACTGTCGGGGAAGGCCAGCGCCCCTGGGCACCCGTGGCGAGGGGGGCTGGCGCCCGGCGACTGCGTCGCGGGCGCCGGCCCAGGCGGGGCCGACGCAGGCTGCGCCCGTCCGGCCCCGACTAGGGGCGCAGCGCTGCGCGCTGCCCCCGCGAGTTCCCACCCCGGATCAGGATTCCGCGCGTTGTCTCTGGGGCTTCTGGCTCGCTCGGACTAGGCAACTCGCGTGGGCCGTCGACGCAATGACCCATGCCCCCCTCGCCTGGCCCCTTCCCTCGCCGGGGTCGCTGCCGTCCGGGGCTGCGGAGCGCCCCTCTTGGGGCGCCTGCAAGGGCGCGTCGCTCGCGCGCGGGAGGCCAGGCCCACTTCGTCTTTGCCTCCCCCGCCCCGGCCCCCACCGCCACCCCAACCACCGCCGCACGCGCCTCCCACGGAAAGGCCACGAAGCCTCGGCACGTCTGCATGCGCCTGCTGATTTGCCCCAGCAACCAACTCGCATGACTGCAACCCTTTGCCATACTCGTCGCTACTGTGATCGCACATGGTGAGACTAATAAACATGCACGGGCACCTCCTCCTTTCTAGAAATGTTATCGGGTGGAAGGCATGCATCTCGCTCATGATCTTCGCCCACTCGTCATACGAGATGGAGATCGGCGCCCGCGCCCCTGTCCGCACCACAAAACAAGAGTTATCGATGGACCGTGTCGCTGTGATCTCGGCACCCCGGGCCGAAGGCCACCACGTCGAATGCTTGCTGCTCGATGCGCCGCGCACTCTCCAGTGCGTCGCGAACCTCGCGGCAGCGCGAAAACAATTCGCGCTCGCCGCTTGGGCCGCGGCCTGCGCCCGCTGGCGAGCGCCCCCCAATTCGCCCAGCGCCTGCCTCATCGCCCACGCACTCAACCGTCCGACGCCCTCTTCACAAAATTGTCGGCGGTCGGTCAATCTGCTCGAGCCCGTCGAACCGCTGCCCGCGCCTCCGCCCCGAGGGGAACGTCGCGCGCCTCAGCCGCCATAAGCTCTTCAGCGACTCGGGTCACCGTCACCTGCCGGGCCCCCCCAGCCCCCCGGACGACCCGCTTGGCCTCTTCTGCGACGCTCTGTTCGAGGTCTTGAGCACGCTTCTCGGCGGCTGCCGGGGCCTCGACCCTGCTGGCCAGCCCACGGGGCTCTGCCGATGCTCGCATCGCCAGCTTTGCGTCGACGGCCCGCTGCCTTTCCTCGGCCTGCTCCACGGCGCGAATCATTGCGACGCGGTCGCTCTCTGCCTGGACGCGAGCAGCTGTGCGCTGTTGAACTTCGGTTATCATGATACGATCGCTCATTTGCGCCTGCCCCCAGTCACTCGCTGCGGCGATTGCCTCTCGCCTCCTTCTTCGGCAAGCCCCGATTCGAGGCCACGCAGCGCCGCGCAATATGCGAGAGAAGGGGAAGCCAGTCCGGGCGGAGAAGCATCACGTCGCACGGGCGACAGCTGACCACCGAACATTCACGACATACTGCCTTCTTACACTGTCCTCGATTCCCCGGGCAACATTCAGGAAACGCCGCGCGCCCGGGGCCTCTGTTGGCGCATGCCCCACTGCTGCGAGAGCTCGATGCGCTTGAGCGCGCCATGTGAGCCGAGGACGACGGTGCGCCCGACGGGGCCCTCGACGCACTACGTCAGTCGGGCCCCGCGCCCCTGGCCCGCGAGGAGCGAGCGCGAGGGGCGGGGAGCCCTGTCGAACTGAAAACTCTGGCGCCCAAAGCGCAGAATGCCCTGCAGACTAACTGGCGGGGGAGGTGGCCCGGAAGCATAGCCCTCGGGCCCCTCACCCCCCGGATTAAACATCTGGCCCTCTTTCTGCATGCCCTTCGTCTCGGTCTGCCTCACGCGTGGTGACATGACTGACAAGCTGATGGCCTCCCTGGGCTGCTTCGCTGCGGGTGCTCTCGACTCGGCTGCTTCTTCGGCGCCCTGCTGAGCGACCGCACGCAGGCCTGCCATCATCTTTGCAATGCCGCCTTCCAGCTTCCCACAAGGTCTCGGCGACGCAACCGTCAAATGGCACTGACGCCGGCGACGATTCCTGAGCCGATATTGGGGACGACCCGAGACCACAGGCTTCGGAGTCGTCCTCCGGATGAGACTCATCAGCCGTTTCCCAGCTCAGGAAAAGAATCGACTTGACTGTTCCCTCCTCTTCCGACGAGACGGTTACGCGCTCATCCTGTGCATCGGATGAGTCGGAAGAAATCACGTAGTCTTGATGGGCGCCGGACGGCACTTGTTGCTTGTTCAGGTTGCTTGATCCATACCGTTCGGCGTACCACTCGGCGGTATCGAAGATGACCTTTTGGATTCATTTGGAACAACGGCATTGCCCTTACTTACTACTTGGTACATCCACCTTTGAGACAAGAAGCACGGTTTCGTGATGTCGTGGTGACACTTTCGGCTGGTAACGTAACCAGCACTTTGCCGATCAATCATGGTTTCGGGCACTATGTTGATCCTGTTGATAAGCTCTTGGTCCGAATGCTCTGGTAGGTCATGTTTAAGTAATGGTCCCCAATTGAATATCGGAGAGGATGTACTTGACGCCATAGTTAGGATGCCAGAGAAGCGGATGTGCTGGGGTATGCTTCTGTGGTAGCACGGAAGCGCCTGGCTCGTGCAAAGGGAGGGCGCGCGCGCATGGTAATGCAAATGACCACGTTCAGTGGTACATGGCGCCGCCAAACCTCAGCTGGAGGGTACTGGCGGCGCAGCAAAAGCTAGCAAGGCAAGCGGCAGCAATGATTTGTTATGAACCCTCTCCAAAGACAGAGACGACTTCTCAGAAGGCCGGAGGGCTTCTAAAAAGCCCTGCCGTATTCTGTCCAAGCCTGCCCATCTCTCACTTCCCCCCTGGGCTCGCCGCCGACACTGTGCTCCCTCTGCTTCTTTTTCAACACCACGGCGGCGCATCCCTCCCCGGGCCTGGCCACAATTCAACTGAAACCTTCTGTACCTGTGGTGCGGCACCCCTATGAGGGTGGTCGCACGGGAGGCCGGGTGAACCCATGCCGAGAGCGACGGCCGCACGGGCGCGTCGGCGGTAGACCCTTGGGAGGGAAGATCGAGGATCGAGTGGCGGCGCGCTCAGGGGGGGGCCTCCCAGGAAGGGGCTGGGGCGGTGGGGGTGGGACGAAGTGGGGGGCGGGCTTCCTGAGAAGGCAGGGGGGCCTCCCGCCCCCCCAACCCCGACGCCACAGCCCTGTCCATGGCGCGGGCCCCCCTGGGGATCTCGGCATCCTCCCTGGCCTGGCCCGTGCCGTGGACGGCCGCGTGGCCGGGAACGGAAAAACCAAAAGATGCCTGGACGCGGACCCAACCGCATGCAGCTGTGAGCACCGCAGTTGCGGATTTCGTCTTCGGTGAAGCTCCCCATGGGGCCACGAAGCGTTGTACTGGGCGGGGGAGACGCATGTTTACTTGGCCACTGGGGCCTTCGGTGAAGCTCCCTATGGGGCCACGAAGCGCTGTACTGGGTCTGCCGAAAAACACAAATGCGGAGGGCAGAGGCAGGGATGGGGATGGGAGGAGGGGGAGGAGGAGGAGGAGGAGGAGGAGGAGGAGGAGGAGGAGGGGGAGGAGGAGGAGGAAGAGGACGCGGAACACTGTCTCTTGAGAACGAGGACCCAACACCACAAGATGCATGGGAACTAGAACGGGGGGGGGGAAACAACCACATATAACTAAAAGCATACACCGGCTACGAAAAACAAAAGCGGCCGAAATGAAAACCGGCTCTGGTGGCGGAAACGATACCCAAAACTATACTCGCGAGCAGTTTGCGACGCCCAGATCTGACGATAGAAGGGCCGCTGAGAGAAGGACCGCGTTTGGCCCGGGAGAGGCTCCCCAAGGGCCACCACACGTGTGGG
>CAUYUJ010021943.1:46473-53973 GCA_963575745.1 Prorocentrum cordatum | reverse complement strand
CGCGGGCCGAGGGCGTGACGGCCGCGCAGCCCTGCGAGCAGGAGGGGCGAAAAACGGCATACGCCTTGTCCGCTGGCGGCGAGGCGGCGAACTCCGCTCCAGCGAGAAGCTAGCTCGCGAACTGGCCGGCGAGCAAAGAGGGGGCGGGGAGGGGGCGGGGAGGGGCGGGGAGGGACGCCCGGACGCCGAAGAAGTTCGACGATGAGCAGCCGGGGGCATACACACAACCTTTCGGAGCTCCGCACGGCTTGGATCGGCGCCGGTTGAGGCGCCAGAAGCCAGAGGCGCCGCCAAAGGGGCCCAACGCCGATCCAAAAAATCCGCCCCGCGCGACGCGAAAACATGTTTATGCTGTCTGCCGTTTCTTTGTTCTTCGAGCAATGGCTGCAGCTGCGGTGGGCAGGTAAGCCTTCCTGCACAGTCGCTGCCCTCGGTGCACGAGGCGGCTCAATCCCGCGCAGCGTGGGCGGAGGGCGAAGCCACCTTCCCCCTGTGAGCTCGCGATCCGTCCACCAGTCTGGCTCGCGCTCTGTGCGGCGTGCGATCGGTGCTGCTGGCAGGGGTGCGAAGGACCACCGGTTGCCCGAGAGCGCACACGTGCTGGCCGCGGGCAGGCGGTGTCGGAGGCTGCCAGCTGCCCCGTCAGCGGGGTGGCAGTGCCGGCCGTGATCAATGAAGCTCCTGAGCTCTCGATGTCCTGTTCAGAATCGCGCGAAATGTGGTTACCACAGCATTACGCTGCCTGCCCGCTGCCGCTGGGTGCCCATGCGACAACCTGGACGGCACAAAACGCACACGTGCACACGTGCAAGAAGATGGAATCAGACGGGGAACCGCGCCGTGATAAAGCCGATCGCGTGGGCGTAAGCCCGAATCTCTGCTGCAGGTGCGAGCGAGGACGCCGTCCGGACGGCGGACAGGATGGTCGGGGGAAACAGGAGGCTGTGGATGCCACCGGGGCTGAGTAGAACTGGTACCGGCGCGGGCGCACGTCGGCTCCTCCTCCTCCTCCTCCTCCTCCTCCTCCTCCTCCTCCTCTTCTTCCTCCATCTCCATCTCCCCCTCCTCCTCCTCCTCCTCCTCCTCCTCCTCCTCCTCCTCCTCCTCCTCCTCCTCCTCCTCCTCCTCCTCCTCCTCCTCCTCCTCCTCCCTCCACCGCCAGCCCCATGTCCCGAGCTTGTGGCAGGGTCATCATCTCGCCGTTGTCGTTTTGTCGTCGTGGTCGTCGTCGTCGTCGTCGTCCTTCTGGGTCGGCGGCGCAGGCCGGCAGGCCGTCAGGCCTTCACAATAAGAGGCTGTGGATGCAACTGGCGCTGACGCGTGAAACTTGTACCGGCGCGGGCGCACGTCAGGTCAGAGGCTTCGGCGCCTGACCAGGGCTGTGCACGTCGCTGGGTGCAGGTCGGCCCCTCGGGCCTTGCCAAAAGGCTCTAAACGGTTCCCCCTACCCCTCCACACCCTCCCCCTCGTGCTCCTCCTCCTCCTCCTCCTCCTCTTCTTCTTCTTCTTCGTCTTCTTCTTGTTATTAGTATTATTCTTCTTATCATTAATACGATTCGTATTATTATTCGTATTAGTTTTCTTATTCTTCTTTTTAATATATTATTATTCTTATTGGCATTATTATTATCCATAGTATTATTCGTATTGTTATTGTTATTCTCAGTATTATGATTATTCGCCTTATTATTCTTATACGTATTATTATTATTCTTATTAGTCTTATTATTAGTAGTCTTATTATTATTAGTCTTATTATTATTCTTAGTCTTCTTCTTATTATTATGATTCGTCTTATTCTTCGTATCATTGGTCTTGTTCGTCTTATTAGTATGTTTATTATAAGTATCCTTATTATTGATAGTATTAGTAGCGTGGTTCTTATTATTAGTAGTCGTCTTCTTCTTATTCGTATTAGTATTAGTAGTCTTATTTTTATTCCTATTATTATCATCCTTCTAAGTAGTATTATAATTATTAGTCGCATGACGATTGTTATTATTATGTTATTCTTAGCATTCGTATTCTTATTATTACTATTGGTATTACTATTATCCGTATTCTTCGTCTTCTCAGTTTTAGTATTCATATGCTTCATAGTATTAGTGTTGTGATTATTCTTATTATTGTACGTATTATTATTAGAACATTAGTATTCTTCTTATTACTAGTAGTATTCGTCGTATCGTTTTATTCGTCTTCTTATTTGTACTAGTCGTGTTATTATTAGTAGTTTTCGTCTTCTTCTGTTTCTTCAAATATTAGTATCATTATTACTAGTACGATGCTTCGTCTTCTTCTTCATCTTACTCATCTTCTTCATCCTCTTATTATTATGAATATCATTGTTCCTCACATTAGTATCCTGCTTATTTTTCTTAGTATTGTTCGTCCTCTTCTTCCTCTTCGTCCTCCTCCTCCTCCTCCGTCCTCCTCCTCCTGCTCCGCCATGGTTCAAACCCTCCAGGATGATGATGATGATGCTGATAAAGATGATGATGGTGATGATGATGATAATGATGATGATGATGGTGGTGGTGGTGATGATGGTGATTATGATGAAGCTGAAGATGATGATGATGCTGATGATGATGATGATGCTGATGATGATGATGGTGATGATGATGATGATGCTGATGCTGGTGCTGATGCTGATGATGATGATAATGCTGATGATGGTCATGAGGAGGAGGAGGAGGAGGAGGAGGATGAGGATGAGGAGGAGGAGGAGGAGGGAAAGGAAGGAGAAGGAGCTGAGTCCGTAGCCATTTTGGCCCAAGTCCGTAGCGGTGGCTCAGAGGACGAGAGTGTTTGGAAAGGGGGATCCGCGGCCCCCGCAGTTATCTGGTACAGTATTGGGGTTTCCCCACGCTTTGCCATACCTCCTTACGACGGCTTCTTTACTCACAAGTACGGTTGGATCATGGTTCCTTCTCTTCCTAAGCCAGCTGGCGCATGGAAATGCCCCAAATGTGGTTGCGGACGGAACCTACAGCACTGGTCGTGGTGTAAGCACCGCTACGCACCATGGCAGGGTGTTGGCCCATGGACACCAAACAATGCGATACAGAACTCCAAGTGGAATGGCGGCAACACCGTGGACACCCTGTTCGGCGGCGCCAGCACAAACTCGCCCTTCAAACCTGACGGTCACACGGAAGAGCTGGGTGAGGAAGACTTGGTGCAGTTGGTTGCAATCTACACGAAGGCAGGCAAACTGGAAGAGATCAATAAGTACCAAGGCCAGCTGAACAAGCTACGAGCTCACCTTTACCCTGTCGCCATGGGCCCTAAGGAGAAGCTTGACAAGGCCTACAAGCAGATCCAGCACCTGGAACGGCAGCTCAATCACCAGACCGAGTCCTATGACAAGGTTGCGTTGCAGCTGTCCTACCACGTTGGCCAGATCAAGAAGGTTTCCGATGATCTTGAAGAGCAAGAACGGATCTACAAAGAAGCCACTCAGGAACTTAATGCAGGGGTATCGGGACCGCATCAGCATGAGAAGCACACTGTTCCATCTGCCGTATCTTTGGATGAGATTATGGCAGGCAAGTTGGAGTTCCTGGATATCATCCCGGGCGAGCTATTCGGGCTCAGTGATTATGTTGACCTCACCCCTGAAGACACAGTTGAAGCAGAAAAACGCCTCAATGACCTCAAGCAGATATTCGCTGAGCAGACCAAGACCATGTTCGGCGCAGTCAAAGATAGAACGGAGGCCCTCAAGCGCGAACACGAAGCACAGAAAGAGAGACTCCAGAAGAAACGCAAACAGGAGGAGCCAGCCGAAGCTGCACCAAATACAGGAGGTGCTGACCCAGGAGCTGACGCACCAGCAGCAGGAGCGCAAGGACGACCCGCGGCAGCCCCAGCTTCTTCGGCAAGCGCATCACCTCCAACAACGACACCAGCGAGAACGAGGAAGGCAGAGATACTGCAGGCCCCAGGCGTCCCATGCCAAAGCACCCGTTCGACAAGGGTAAGGGCAAGGGCAAGGACGGCAAGGGCGCAGCGACTTCACCGCCGAGGGGGTAATGATCAAGGCTCACCTTCTCCAGGCGGCTGGGCTGGAGAGCAGGGGCCGCTACCTTCTGGACGTGTGCTGCTACGGGCTAATCCTCATTCTGGTGGAGGCGCTGGAAATCGGAAGCCCAAATCAACCCAGAGTTGTTTCCATTATCACGATAAATGGTTCTTCCTGGGGATGAGTGGAAAATGTACTACCTCGACTTACTTCGGCAATCCTTTGTGTTCAAGAACACCGACTCCTACCTGCACGCGATGCTGGAATGGTTGGCAAAATGGCAGGTCTTGGCTGGACCATGTATGGAGGCCCTGCCCTTTCCTACTGAAAAGGAACGTGCATCAGGTGGTGTATGCATCCTTGTACGCGCGCATCTGTCTTGTTGGGCTCCAGACGAAGGATGTTTACAACCAGGACGGGCTGCCCGTTGCTATGTCAGATCTGCAAAGGTGGGTGTTTTCATGGTCGGCACACTCTACATGTACGTTGGTGAAAGTCTTACTCCTCGTAACCTCAAGCTGATACGTGTACTAGGCAAAACTGCACTGGCTCATCGCGTACCGTTATGGATTGGAGGCGGCTGGAACAACCCACCACATGCCATCAATGACGCGCTGCCCTTACACATCTTAGATGGCATCGTGCGGGGAGATGAGTATGCCCCCTCTTATGTGCTCGAAGACCACTCGTCCACCATAGACTTCTACCTGATCAGCAGGACCTTAGACCCGATGGTGGAAAAGATTAAAGTCATGACCGACCTCCCAGTTGACCCGCACAGACCTGTCAAGCTCACGTTCAAGGCGAAGTCGGGAGATGAGGAGGTCAGGATTGCCAAGAAGTACCAGACGCCGCCTGGAACCCGTGTTGTTGGGCCTGTCCTACCTGACCCTGACATGTCGGAACCAGATCGGCAGCTAGACGAGTTCTTCGGTAAAGTTGGAGGCACTTCGAACCAGACCACCCTACAGGGTGACAACCTGAAGGCAGGGATCGAGGTGCTCGACACGACGTATGATATGTGGAACGATATTGCTTGGCAGGAGGTGATCCACGTCACAGGCTATGACGACAAAGGGCTTTCTGGGGGATCACCAATAACTTGGATGACAATGCCAGTTCGGGAGGTCCTCATGGCAAGGTCCTACAGCAAGCTGGACCCTCAGAGAGCGCTGTCGTGGGCCATCCAGCGCCTGAAGGAGATAAAGACCCTCTGCAGCCAGAAGAAGTTCTCCAAGCACTACTTCAAGCTGGTCAAGCCGCTTGAGGTTCTTGATACCAAGAGCCCCTTTACAGTTGTTTGGAAGGACGGAGCAAGATACTGAAACTCGTTGCTCAGAACTGTTGGACACCTTATGCACTTATCACCAGAATGCGGATTACCATGGTTAGAGTCTGTTATTCAAGTTTGTGTGTTCTGGCACGATCATGTGGTGGTGAATTCTAGCAGTATTCGCAGGCGCAAGTGGAAGGAATGGTGCGATCAGGCCATGGAGTTAGGGGCCCGCAGGGCCCATGGCTACCTCAAGGAGAAGATCACGCCGCAGAAGTTCCAGTTCAAAGGAATGGCAGAACAAGCACTTGATGCATGTTCACTCGAAAAAGGATGAAGCAGGAGCGCAACAAGTGGTGTACAGTATGGGGTTGCTGTGCTGCCCCTAGAGATATTCCTACTTTTGGAACGCATCCTGTACCTGTTATGGAGCTCCCCTCGGCGGAAAAGATCAAGATGGTAAGCAAGCGATTCAAGCCGAACACATGCCAACCAGACGGATGGCATCCACGACATTACAGTCTACGTGGTGAAGAATCGAGGGCTGTGTTCGGCAAGTTGCTGCGCTTGATGGAGATGTGTGGCCAGAACCCGTCATCGGTGCAGAGACCGATTGTTCAGTTGAATCACAAGCCTGCTGGAGGACGACGACCGCTGGGATTCTACAACGCCTCAACCAGGATGCCTGGGCGTCTCTGGCGAGATAGGCTGCGCAGATGAGAGAAATACCAAGGGCTTGGAGGCCAGTACTCCATGTCACAAGGCAGAGGCCCAAATGATACTGTTTGGCGCCAAGCAGCAGTTTCAGAGGGCGCGAACAACATGGACATGTACTACATTGCAGTCTTATGGGATCTGCTGCATTTATATGAGAATGTTCCGTGAGACCTTCTGGCTACGAATTGCACAATTACGAACTTCCCAGTGGCAGTGTTGCGTATGGCTGTGCAGAGTTACACTTGACCGAGGTATCTTCAATACGATGGCATGCTGATGGACCCGCTGGACCCACACAGAGGCATAGTAGCAGGATCAGCGAGTGTCACCTTTGAAGCCAAGATGTCGCTGATCCCTCTCATGGACGACGAATGTGAAGCGCGCGACAATGCCACGAACATGCTGTCCTTACACATCGATGACCTCCCTCAACATCATTGGGGTGAGTCGATGGTCAAGGTACTTCGAGAAATGCGAGATCATGTACACAGAGTTGGACATAGACTACAGAAAGAACTTGGCTTACCCCTAGCTTCCCACAAGCTGAACATGGTCACCTCCTCTGGCAAGATGACGGAGTTGGCGAGGAATATGCTCAGTGGACTTAGGAATCTTGGAATAGATTACACCGGCGGCAAGCATCGAGCCCATCCCAAGGCCCACACCACGCGGGCACAGAGATGGAGGAAGCTTACCACGAAGAAAAAGAAGCTTGCCACCATGAAGTTCACTAAGAAGGGCCACAAGACCAGGCTGTCTATCACGAATATGGTTCCCACAATTCTTTACGGAGGTGGCGTTCATGCGTTCAGCCCGTCACAAGTACTACGCCTTAGAGGACACGTCTCCAAGGCTATGGGCATGTCGCTGAAGGGCCTCAATTCAGAATGTGGCTTGGTCGTTTACACGGACGAAAGATCCGATCCATGCGTGTAGCATGTGCATATTCAGATATTGTGCTGAATGGTGGATGACTTCGGCACCACGGCCTGACCTCCAACGACGGCATGATGATGTTCTACCTGCACCTGTACTGACCAGGCTTTGGCAGGCCGCAAAGGCCCGCTTCAACCCCCAGGCAGCTGCTAAAAACTGGTTTAAAGAAAGCAAGGGGCCCCTCAGCGATCTCCTCCTCTGGTGTTGGGAGGTTGGGTGGACGGCTCTGGGTCCTACCTCCTTCCTCGACCTCGAAGGGATGACCTTTGATGTTTTGAAGGTGGCCCCTGCTTTCATAGCCAAGCGACTTGAAATGCAGTATAAAGAATCTCGAATTCAGAAAGTAGTAAAAGCAGCCTGTCACACCATTGTGGACCCAAGCAGTGAGTCGATTGCTGAGCAGGGTCTTTGTTGGGAGGCGGCTGCGAAGGTCCTCTCGTGCAAGCATGATTTGGAACCCACAGAAGTAGTGGCTGCTGGGCAGGCGTATGGAGGAGCCACCCCGACTGCTGTGAAGCTGATGTCGTGGGGCTACTCTCTAGCGCCT
>CAUYUJ010021943.1:38973-41473 GCA_963575745.1 Prorocentrum cordatum | reverse complement strand
ACCCAACTTGGCTAGGCGAGCTCCCGACGAATAGCATGTGAGCTGCGCACTCGACTACGCACGACTGAGTCCTCGGAACAGTTACACAAAACAATGTGTGAAGGAGAGAGGAAGACGAGAAGGAGCGAGGAGGAGAAAGAGAACAAGGAGGAAGCTGAGCAGTGCGAGGTCAGTCGGGTGACATTCCTGTTCGCAATGCGATTCTCCAGGAAGAGAAGGAGAAGGAGGAGGCGAAGGAGAAGGAGGAGGGCGAGGAAGAGAAAAAGAAAGGAGGAAAGAGGAAGGAGGGAGGAGGAAAGAGAGAGTCTTGGAGGCCTCTTGGGCCGTCTGTATTGGGGCTATCTTCAGCCATCTTTAGCCGTCTCGGGGCCTCCTTAGGGAACTCTTGGGCCGTGCTGGGACGACTTTGAGGGTACCTTGGGCTGTCTTCGACGCGGTGGAAGCTGGAAAAAAAGGAATTCCCAAAAGAGTTCAACGATTTTGTGGCCTCGCCTGGCCGTCATGAGGAGCCTCCTGGGGCTCTCTTGTGGCTCCTGGGGCGTCTCGGGGGCCCTCGGGATGTCACGCGCAGCCGTCTTGGAGCGCTCGCGGGGCAGGCTGGGAACCTCTTCTTGGGAGCCTCCTGGGTGCCCGGAGACTATCTTGGACGTTTTTCGGGCCTCAAAACATCCTCGCTCAAAACATCCTCGCTCGCGGTGTAGCCCAGAAGCTCCGCGACCACCAGGTCGGGCGCCTCGCCGCCCGGGCGCAGCTTCTCAGGTCGGGCGAAAGGAGGGGATAGCAAAGGGAGGGGTGAGAATCAGCTCACGTAGCTGATTTTCCCGGCGCCTCCCGGCGCCGGAGGCGCCCATGTATCGAGGAATGGGCCCCTCGGTGGGGACGAAACCAGCTGCATGCAGCAGATTTCGTACCCCCCCCCTTTCCCAATCCCCCTCTTTCGTCCGGCCCGAGTTTTGGGAGCGATCTTGAGCCAGCGCGGGGTCTCGCGGGCGCCCCGGGGCGGGGTGGCACCGTCGTAGAAGGGTGCTGGCCAGCCCTGGGGCCCCCCCGGTGGGTGCCTCCTGGGAGCTTCCTGGGGGCGTCTTGGAGGCCTCTTGGGATCTCCCTGGGCTTCTTGGGGGTTTTCGGGGGCTTCTTGGAGGCCTGCTTGGCTGTCTCAAAACATCCCTGGCCCGTCGGACGCTGCCAGAAGTCGTCTTTGAGGCCTGTCTTCGCCGTCTTCGAGCCCGCTTGGAGCGTTTCGGGGCAGTCTTGAAGGCAATCTCAGGCGTGTTGAGTCCTATCTTGGGAGCCTCCTAGGCCATCTGGACCGTCGGCAGGCCGAAGAAAAAAACAAAAATCATTCAAAACCAACGGAAAATCTATGATGTTAGCTTCTTTGGGCTTTCCAACGGGATGTGTTGGAGGCGTCTTGGCCGCCTCGGAGGCTATCTAGAGGCATCTGGACCCCATATTGGGCCGCATAGGGTGCATAGTGGGGTCATCTTGGGCTCTCTTGAGGCCATCTTAGCGATCTTGGAGGCATCTCTGAAGCCATCATCGGCCATCTTGGCCGCCTTGGAGGTCTTATCTAGGCCGTTTTGGACCGGGAACGGGGAGTCCTGGAGCCGTGGTCCCCCCATGGAGAAAGGCTGCCGGGCCCCACATTCTCTATGGGGGGTCTGGGTCCCCTTGGAACCCCCGTTTGTTTATAACTATACATTTAACTATACACATACATACATACATACATACATACATACATGCATGCATGCATGCATGCATGCATGCATGCATGCATGCATGCATGCATGCATATCTACCTACATTTCGAGTGCGGCGCTGGATCAAGTCACGTTCGCCTTCTTCCTTTATGTTAAGAAGAAGGGACGTGACCGTGACCGTGACCGTGACCGTGACCGTGACCGTGACCGCAACCGCGACCGCGACCGCGACCGCGACCGCGACCGTCCTGCAGCGCAGGCTGGCGTGCGCGGGAAGAAGAAGAAGGGAACCGTGACCGTGACCGTGACCGTGACCATGACCGTGACCGCGACCGTGACCGTGACCGTGACCGTGACCGTGACCGTGACCGTGACCGTGACCGTGACCGTGACCGCGACCGTGACCGTGACCGTGACCGTGACCGTGACCGTGACCGTGACCGTGACCGTGACCGTGACCGTGACCGCGACCGTGACCGTGACCGTGACCGTGACCGTGAACGTGACCGTGACCGTGACCGTGACCGTGACCGTGACCACCGTGACCGTGACCGTGACCGTGACCGCGACCGTGACCGTGACCGTGACCGCGACCGTGACCGTGACCGTGACCGTGACCGTGACCGTGACTGTGACCGTGACCGTGACCGTGACCGCGACCGTGACCGTGACCGTGACCGTGACCGTGACCGTGACCGTGACCGTGACCGTGACTGTGACCGTGACCGTGACCGTGACCGCGACCGTGACCGTGACCGTGACCGGACCCTAACGGGCGGGTCGGGTCGGGCGGGCGG